>CAAKHD010013830.1:70608-93092 GCA_901007705.1 Fistularia tabacaria | reverse complement strand
GGATGGAGAACTCTTCTACAGATTGGATAAGAGAAAATTCACACACACTCAGACACACACACACACACACACACACACACACACACACACACACACACACACACACACACACACACACACTGTGCTTGTAAATTGTTCTATTCACTTATAAAAAAAAAAAAAACAGAGATATTTGAATAACCCCCAGTCAGGAAAACAAACTTTGTGAATACTGAGAGATTATGATGCCTCTATTAAGGAGTGACGGCGCTTTGAGTTGGTCTGAATCAGCTCGCGTGATGCCCACCAAACTTGTAATATGTTGTGAATACTAATGGCTCCATGGGCAGTGTGTGTGTGTGCGTGCACATGCATGTGTGCGTGTGTATGTGTGTGATAAGCGATGAAATGCCTTTGAATGTGCCGCCGTCCTTGGACGGCTGGTGGGGAGCCGTTTCATTATGGATCCTTGCTTTACTTTGAAAATTAGCAAAAACCTGGCAGGTATCAACAGCTTGTGTCTTTAAGCACTCCCTTGTGTTCTTTGGGAGCCCTTGAACTGAAAACACATACACACAGCCGATTGAAGAGGCACGAGTGACTGAAGTGATATTGGTGAGCAAAGAAAATTAATATAAAAGTAAAACACTTAAAATACAAAACTCCGTTGCCAGAGGTAAAATAGCTGTCAGGCGTGGCCTTCTCACCCGACAAACAGACGAGGGGGCTTGTCACCAGAGAGACAACCGGGGGCGCCAAACACACACACACACACACACACACACACACACACACACACACACACACACACACACATATATGCTGCGATGAAAGAGATGAAAGAGAAAAAGGAAAAATCAATATAAATTTAAAGAAAAAGGAGCTGGCACTTTTTACTGTAACAGATGAGAAAAGCGGCTGCCTGCAAACTGGCTACAACAAACCAGGGAGGCTTCGCCGGGGGAAGAAATCACTGGGAGAAATTAAAAAGTTGGAGCGGCGGGAATCAGAGAATCCGGCGCCAGAGGCCAGAGGGCAAACCAAATATTCCTTGACTTGACGTCGAGCTGTGAATGTGAATATTAGCTGGGCTGGGTTTTAAATGTAAATATGCCATTATGCTGTCATTACGGTGCTCACATCCGCGGGCCCGCAGGTCAGCACAGCCACTGTTAATTTTGCAGGCAAAACCTTTTTTTTTCTTCCCTCCCTTCGCTCTTGAAATGTTAATAACTTTCTATTAGTTAATGTAGCGTGACTAAAATTCGGATTAGATATAATTCATTTTAATATCTGTGACTGGCTGGCCTGATCATTTTCCGCCGCGTTCGCCCGGCCCGCATTACGCGATTCTAAATTGGACTCATTTACATTAGCTGGTTAAATCAAGGCCTCCTCTTGCAATTTAGCTGTCATCAAATCAATTTTGTAATTTTCTTTGCTCTTTGAGGTACGACTGTTCCGAATTAAATAATACCAGCCGTCACATTTAATTAATGGTTATAGTGTGTGTCACGTCGCGAGCGGACGCAGCAGGATCTCAGAAATGCAAGCAGACGGCGGCATAAGACACAGGATCTTCAGGGCACGGCGTGCCGGGCAGGAGCTGAACCCCTCCCTCATCATGTCTTCCAGTTCTAGCACAGCACACCGTGCATACTGGGAGAACCGGGTGGACGTTGGAGCTCCCTGGTGGCTCCGCTAGATGGTGACTGAACCGTAAGAGCAGGGGGACATGGGGCTGAGCACCACGGGGACTCGTGGACGGTGGGAGCGTCTGCAGGAGGACCGGAGCCAGGGGTAAGTGGCGGCGTGGCTCTGGGTGGGGGGAACATCGGGGCCCTTGGGGGGAGGCATCGCAAGGTAAGGTGGAGGGAGATGGAGAGTGTCAGGCAGACCGGTGAGAATTCCACCAGAGAGGTTGGTTTTCTCTGACTGGAGCCAGAGTTCTAGCTCCTAGCCCCAGCAGGAGGAGACCATTCATCCGTTCATGTTGCCGTCACAGCTTCACTTACTGTTTTGACTGTAACAATGCTAATTGAGTGTTTTGCACCAGCACGCTCTGTGTCAGGTGAAGCATTTTGTTTTCCAAATGCCATATTAAACATCTTCCTTATAATGACAGCAAATAATAGAAAGAATGGCCTGTGTTTGAATGTCAGCCCTTCCCAGGAGAGGAGGCACTCCATGGCGCTGTTGTTGCTGCTACCTCTGAGGTCATGTTGTAATTGGGCTACAACGTCAAAACATGTTAAATCCCCCCCTTTCATCCAATCGAACAAAGCAACATTTATCATCCAAGCTGAATAAACATTTGACTTCTGATGTGAATTGTTTGCTTGCTTGGCGGTCACCTGGCCGCTGCTCCCCCTAAAAAAAACAAAAACTGAAGGATGTGCTAAATCGTCTTCTGATGGAGTCATCTTTGCAAATGGCACAAAGGCTCTTCAAATGCAGCCACCATGAGTGGCAATGAACTGTTCGGCTGTTGGGTGCTACTTTAAAAATCCATTCCTCAATAGGGGCTTTAGAAGGCATCACGCAACAAAGGGCATCATCAGTGCAAATTTTACCATACCAGAACTGAAATATCTCCTCTCACTTAGATTACGTTCTTTTTCTTTGGTCTCCACCTGGGTGAGGTGAACACGAGGGTAGTGGTTGACTCCCTGTCAGCCCGCCATTTTGAACAATCCCAAACAGGCAAACTAGCTAGATTCTGAACCTTGGCGCTACAGATGTGGCTGATCTATCAGGAGGTATCTCCTACAACAGTTCATGAAGGTGCACCAAAGGGACTTGTCTTCTCCCTTTGCCTTTCTCTCCTTGGGGAAGAACGACATGTGAATAACCGGGTCAAAGCTAAGAACTCATCCAGATGTTTTTCTGCCACCTAATAAATCAGAACTGCCTCCGTCCGCAGTTGTGACGTCAGCGTTCCCTCTGCCCACTTCTGCCTGGCTACCCCCGAACCACAGGAATATGTATGCCTACCTCCACAAAGTTAGCAAGGCGCTAACAAGACCATTGGGAGTAACGTGGGGTTCAGTTTTACCCAAAGACACAGTAGCATGCAGACTGAAGGGGCCAGGGATGGGACCTTGACATTGACATACAACCCTTCACCCTTTCGTTTACATGTCCGGTCAATTAAGGATGAACCTCCTGCATGTTTTTGGACTGGACCGGGAGAACTGGGAGGAATCCAGTGCAGGCATTGGAGAACATGGAGACTCTGCAGAGGAAGGCCCCCTTTGAGAAACCAACCACGGACCTTCTTGCTGTGAGGTGGGAGCGCTAACCACTGCACCACCGTAACGCCAAGGTGTGTGACAGTGGTTTGAAAAAAAAAATGAACATCACAAAGAAGCGGGAGGTATCTTCATTATCCTTCACCTATCTAATGCATAAAAAATAAACCTTTGGTGAACTGGCACCCTTAAGCTGTTTACAACACTGTCACCCATTCTCACAACATTGGCGGGGGCGGGCTTTAAAAGGTGCCACCTTCTGTTAACACATTCACACATGTTTATAAATGGACATCGCTGCATCGGGACTCGAGGACAATTTGACCACATCTCTGTGGGAGCAAGTTACTGATTCCTAGACAGCTATCTTGAAAAATGCACAAAGTTCTTGCTCCTTGCCTTGATTGGTGCCTAAGCCTCAATTGGAACCAGGTTTATTTTTGACATTGTTTTTTCCAGTGGCTTTCAAAGCACTGACTCATGCTTACATCTCAACCAGCGGACTCACTGGTCACCATTATGACAGCCTGAAGAGTTACTCATCTACCGACTGACCAACCTCGACCTTGACCTCCCATTACCCTCCAACACGCTTCATCAAGAGCTCGCTGCTTCCTCTGCTGGCGGCAAAAAGGAGACTCCTGCTTTGAACCTTTGTTTCTTTTAGAAAGACCACAGAAAGTTATAAGATGGTGCAAAAATTGCAAACAAAAAATATTTGGTCATGACCCCGCATGGTTTTGGGATAACGAGTTGAATTGGGGGCTTTTCGTGAGGAGACTGGAAGAGATCAAGTCAGAGAGGATAGGTGGCAGAGCTGTAGGCAGCAGGGATGAAGATGTGGAGATTCCTCTTTGGGAGTCAGGAGGATTGAGAGGATCAGGATTTAGTCTATGAGGGACAGCACATGTTAGATGCTCTGGAGACAAAAGTCGGACTGAGATGGTTTGGACATTGCCGTAAGAGGAATGGTGAAGATCTGGTTGGAAGGATGCTGAAGATAGTGCTGCCAGGCAGGAGGTATAGAGGACGACCAGAAACTAGGTTTATGGATGGAGAGGAAAAGGACAGGAAGTTAGTTGATATGAGAGAAGAGGGTTGGATGGAGGCAGGTGATTGGTTGTGGCCCTTGAAGGGAACAGCCCGAAAGAAAAAGAAGATTTAGGAGATGAGAGTTCCATCCTGGTCGCAAGGGAATCTTCCCTGGCTGAAGATTTCATCCCAAAAATTAAAGTCCTGTGTCTAGGCAAGGCTAAGCGAGGCTCTAAAGTTCATGAAACACTCCTGGAGTTTCACAGGAAATTAGATTTGGTAATTTCCAAGACCAGCGTCGTATATCAAGCGGCGTTTCGATTATTTGGACCATCTTGTCAGGTTTCAGGATGGTATGCACCATGACTCAATGAGGCACTTGAGGGATTTGCTATCTAAATCTCCTTTCACCGAGATACATATCAAAGCCACAAATGTCAGAGGAGATAGCAGCATTGCAGCGGCGCTAATCCACTGGGTGTTGTCGTCTTACGCGAGTGGATCTGCAGGTTTTAGCTCTGAATATTTTTCACATCTGTGAACATGCCGGATGAGGTCAGCGATGAATCAGATGAGGAAATAGATAAGTTGTATTTTCTGAGGCCATTTTCTAACCTACCTTGCCTCATCCGTTGTTTGAGAATTCGCACATTGGTCCAAATCTCCGATGGGACATGGGAAATGTGCCTCGGAGCGCAGGTACGAACAGCTACCGCCTTATTCTTATTCTTGAAATAAACGTCTAGAAAGTAATCAATTTCAGCAGAATCATTACAAAAACATGGGATTTGGTACCCGGTGTGTCGAATTCTGGGTAAATCGGCCTTTGTTCCTTCAGCCCCTTTATCACTTAACCCCAGAGCTTCAAATACACCCAGCGTCACGGAACCCTGCAGCAGTTTGGGTTTTGGCACAGGATAAGACTTGCTAACTGGAGTGGGAGTTTGACACTGAACACAACAGAGGAGGCTGTAAAACGATGGATGACATAGTGAAGAGCACCGCTGCTCACAAAAACTCCCTTGATGGGAATAACGTTCTTTTCAAATGCCATCGCTGTCTCTTTTGGCATGGCGGTAAAGCAAGGTGCTTGCAAGGAGGGTCCAAACAAAACAAGATGCCGGGAAAGAAAATGATGAAAACATAACTGATATCAGAGAGGGGGAAAAACCGAGGCAGTCTTTGAGGTCATTGAATGCACAACACATATATTACAAAGCAGAAATTCCAAATCTTGGTCTATGTTCTACTGGTCTCTCCTGAACTACAATTACCAACAATGGAATGCTGACTGCACCGCTTCATTTCACCTGTATCCATTTGAACCTCCTGCATGTGTTTGGACTGTGGGGGGAACCCCTGAGAACCCAAAGGAACCCCACACAGACACAGGGAGAACATGGAGACTCCACACAGAAAGGCTCCCTGTGGGAATCCAACCAAGGATCTTCTTGCTGAAATGCAGAAGGGCTTTACAGCTGCACCAGCATGCCACCCGGTGCAAAGCTGCATCCCAAAATTTGTCGCGTAACTGTATAGAGTTACTGTCACAGTGTCACTGCGCCGACCATTTGAGCATTGGAAAAGCTGGCTGAGGTGGGCCGGAACGGACGGCTAATTTTTGAAGAAATGTTAGCAGGGAGGAGAAAAACAGGTAAAACATGACCACTGAAGTTAGCTCTGTGGCCTCTGTATTAGATAACAGCCAGAATAGAATACAGAATCCCATCCAACGTGGCCCCTGACTGTGGCATAGAAAATAATGAACCCTCCCCACCCTGTCAATCATGAACATATACGCAGCTAATGGAACTAAACTCTGAATCTCTTCATCCCCCCCCCACTCGCCGTCAGTGTTACACAGAGAGCAGCGGATGTTTTAATCATGGCCGTGGGCCTCATTGTGATGTGCGGCCACCTCTGGGGTCTCTAATTGTCTCAGGCTAGGCTGCCTCTGCTGATCAACCTGCGTCTGGAATGGCAAATGACTGGCGGTGAGGTAGAGGGGACACGGCAGCGGCCGCGTCACATACGGAGCTCGGCGAGTGCAATCACTCACAGTGTGCCTATGCATGTAACCACATAATGGAACATAGAATTAACGGCTTGCCGCGGCCAAATTATCGCTTCCCTCTCGCCCCCCAGCATGGAATCAGCTCATCACCAGCCCCGGCATGCAGCGACAACACCGACGTAGGTGCCACGTGAATTTTTTTTTTGTGATTGCTCTTTTCGGGGGGGGATACCGATTCACGATTTCCTTGCTTTCCAAAGTGTCGTACAGGGGAACCTTGTCGCAGGAGTGGAATTGTTTCTGTGACAGAGTTTGTAACTCAATGATCTTGTACATCAAATTTAATTTCCCCATTGAAATGAATTTAAATGCCATTTTACCATTCCAGCCCTTGGTGTTGTTACATGTTTTTAAAGAAGAAAAATGTACCCCATAAACAACAAATAATTCATGAAAAACAATGATAGATAATTGAAGACAATGTAAAGAAATTAATTGGTTTTATAAGTCTATTTAACATGAAGATGGGGCGAAGATGCCAGTGGAACTGGAAGGAGTTGGGCAGAGCAGATTGGGCGAATTTTTCATTTGGTGCTCTTTCCTTAACTAAACTGACTGACTCCAAACTTAATGCTATATTGTGTTAACTATGACACTTTTCTTCACTGTATGGCTAAGCTCCATATAGAGATGCAGTGGACGGCGGTCCTCATCTTAAAACGACCAAACCATCCCCAACCGGCTTTGAATGACTTCTGATACCTCGTCCATTGACATTCCATTGACGGTCTGCTGCACCAAATCCTCATAAATGTCTGCCTTCTCAAAGATGACGCTTTCTGTCACATTATCCCAACATCAACGACTACTCCATCTCTTCATGTACGAGTCCACAGCACGCACACCTCGCTCAAGTTCTTCCATAATTTTCTGTGGGCTACCTAGTGGGTAGTGGTGGGCAACTGTCTTTAAATGCCACTTTATGGACAGCAGCAGCCATGTCTTTTGCTCCTAACTCAGATCTGGGCTGGAATCACAAAGCAAAAAAATCCACTGAGCAACTCTTAAGTTTATGCACTCAGGTTCCCGGGGATGTGTGTGTGTGTGTGTGGGGGGGGAGGGGCAGGGATTGATGTGCGTCTTCGCAGGCGTCCACCATTGGAATTTCTTTTTTGAATATTAAAGCTATTATTGTATCATGTCAGATATTAGCATGTAGCTGTTTCCGTCATGGCGTCGTTAGCATCTGTCTATATTACCTGAAGGAGCAACTGGCTTTGGCCGGCAAAAACGGAGAAAATTCTCTTTCAATATAATTATATATAAACCAGTTTTTACCATGAACTCGTAAAATGGAAAACACCAACCAAATAAGTTCCCCCCATCTCGCTCTCTGTGGGTGAGGGGGGATTTATTTATTCATTTTTATATTTGTATTTCAAATTCATTACAACTATTATTATGTATTTACTTATTTAACTTATTTACAAGGTTTTTATTTTCTGCTGAAGGGATTTAGATTGTATTTGGGATTTTTTTTAATTATTTGTAATTTGTTAAGCATGTAAATTAGGTGACATGTTCTCTTATAAATTAATTATAATGGTTAAAAACAATTCAGTGTGATTTCTGCTGTATGTAAAGCGCCGATGGAGGGGGGCGCAATATAACATCTCATGGAGGTTCTCTTGGATGGAATGGAGCAGGAATGAGTCCATCGGAAGCACAGGACATGTTAGACGCTCTAGAGATAAAAAATAGACTGATATGGTTTGGACATTGTCAGAGGAGGGATGGTGAAGATTTGGCTAGAAGAATGCCAAGGTTGGAGCTGCAGGGCAGGAAGTCTGGAGGAGAACCAAAGAGGAGGTTTCTGGATGGTGGGGACAGGAATTTTGTTGTAGCTAGAGGAGAGGGTCAGGGCAGATGATTTATTGTGGAGACCTCTGAAAGATGCAGCCCAAAGGGGAAGAATAAGCAGAAGAAGATATAATCATGAATGAATACCCGATTATTGTCTGAGCTGTTGCTTTTACTATTCTGAGGCATTCCTCTTGACTCATAGTTGTCATGGCAATAATTCTGTTGATTGTTGGGAGCTCCTTCCCCCCATGAGCCCCTGGACTGTTTCCAACCGTCCTCAGACCCTGGTGTATATCTGTGATGTGAAGCCTTCAGCTGGCACCACCTCGTCCTGGTTACACGTCTGACTGTAGTCCAGGTTCAAACCCCTTGTCTGTTTTCCACAGTCTCAAACCCATGTTGCCAAGGGAGACCACAGTCTCTGATCTTCACTTGACTGGACGATTTCAAATGCCAAGCTGATAGAAAAGAAATTAATGAATTTGTGAAAGAAGCAGGACATTTCGCATCAATTGCAAGTTTGCAATATGAAGTGAGAACTGCGCACAAACACAAAACGCACCATTCACTATGTTCTGATGCACTCCTGACCACATCGCCATGACAACTTGTCATGACGCAAGCCTGGCATCGCCCTCCCACCGTCCTGTTTGTCCCCCCCCCGTTCTGCCCAGGTTCCCGTCCTTGCTACCTTTACCTCCAAAGTGCTCGGCTGCTCTGAGTTTTTATATACCCAGCAGCCGGGGGAATTATGGGATATTTCCGTGTCGTTTGGTCACTGCAAATGCGCCGACTCGCTGAATAGGACTACATATCTCCTATTGCCCCTCTCCCTAGAGAACTACCGTCAGAACAGGTCAACAGGGGGGTGTTTCACAGTCAATTCAGTGTAACTCATGTGAGAACTCCATGCATGAATCTTTGACTCATTAATTTATCTATTATCTCGACTCATGGTGACAGTGTGGGCTGTCTATCCCAACTGTGATTAGGTGAGAGGCAGGGTTCCCCCTGGACCAATCACAGGGCTACATGTAGAGACATTCAACCATTCACTCTCTCATTCACTTGACAATGTTGGGTTTCCACTGAACCTTCTGCATGTGTTTGGACTGTTGGAGGAACCAAGAGAACCCGGAGGAACCCCACGCAGACACGGCGAGAACATGGAGACTCCACACACAAAGGCCTTCTGTGGAGGCCTTTCAGACTTTCTGGCTGTGAGGCAGAGGACCTAAACACTGAACCTTCTCCAAGGCACAGGTGAGGGCTGTGTGAGCTGAGAGCAGCCCTTCCTGAACAGGTCATGGCTGGTTACCCTGTGCGAGCGTCGAATACAAAAAACGCACTTACAATACTTGACTCCATCATGAAAATCCCGGCGCTTATCGCGTAAGTCTTTACTGCCATATCTGGAAGGGAATCAATCCGAGTTTGGGGGTTAAACGGTTAACTCACACAGCAGCCATCTTCGCTCCGCTGGGGGAGTGTTTCCTTTATGAATGATACATCTCCTCCTTCACCAGATCCAGACCTTAATCTCCTCCTAAGCTCGCCGTGGCGCCCCGGGTGTGCATGGCCGGCCGCGGGTGTGCACACTGGGGCCAGCCCACAGATGATGTGGTCTTAGGCTGAAGGGCCTTTCTGCTTATTTTGCTGATTGTACACTTGTGGAAACGGGTGTAAAGACCTAAACACCTCTGCAGCATGCACATATTGAAATACAATAGAACTTTGACTTACCAGCGTTTCAACTTTGAAGTTTTTCGCGATCCAAGCTGTCGCTCAGCGGATTTTTTGATTTGTGATTCCAGCCCAGATCTGAGTCAGGAGCGTGTAGGATGAGCATTTGACACTGATGTGGCCGCTGCTGTCTGTAAAGTGGCATTCAAAGACAGTGGGACATACTGCCCGCCACTGGGTAGCCCAGAGAAAATCATGAAAAACACAAGCAAGGTGTGCGTGGTGTGGATTTGTCCATGAAGAGAAGTTGTTGTCGGTGAAAAAACGTGACGGAGAGCGTCATCTGCCATCTGCCATCATTTATATGGATTTGATGCAGCGGATGGTAGGAGCGTCAACTGACGAGGCATCAGAACAGTCATTCAAAGCCAGTTGGGGACAGTTTTGATAATTTTAAAAAGAGGAGCAGTGTTCACTCCATCACTAAATGAAGTGTAGACATAAAGTGTAAAGAAATGTACAACTTACATTTAGCAACTTATTGTAGCATTACGTGTATAGCCAGTAAGGTAAGTTAAAGATAGAGCACCAAATGAAAACTTACACTTCATGAAACCAGTTTATTTCTTGATATTCTCTTCAATATCTTTAAGTATTTTTGATGTATTTTTTGTTATTTATTAAGCACATTTTTCTTATTTAAAAACACATCACAAAACCAGGGGCTGGAAGGGTAGAATAGTGTTTCAATTCATTTTAATGGCAATTTAATTTGAAATGCGAGCAAACTGAGTTCGGGCTCCGTCACCAGTTCCACTCCTCCGTCAAGGTTCCCCTGATCACCTCCCCTGTGAGATACCCTTCATTTCCCCCCATTCCACCCCTCCTTACCCAGTTCCTTGTAGCTCATTGCGACACGTGAACCCGGGCCGAAAGAACTGCGAGGTGTCCTTCAGTGAAATAAGTTTGCTGGTTAAAAGTTATGTTCTTTGAAATAAGTGAAGGAGAAAAAAAAAAGAAAAATTCCTTTGACAGTTTTTTTTTCTTCAATAGCCATCCTTTATGGTCAATATTGCATTCTTTGCCGCAGAAAAACTCATATAATTCATTCAATCATGTTGTTGAAGTGTTGGACCCTGAACATTAATAAGCGGTGGCAACTCAAGTGTTGCGCACACTTAATACCAAAGCGTGTCTCTGACTCCCCTTCCCTCCATCCCCTGGCCATATTAGCATACAATCTGAATGCCGAGAGCGCCGACAATGGCGGGGTCAGTGCCGCCGGATGGGGTCAACTCTGAGGACGGCTCGGCAACACGCTCTGTATGTGTCTTTGCATACAGTAGGAAATCTATTGTGCTGGGATGTTAAGTGGTGGTGAATGCCGATGGTAGACCATCCACAGTGGAAAGAGAAGAAAAGAAAAAAACCAAAAAACAAGGCTCCGCTTGCGTTTTACCTTTTTGAAGAAGCATTCCGAGAGTTTAACCCCCTGGAATATTATCTCTCTTCCTTCTCTGAAGAGCAGAAAGGACGGCACTCATCACTCAAAAAAAAAAATACAATTTTGTTCCGTCTGTCTGGTCCAGCCTGCGATAATCCAAATTCACTTTTAGAGCGCTGATAAGACAACCTATTAAATGTAATTATAAAAGGGGTGGTACAAACTGTTAGTGCTGCAGTGCTATCTTCAAAATGTCTTAATGTCTCCGAGTAGCCCTGGTGATTTAAATCATTTTAGCATTTCCTTGCAATTAGCCTCCCCATAATAATACTGAAGCTAATTTCTGTACCACGTTTGACATTATAAATGTAATTGGCTCCCATTCATATCCCCAGTGTGACACATCTATCAAGCCTCACAGGCGACATTTATGTGCGTCGAGTGTGCGTACATCCATCTGTGTGAGTGTGTGTGTGTGCTGCCACTTTGCACCTCTACTACAAACAATCAACCATTTTTTTTTAACCCAAATCTATCAAACTGCATTGTTTTAACGACTCACCATTGATTGCATTCCCCCTTTCAATTTAACGCTCCCAATAAAAATAAGAATCCATAATGCATTCTAATTACACTTCTTAGGTGACCTATGTAGCCACTGTTTCCCGATGAAGGCTCATTAATTGGCCTGCCATAGTTGGGTTGGGGGCTATTGTGCGAATGTCCTGTCTCCTCACATATATACATATGAATATATTTATAAGACAATCCAATAACAGTTAAAACGCTATTGAAGCGGATGAGGCTTGGCCAGACCGCCGCTCTCACGAATTTGAGGCGCCGCCTGGAAGGGTGCTCTCACCATAGAGAACTGCTCCCATCCAGCTCGGCAATACGCCACGAGCCAGCAAGCAAACCGTCTGTGCGCAGAGACTCTCTAATTGCCGGCAGGGCGTAAATTGCGGCTCATGATGTTGTGGTCGTAACAGTCACTCCTTTAAACAAATAGCGGCGTACAGCATCGGGGTTACAAGGAAGGGGGAAGGGAATGAATCACGACCACCAGATTCAACATAACATTGCAGGGAAAGGAAACTTTATTTTTTTATCATACATAGTAAAGTGTCTCATCTGCTAACCGTGCTCTGAACAAAGGAAAGGCATGTCGATCATTAGATCAAGATATTTTCACATCCATTGAGGGGCTTTTAGCGTCTCCGACGCACTGCAACACGAAAACCTTAAAACGCCGGTTCTGCCGGCTGGGTTTGCTCCTGAGATGAGATGGGTGAGGAAAGAAAATCTAGGGAAAGGCAGTTTGTCTTCATATTGTAATGCATCATTCATTCATTAATCCATCCATTCATTGGCGATACGGCTTATCCTGCACTCAGGGTTGTGGGGCTGCTGCCGTCTATAGGATAGGATAGTTTTTTATTGATCCCCACGGGGGAAATTCGGGTGTTGCAGCAGCAACATTGGAAAACAAAACAAACAAAAAACAAAAAAACAAACAAACAAAAAAAAACAGGAAAGATATATACACACATATATAAATGCATACACATATGCTCATATGTCACCATACATAGCACACACAAGCAAGAATAAAAAGATTAAGTATATACCAGCTGTAATTGGACAATAGAGGAGTATCACAGGGCCACATGGAGAGACATGCAACCATTCACCCTCTCATTCACATGTTATTGACATAAGACCAGTGGTTAAGTTTTATATTCTTGCTAGTGCTATTACCCAAACCTTCAGCTCTCTCTCTTACCCCATGAATCTTAAAAAAGCAAAGTCAAAACCCAAACGAATCCCGGCACAAGCGATGTTTCTTGACGTCTGTGGAAATCATTAAATCATATTCACCGCTCCCCACAGCTAACCAATGTGCTTTGGAAGTAGAACGCATGCGCACTCATGTACTGCTGATAGAAATCTCCAATGGTTTGTTCATAAGAAGTTTCTTTTGCAAGTTGTTTTGTATGGTTCAAACTGAGCAGAATAACACCAAACACAACTGCTTGCTCTCCTACTGTTTTGAATTGGGACATATTGCAACGAGGGTGAAGACACTAAATGTGTTTAGATGGCTGTAGAGACCACTGGGGGCTTTATTGCAGGCAGCCACTCTCCAATCTTCCTGGTGCTGGCATTGAATCTTTTAGTGATACCCAGTACCAGACTGTGCTGGCTTTCACCCCTGTATAAAACCATTCACTCCCTCTCAGAAACATCCAACCATCCTCTGTCATTTCTACCTAATCTAGAAGCATCCAACATTTCACCCTCTCATTCACATGTTTTATAAAGACATAAAACCATTCACCCACTCACACGTCTGGACAATGTGGGGTCAACAATGAACTTCCTGCATGTGTTGAGACTATGGGAGGAACCCGAGGGACGAGACTCCACACAGAAGGGCCTCCTGTGGGAATCCAACCAGGGACCTCCTTGCTGTGAGGGGGAAGCACTAACCACTGCAGCTTTGTGCCTGATTAACTCATTCTTGCTGTTTTGGGTATTCGCTATGTCGGAGAAGATCAGCGCTTCAATGGGCAGGAGCTCCAATTTGCTCAGCCGGCACATCAGGCAGCACAGAAACCAAACATCCATACGTAGTCACGCAAGCGCGCTCACAGTGGCGTGAGCGTCAGTTAGGACGAGAAGCAAGGAGTATACATCTTTAAGAAGAGACCATGCAGAGAAGTGAAGGAGATCTCTTTCGATAGTATGTTCAACACATCCTGAAACCCATGGAGGGCCATTAGCAGAAATTATTCTGACATTACATCAATCTGCAGCGAATCCTGCCTCAACCTTGAAAACCAGCTTAAGCACCAGCGAAATAGTGGGAGGCGGTCTTTTATCATCTCCTGGCAGAGGGGCCTCTTGACTCTGCCGCGGAAACAGGGACGAAGGCAGGGAATTCCAAAGAAGGATCCGAAAAGGTGGATGTGGACGATGGTTCCCTTATCCTGATGGAGAATATCAGATAAATGTATGAAATTAAGGCAGGAGCTCCCAAGCCCTCTTCAGAGGGGAATATAACAGTTAGAGCAATGGTGGACTTCAGCTGTGTAGGCTTTAGCCAGGGGTTACACAGAAAGAGTATCTGGGTCGGGATTTGCATGATCACTGATTAAAAGTGGCTCCTTGGAGGTTTTTATCACACGGCGCCATACGAGGAGGAAAAACTCACAAACAGGACGTCTGACTCACGGGGAAGCCGTCAACTGTGAAAAAGGGATCGAGGGAGAGGGAAGGGAAAATTGTCAAGGTGTTGCACGATAGGGGGTGTTTGTGCACGAGTCGCAGCGAGTTGAACCCGATGCTTCTCGCAAGGTGATAATTGGTGAGCAGCTGAAGTGACTGCGAGCGGCTGCAGAGGTGGTGGTGCGGGTTATGCGGTTCGGACAAACAGTGTTCGTATCATTCGATACTCTGAAAAGCCCAGGCAGACTCAAAATAGGTTCCCGGGTTCCTGCTGGCCAAAGTGGCAATCAAAGGAGCCATCAGGTAAGGTGACAGATGCTTGACAACAGCGGCTATTAATCTCTGAAACCCAGGTCATAATAAAATGTTATGCAGGGAGGCTAAAGGCGAGGGCCTGGAGTAGCTAGCGGCAGTCACGACAGGTGAGACTACCAAACAGCATAGTGTAGCATAGTCATAGTAGTTAATTCCCACAGGAAAAATTCCTATATATATATATATTTTCCCCGTTCATTAATTTCCAATGGAATATCACATTAACCTTGGTAATGCGCTCTCCAAGTGTACTTGTACTTTCAAATGGTGTTTGAAAAGCGCAGCGTCAAAAGTCAAGCTAATTTCACTTAACTTGACCCACAGCTCGTCGACTATGACTGGGTTCCCAAGGCTAGAGCCCAACACCAAGCTCACAGCTGCACACTCTGTAAACACACTGCAAGCTGTGTTGTGTTCAAGAACTGATCTGTCAGTAGCAGATTTATGTATCACATGACATGTGACAACTCAGCAGACTTGATTGCATTCAATTAGAGAAGTTTTTTTTTGTTTTGTTTGTTTTCTTCAAGCTATTTATAGTTCAGGGACAAAGTAAATTACAGTAAATCAATGTTTTTATTCCAGTTGAGTTCAAGAGATTTCATGTCATCAGGGTATTCAAAAAAAAAGTATTATTCCAAAGAAATGAATGGTGAAATGATGATGGAGAATTTGAGAACAAGGCGAGGCGAGCCTTTGATAAAAGGCGGTGACTCCTGATGGATTATTTGGGTAATTTCAGATGGGTTTGTTGACGGTGGCCTTGCAAGGGGGGATAACAAAGCACATTCTGCAGAACTGTGCTTAAGGGCAACATCTGGCAAAGTTTTATAAATTAAAAATCCTTCAGAATAGAAGGTGCTGTCTCTCAGACAGAGGACAGTTTTCAAGAGTCGCTCGCTTCCCAAAGCTCAATTCTAATAAAGACTACCTTTTACTTGGACTTTGAACGCCGCACAATGACGGGACGCTGACCGATCCATTTCGCCCGAAGCAAGTGAATAACTAGCAGCGTGAAGAATGGCGAGGAACAGGTTTTTCAAAGAAAAACAACTCGTGACCAGAGAAAAACAAGTTGAAAAATCAAAAAACCTCCGCCACGCTCTTCTTTCTCCCCCGAGAAAAAGTTTAAAAATCCATTCAACACAATTTCTATTTAATGTGCATATGCTTGGTCTCATTTTAGCATCATATTATAACAACTCACATCTGATCACTGGTATTTAGGAAATGGCCGCCCTAGACATACTTAATACCATTACCAACAAATTAACCTAGAGTAGATTTTAATTACATTTAGTTCCATTTGGTTGGCTTTAGTTGGTCAATTAAGATGCTGAGACAAATAGACAAGGGGGGGGGGGCACGCTGGCATTACATAAACACGTTCATAAAGGAATAAGGCAGGTAATTTTCTTCATGTTCACTGGTGGCTATTGAATCCCACCATAAGAATTTTGCTGCTACTCAACAGAATACAAAGTGAGTCTGCAACGGGATGTTATCTTCGGGAAATGAACCATGTCCACCAGTCCCACGCCTTTATTTATATAATTTGTATAGTTAATTTATATCTACTCGTTCATTATCTACACTGCTTATCCAGCACTCGGGGTCCCGGAGGTGCAGGAGCCTATCCTAGCCGTGATTGGGCGAGAGGCAGGGTTCACCTGGGACCGGGTGCGAGCCAATCACATGGCCACACACACAGACATACAACTATTCACCCTCTCATTCAGACTTCTGGGAAAATGAGGTCATTAATTCATTCAGCTTCTATAGCACTTATTCTTTACATGGTGGCACACTATGGACTGGTCAACCAAAAGCAACCGGGCAGCATAGAGAGACAGCATTCACTCTGTCATTCACACATTCATATAATATTTTGTTTTGGAAGGAGGGCGCTGGAGAACCCAGACGGAACCGATATGAGCACAGGGAGAACGTTCAAACAGTGTCAACCATGGTACCACCTTGCTGCTGCGCCTAAGTGAATGTTACCTTCCAGGTTTTTTGATAAAAAAGTGGTTTAAACTGGTTGATGGTTCAACTTCTGACTTGAATCTGTTTGTGGGAGGAGTAGTTGCAAAAAATGGCCTGCTCATTCATTAAAAATATATTTGTTGGTTAAAAATGATTAAACTAGCCCATAAGCCAATCTGCTCTTTACTAACATCATTTGAGTCAGAGATGTCAAGAGCCTGGTGCATGACAGACATCCTTCATCTTTGGATCTGATGCCGCTGTAAATATGTCTTTGGATAGGACAGCTTTCTGTTTTGTTCATAAAGTGCCAGTTTTTTAAAGAGGGACAAAAATGAGAACTGGGTTCAACCTTGTCAGACCGAGCAATCATCGCCAACCAGCCATCAGGACACTGGATGCATAATTCACTGTGCTTCAAGATGTAGTCCTCTTCCCGCGCCCTTTCGTGGCTGCATCCCTTTCGACTCAGCGGCATGAAAGTGAGGTGTATCATTACTGTCTTATGGTCTTTTTAATCTGCACATGCGGCCCTGTGAGATCACTCAAAACTGATGGCTTCCCTCTGAGGCTGTAGCCATCTTAGTAAACATTGCACAGGAGTTTACTTGGGTTTGCCATCAAAGGTTGCGCCTTTTAAACCTCTGTGCTCCCTTAAGGAACATTGTTTGTCCCCGGCTATATGGATGGATACGTCTTGTGGCTCCTGCAGAAGAAGAATCTCAAAATATTTGGCTGCCTCTGAAAAAAAGAAAATCATCCAGATCACTTGGACAAAGGAGCAGTGTCCACACAATTTCAGTGTTGTTGGCACTATTGCAGAGTCTGGTCTGCACATTAGCACAAAGCAGACATTCGTCAGCCCAGACCACCCAATTTCTCGACATGTCCTCAAAATCTGTCTCCCTTGGCTTTGGACCAGGGTCACACAGAGGGGTTTTTTGCCTCTTGTGCCTCTTGGCAGCTTTGGAATAACTGGTGCTCTTGGCTCTTCTGCTCTCAGTCTCTTTTGCCTGGGTCAGTGCACCCCTGGAGCTCTACAGCCACGGCGCTGGTCACCCAAAGGCTGCGTGTGGCCCTCAAGTTGTGGAAGACCACAACCAGCACCTCAAATGGAAGTGTCAACAGATGGCGTATCATGCACCCGGTCTTCAGGACTGTCACATACTTGTGTCAAAAAGCAGCACAATGGCAGCGGCGTATGTCCGCAGGCAAGAAGCCTACGCTTCTTCTGTCTTTGCAGGACTGCCTCATGCTGTGGACATGGGCATGCACATGATTTCTGTCACTCAGAAGCGTTCATCTGAGCCAGGGACAGGACCTGTACTCCAGGGGGAGGCCTGGTAGCATTTCTTGTGGCAGCGGCATCTGCCAGAGGAGCAGGACAGCCAAAGGCTCCTCTGACACTCTAGAGTTGTGTCAATACCTGCCAGATGACACAAGAGAAATTTGTGTCCAGAACCTGCATTCTAGCCAAAGGGGCACTCAGACTTCCAGCTGAGTCAATTATGGGAGTGTTTTTTTCCTCGACTCTACATTCAGTGAACAGTTTCATTCAGGAAAAAAAACAGATGTTGATTTACTTCATGTCCCGCTGCCTTAATCAGACAGTGTCTAAATCTGGGCTTTCTCGCTGTGTGGCGCAGACAATTTACCTGACACTGACCTCCAAGGCTTGTGCAGCTGCTTGATAGGTATGCTCACATACCTTTGTCAGGCTTTAGTGACTGATCGTGATTGCCATAATAAAAATAGATGCAGAGTGCTACTGGATGGGCAGGAAAAATACTGACGGTGTAAGTGGATACTCAAGGCCAAGCATCGATACTTAAACAACCAAAGTAAACCGGCACACCTGGGAAGTGTGTCCTCCTTCCTTTTGGACCCCACCACAGCACTTTGTGTTTTACTTTTTAATCTACTGTGTAACTTATTTTAGTATCACCAGTGGATAAATGTTTAAATTGTATAGGTGTTATTGCTGCTGCTGTTTTGTAACACATCCTCGTAGAGAGCGCTGGTATGTCTCATTCCAACACCAGGGTCGGGGGAACTTTTTCTCTTTTGAAAGATTCAACACTGCTAAAGTCACTGTTCCTTTCTATTTGTTTGCTCTGGTATATTAATATTGCATGTAAAAATATAATATTCCATCGTACACCTCAGCAGGCTCTCGGTCAGCAGCAGCAAAGAGGCAACAATGCAGCATGAAAACAAAAGAGAGGTTTGAGCTCGAACTCCATGTCCAATCCCTGAGCAAGGCACAGCAAGATTCTCTCGTTTGAATTCTGTTTCATGGAAAATGTTATCATTCCTTATCACAAATTTTAATGTCTAAATTTTTTGAATAACATAATGATGCAGATCAGTCATTGGTCCATCATAGTTTTGATTTGTTGTTGTATTTCTTTCTGAAATGGACTTTAACCGTAAACAAACAAAAAGTTTATCACTTCAGGAGAATCGAGCTCTGGCTGCTCCAACATGAAGGTCATCATTACTAACCCACTGCAGACAGCCACCATAGGTGCTCCCTTGTGACTGGACAAGGTCACCTTCCTCAGATATGGGCCTCAAAAAATGATTTCACCTTCTGGAAAAATCTAATGATAAAACACAGTTTAAGTCGCAGCTTGCTAATTTGTCGGCTCCCAAAATAATAGGTCCGGGTCATTCTTATTGGAACCCACTAACTTCCTTTCCAAACAAAGCACCTCTTGCCCTTGTTGCCTCGTGAGGACTGAAATCACCTTTCACCAGTACAGTGTTTGGGATGTGGCCCGTCCTCCCTCTGGAGTTAGCCAAATGACAATTGTAGAATACACAGGTTTTGGTGTGAATTACTGGAGATTCAGATTCCTCTGAATATCGAGTACACAAGACTAATAAGATGGAATATAATCTGAAGAAAACTAATCAGACAACGAATGCAAAAGTTTAACCCAATTCTGTGACCGTTAGCAAAGGAGTACCAACCACAGCACCTTATCATGATAATGATAATAGTAATCTAAGCATTTTGCATTGACTGTATGTTTTGGGCTTCAAGAAGATTAGACCTCAAGATATTGACTTTGAAAACACCAGGGGCAACAGCAGCCTGAGAACTTGGCAAATATTCACGGCTGTATTCTAAAAAAAATGGATTGATAAC
Organism: Fistularia tabacaria; assembly: GCA_901007705.1. Classification (NCBI taxonomy): domain Eukaryota; kingdom Metazoa; phylum Chordata; class Actinopteri; order Syngnathiformes; family Fistulariidae; genus Fistularia; species Fistularia tabacaria. The sequence continues at coordinate 73,143 of CAAKHD010013830.1, read as the reverse complement.
ATCTTCAATCCTGTAAAAGCCAGTTGTTGGTGTTATGCTTAGAGAAAAGACTGGAATCGTTCCTTTCAGCATAGGACAGTTAGACCTCTAACAAGCAGGTGAGCAGTTATGCAGGAAGACAGGAGTGACAGCCCATAAAAACAAAGAAAACCAGACACGTCTGGTCAACAGACGTTTTCGCAGCAACAAAAAGCCCAGCACGACAGATAACAGAATGCAGACATCCAGAACATACAAGTTTGAGAACCTTAAATATCAGTTGTGATCCAAGTCCAAGCAAAATGCACAGCATCATTGTTTACTTGTTGATCCTTTCCTCCGCTCACCAGGTTATACTTCATCAGTGTTGACCCGTGGTACCCAATTAAAGCCTGGAAATTGAGTTTTCTGTAGTCGACATGGCCGCTGTGGGGCAACAACGCTTGGCATTTTCACCGGCAAGTTCACAGCATTTGTTTTTCTGCCGTATATGGAATCTGTACATTCGGGGGTTGATTAGGTCACAATACCAGAGCACCTCAAAGATGGCATAATATTTAGCAATTATCTATTTTAGCAATAAAAAATAACAATGAGATCAGCTTTGTTTTGTCCTATCTTGTTTCATTCATTTATTCTCTATACCGCTTATCCTGCGCACCACTGGTCGGGGGCGCTGCAACCTATCCCCCCCTTCACCGGTCATATAAACATTCAAATATTCACCCTCTCATTCACACAACTGGCCAATATAGGGTCTCAAGTGATCCTCTTGTGGGCTGTGGGAGGAACCCGGGGAATCCTACGCAGACATGGGGAGAACATGGCTACTCCACACAGAAAGGCCCCTTGTGGGAGTCCTTCTGGGACCGTCTTGCTCGAAGGCAAATCCAAACCTGCATAGTTGATTCATCATGTCATATATATTTAGGTGAATCCACACACTGGCCTGGCCATAGTTTCCACTGTCCATATAACCGCAGGTAGTTTGATGAATTCCGAATGGACTGTCTGGAGAAACATCTGCGACTAAACTTGAGTGATAATCCAGGCGAAGTTCAGACAGGAGGCACCAGAATGTAGTTCTTAGATAATATTTTGGGTCTCAAAACAAAACAAAACAACAAAATAAAGCAATCTGATAAATCTTCTATTGTTCCACTGCGCTAACGTCCAGCTGCCGCTGGGACTGACAGGAAGACCAGAGTGCAGATGAGAGGTGGAGAAAAAAAAACAAGAAAATAGAAAGAGCAATCAACTTTGAGTAAAAACTCTGAAAATCTGACCAAGGCTGCAGGGGGATTCGCAGGAAGCAAAAAGCTGAAAAGCAGCAGCTGCAGAGAGGGATGAATCCAGCCCAGGAACCGCGTTTGATTTTACTGAACGAGGCTTGTTTGCTTGCCATGATGCCATTTCAGCTCCGGCTTGTCGTTTTCAATCATTGACTTTGTCCACAGCGCAGCGTTTCCCCCTCAATAAAAGCTCATAACATTACCCCACTCGCCTCCTCTATGGTTCATATAACATTCTAACGGCCTGGTGCTGGCAGCAGCAACCGCCGCCGCTGTACCTCCACACACTCCTTTGGAAAGCACCACCTGTCGGGAACACGCTTACATTTTCGTTCATCACCAGAAACACTCGGGGATGCAGTTGTATTGAAGTCGTGCAGAGGTAGTGCGGGTAGGTGGAGCAAACGCATGGATGCATGAAGAAAAATGTGCAGCTGATATTTATATATCTCATGCTGTTGATAAAGAAACACAGCTGCCCAAAAGAGAAGAAGAAGATATTTCCTGTTGTTATTTTTTTCTGTACATAGGTTTCCCTGGATCAGTTGGAAGGTTGAGGGTTCCAAGCCTCGTTCCTGCTGTCCGCATGCCGAAGTGTCCAGCAGCAAGACGCTGAACCACCCAGTTGCTCCCAATGGTCTTATAGCGCCATCTTACGGTGAAGGTGGAACCACAATTTGATGAAAGAGTTGAATAAGTGAAGACCAATTAACCTGGAGGGATGTGGGGATGGAATTTGGATTTTTATGTGTGTGTCTGTGAGTGTGTGTGCTGTCATTCTTACTCAGGTTAGCAGGTTAGAAGATCACGTCTCCTAATCATGATCTCCCCTCTGACCTTCATGTTGTTGGAGAAAAAAAAACAAAAAACGCTGTTTGTCAAGAACGTCCTTAAGAAGAAAGTCACATCCAGCTCCACCGTTCTGGTCACACACATCCCGCCCCTCCTCCGATCGGCATTCATGGCGTGACGAGTCCTTAGCCGCCACTCTGCCAGTCATCTGTCAGAGCCATCCGCTGCCATACCATGATATTCAAAACGTGCAAGCTTGAATCCAAATGAGGATTCCATTGACAACGTATTGTGAGACCCACTGATGAACATCGATTAAGAGGGGGAGGAGGGGGTGGTGGAGCGGGGTGGAGCTTCACCTATCATGGGGGGGGGGGGTTCAAATGCCCTCTTGCCCGGAAAACCTGGACCGGTGGGGTGAAGGTTTTTTGAGTGTGCATTTCCATCCCGTTTCTTGTTTTTAAACAAAATT
>CAAKHD010013830.1:47156-70588 GCA_901007705.1 Fistularia tabacaria | reverse complement strand
GCAGGGGAATCCGGGAATGAAGTGCCCTTAACCGCCACTCTGCCAGTCATCTGTCAGAGCCATCCGCTGCCATACCATGATATTCAAAACGTGCAAGCTTGAATCCAAATGAGGATTCCATTGACAACGTATTGTGAGACCCACTGATGAAAATGGATTAAGGGGGGGGGGGGGGGGGGGGGGGGGCGGGGTGGAGCTTCACCTATCATGGGGGGGGGGGGTTCAAATGTCCTCATGGCGTGAGAACCTGGAACTGAGGGATGAATGATTTTTCAGTTTGCATCTCCATCCCATTTCTTGTGTTCAAACAATACGTTCATCTTGCTTTCAGCTCCGACTTTGCTTCTTCACGTCTAATCCAGGCTTGATGTGTGGGAAGGAAACTTATCTGCAAACCCAAACTTCCGCTCAATCGCACGGCGTCTTCACCTCTTTGTAAGTGTGTGTGTGTGTGTTCCTCGGCCCCCAACAGTGGGTGTGTTCTCATCCAAGCAGCGCCCTCCAAGTCCAAGGCTGGTGCGCAATAATGCAGACAGCACTTTCAATAACCTTGACAGACAGATTAAAAAAAAAGAGGATTCAATAGCAACTCTTCCTCATGAGTACTCCATCACCGAGGCCGCCATCCTTCATCGCCGCTCCTCCCTGCCTTTATCGTCAGCTCCTGTCAATCACTCGTTGGCTTGGCAAAATGGCCTCTGGTCCTGCTGCCGAGTGCTCGGCGTTCTCCATTATACCCCCCGGCGGTGGGACGGCAATGTGCGGCGAAAGTGGGAGGAGGGTTATCATCGGGCGGAGCGGCCCCTCGCCTGATATCAACAAACTCAGGCTACACGGGGGTGCCGTGTGGGGTGGTGGTGATGGTGCCGTCCCCCCCATCTTGTTTGCACAATCAGATTTGTGCATCCAATTTTGAGCCACACTTTCAGCAGACTCTCCCTTCCCTTACGTGGGTGGCCTTGTCAATCCCCATTACCGCCCGCATTTCTCTGGTTTCTAAACAACCCTTGCTGAAAAACAAAAAAAGGAGGCGCCCCCGCCCAGTCCGCCATCCCTTTCAGCCCCCACCGAGCTCCCGGCTTAGATCGCCCCTCTCCAAGTTTTCATGGGGGCTTTACTCGCAGCCTTTGAAAGTTCACAGCGCGGCTCGGAGGCACCGGGAGGAAAATGAAACCGCTCAAGGCGGGCCTCGGATCACAGGTGAACAAAGAGAAGGAGAGAGAGGAAAAAAAGGAAAAACACTGATGTGAATTCAGGAGACATGTTGCCTGCAGACGGGGCGCGGGGTTGAAACGATCTCTCAGTTCTGGGCATTTCCTCCGCATGGCCATATTTGTTTTGATTTCCGGCCATCGTCGCATCCATCGGCTTCGGAATTTGCGGGTAACAGGGGTGGGGTTTAAAAAATGTGCGCGGCCATTATTAGCCAGCCTAATGGGCAAGAGGGAGACTAATAGGAATATGATGAGGAGGGTAAGTTTTGCAGGGGTTATCTGCAGAACTGCACAGTCCATATCAACAATGGCCATATATCGGCTAATTACGGGTTCCAACTGCTTCCTAATTGCCGTGGCCTCTGACCCACTGTTACCTCCTAGGAGCTGGTCTCTGCCCCAAGGGCATTGGAGATGCCTGTGTGCTCGTGGAGACACACTGGGGCCAAAACGCACACACACGTGCACGTATGCGTGCACAGCAAACTACCACTGTGATCCCTGAATGTCAGGCTAAGGGCATCCATAGGCCAGCAGTCCTCCCCAGCACAGCATACCGGGAGTTGATAAAAAAAGAAGCATGAAAACACACAGTGGGCAGTTTAGCCCGGCATAATCTCAGGGATTACAGGTCAAAACGATTCCAGACACAAGGGGGGAACGGGGGGGGGGTTAGTTCCCGCTTGCCGCCGAAAATGTGCGGCGCCAAGTTGAAAACACAAGCGTGAGAAATCACAAAGAATAACGCATATGTGTAATTAGCCTTGATTTGACTTTAAGGATGACCATTTGTAATCGTACTCTGATATATCGTGTTTGTGGTGCTTTGATTTGAGGCAAAGATCTTATTTTTCACTCTCAATCTGCTTTTCTCACCAACCAATCTCTCCAAAAAAAGTCACAAGCTTTCTGCTAGATGACAAACAACGGCAAGAGCTTGACAAGCCAACCTCTATTGGTGGAACGGATGGAACATGGTGTTAAACATAAGAGGTGATGTCCTCTTCATCTTCTCACAGAGCAAATAATTACATAAAATTCTAACAACTTCACAGTTGACTGACAGCTGCAATGTGTGTGTGTGGTGCATTTAAGTACCACAGGTTAAATCCTGCAGGTTAGCTTGAGAATAATTCACAGCATTCGCATTCGCGTTCGCATTCGCGTTCGCATTCGCGTTCGCATTCGCGTTCGCATTCGCATTCGCATTCGCATTCGCATTCGCATTCGCATTCGCATTCGCATTCGCATTCGCATTCGCAGTCCCGTATTTACTGTTGTTTGGGTGTCATTTAGCACAACATCTGAGGAATCATAGCCAGATAAAAACGCCCAGTGCTTTTTTTGGCGTTTTTCATTTTCATTGCTGTGGAGAGAAAATGGCAGCTGGCGTTGGAAATATAGACATCCGTGTCCATTCTCAACCCCATTAGACATCCACTGACAGGCTCCTTTCTGCTGTTTATTGCAGCCCCTGCGGGATTGGATGTGTTAAACCATCACTTCAGAACTTAATCTATCGTTTAATTAAACTTGTCCAATATGAAAACAGAACCAGCCCACTTAGAATTAACTTCAGCCCCTCCATTGTGTCTCCATCGAGGCTGCGGACACTCGTGAACTGGCTAATGAAGATGTGTTAAGATACAGATTCAGGTCCATTTGCATGCAATTACAGCACATTGCTGAGCTGTCAGCATCCATGCGTCCATATATTCTGCATCTACAGTTCTCGGGAGAATTACCACCCCAGCCCCACTCCCTCCCCCGCCCTCCACCACCACCATCACCACCCTCCACCACCCCCAGCTTCCCCAAAGTCATTGCTCTGCTTCTGCGGTTTTTGTGGCAAATGGCTGTCGTCCATTCAAATGTGTGAAATTGTGATCACGGCTGTCTGGGAATGGGTGTAATTAATGTGCTCCATCACGGAGATCCGGGCAGCCGGCATGGCGTATACATGGAGCACAGCCAGTGAAGGACATCGGCTAAATAATGTGCTATTATATGGAGTGTTTGGTCATTTGTATCAGCGCGCTGCCCGGAATGCACGATGAGCAAGGGGGGACGTACCCCAGGTGCTATCATCATCATCGTCGTTGGCGTTGTTGCGATCATTAATTGCATTGTGGACGGCATTTTTCGGAAAGCCGGTTTGATGCAATGAGCCTTTAGCAACAGAGACACCTTACATCCTGCAATATCTCTCTCTGGATGGTAAAAATCTCCTCCAACAAATACCTAGCGTGTGTGTGATCCAGATAGCTAGAATTTGCAGGATGCTCATTTGCCAAGCGGAAGTCAGGTGATGTTTTGTTCGGCCGGTTAGAAAGGAAAAGGGGGCCAACACAAGTCAGATAAGAGCTGGAGAATGGCCAATGCTTGGTTCATCATTTTCCAACGGTGGGTCCGCGACTGACCCGATTACTCCACCGAAAAAAAGGGTTTGTGTGAACTGATAAGTACAAAACTTCCAAAATTCAATTTTACTAACCTATATCCAGACTGCCAGAATGAATCAGCATCTTGTTGCGCCCTACCTGGATTCTTCTACTTCACCTCAGCCACACTGATTCGTGCCTCAACCCCACCCCAAGGTGGTTATTATACCCTGTGATGCTGCCCTGAATTCTGGCTTCGAAGGATCCAGCAGCTGCTTAGAAGCCCCGCGGTTGCTCAATTGGGAATTTCCATATGAGTTTGCGCCAAATAATTTGGCACATTTCAAGCCCAATGATTCAGTCCAGCTTCTCTGACAATTCAGCACTACTGGAATCACTGAATCAACCATTATCTGAAGGAGCTACCACGGGATGGAAGTCGAGTGCATTTGGAGGATTTGTTTCCTGGAGTATGATTGAGTTGAGAATTCCTGCAGATGCAATCAAGAGCCGATCAGGGACCCATGGCGAAGACTCGGGCCACTGATGGACCTTGACAGGCCAGGCGAAGACCATTTATCGGTGTTTCCTTTCATTTGTCACCTGCCTGTTTCCTGCAAATGCTGTGTTTGCAACAATCACAAAACAAGACAAAACTATCAATTTTTAGAAAAACCAGGATTCCACTGATCATCCCATCAAATATAGTCAGGCTCCCTTACACCGGGAGGCTTTGCTGCTTTGTACTTGCAAGCTTTTGGCGATGTAGATGGCGAGGCTAAGACTCCTCGGCTAATTCCATCAACCATCTCCCACTACATCTGGATGACGAAGAGATCCATGCTCAAGTACAGTTGGGCGGGATTGGTACCTTGGAGAACAAGTTGTGCGGCAGCTACAGGGCATTCCATCCAAATCTCGGACAGTGTGTCTGTCAAACACTGACGCAAACTCCCAGCTTCCGCCGGATTAAGCCCCTCAGAGCTGCTGGTAGGCCCCAGGCTTCAGATGCAGCTGCGACTTCTTCCCACTACGCTGCAGATACTGCATGACAGATTAAGATTCTTCAAGCAATGCGTTACTGGATGAGAAAGGGGATACTCCAAGAAAAGACAGACCGTCACTACCTGGTTGGGGATAAACTTGCCCCTTAAATATTGCACCTTAAGCACTTGAACCATCAAGGGTTCTTTTTTTAACCCCTCTGGCATTGTAAAATGCACGTTACCAATGAAATAAAAGCTAGGTGTCTCTGAGTTCATGTCTTTTTTATTAATCATCCAGTGGAATGGTCCTCCGCTGGGCCATTCTGGCTCGCGGGCTTCCAATTGCTGCCAAATCTGTCAAGGAGTCATTTTCACCTCCTGTGGAAATCACTGTATGATGGTCCAAAGTGGTGAACGTTGGCCTGTGTGCATTGTGTGAACAATTCTCCTTGCAAGGCTACAATTGTGCAGATGAGTGCGTCATAAACACATGAACATTATTACCAGGGGACTGCAGGGCTTCTCTTGGAAAGAAGGGAGAGTGAGACTGAGGGAAGGAGCGAGGGAGGCCTCAGTGCCTTTAAATAGGGATGTTAAAGGCGAGAAATGGGATTCACAGAAATGGGGCACGTCATCAATCTGGACCTTCATTAACTTTTTAAAAATGTAGCTTCCAAACAGACGACTTACGGACCCACTAGCAAAGCACCAGGCGACCACCACGAGCTTTCTGACAATGCCTTTTGCTGGTTACGACACAACACCTGACAGGACTGGAGAAGAGGTTTTGTCTAAACAGGTGAGGAGTGAGCTACCAAGTGAGCCAAAAGTCCAAATGATCAAACTAGCGAGGGGAGCAGATGGAGCAGGGGAGTCAGATATGGACAAGATCAGCACCAGGAGTTCCAGGAGTAGATACGTTGGAGGGTCTCCCATCAAAGGGAATAAGAATCAGAGGAAGGAGGATGCTAACCGAGATGATGCTAACAAAGATGGCTGTGCAAAATCTGGCAACTAGGTGAGACTCAGGCCCTGTGTTTCAACTACACAAGAACTCAGTTTGCAACAAAATGGGAACGTGCTCCAGTGCGGAAAGACAGGAAACCCCTCCGTTATCATGAAGACGGGGAAAATGCAACACTTCGAAAATGGACATGTGCACGAAGGTTGCAGTCAGTCGCTATGCATGTATTGGTGGACCGTAACAGCAATGGCTGATTCCAGAGTACTCTGGAGAAATCTAGAGTACTTGAATTGGCATGACTTAAGTCTACATCCTCTTGGAATGGACCCTTCTTGTAGTTTAGGGTCTCGAAACAGTAACTCTACCTCATCGTCAGTCTGTACAGGTACTCGATTACTCTCCATTCTTGATGTGTACAATCCCTCTCGTTCCCACATTTGTTATGGTACCCAGACTGGAAGTGTCTCCAGGCATGCACAAAATCACAGCGCTTGCTACTGGCCTGGCATGTGTACTACAGCGTTTCTGGTTTCTCCTACGGTCTGGTGAGAACGGAGATGGTTTCCAAACACCAATTTCAGGGTTAGGTGATTGAGATTCCCATTCAAACACAATTAATGAGTTCCTTAATTTACCAGAATGCCTTTCGCAGAAAAGGACTTGTTTGACAAGAATATTCCAAAAACAGCAGGACTGAACAAAAGGAGTCCAGATCCAGTCAGGGCCAGAGACAACATTTGAAGGAAAACAATTCCAGCACAACGATACACTCGCGTTCCTGACTCTGCCTGCTGAGCGTTGGCAGGAAGTGATGAAAGGGAGTGCTGCCTCTGAGGGAGTGATACCAAAAGCTGACATTAAGTGCTGATTTTTTGGATGGAAAAAAAGATCTTTTCATAGCTGCCGTGGAAACATCTGAAGCCGAAGCTGTTTGCGCTCTCCCACATTCTCTGCAGACGCGCAAACACTAAACAGCCTCGACCCGTGGTGTGAACCTCGCGTACTGTTTGATGATTTAATCCCGTCATTGGTGAAGATGCACACAGCGACCCGCCTCATAAACATCTGTCATTACGGCTTTGCCCCTTAAATTTCCTGCTGACTCCAGGAGTTCGCAGCCAATGTATAGCGTCATTCTCTGGCGGCAGTACATGGATCCTTTAATTAAATAGAAAGCCCTGACCTAAAATCATACAATTATTTCCTAAAAAATGGTCACAGAGACACTTTCAGTTTCATCCCGTCACTTGCCTGCATTGGTAAGTCAGAACGTGGAATGTGAAACCTTCAGCTTGAAAAAAATAAAAATGATAATATGGTATATGATATGAATATGTGATAATACTCATTCATTATCTATAACTCTTATCCTGCGGTCTGGAGCCTATCCCTGCAGTGATTGGCAGAGAGGCGGGGTTCGCCCTGGATCCATCACAAAGATAAACCACCATTCACGCTCTCATTCACCTGTCAGTTAGAGACAACAAACCATTCAATCCCTCATTCAGATTTAATTGATTTATTTGAATTAAAATACTTCTTCACACACTTCTATCTTGATTGTAGTGCATAATTACAGGTTGTTCATTTCATGACAAACTTTTTTCAATTCTCAAAAAAATAATTCTTACATTTTAGTTATACTATAAGCACAAAAGGCTAAAGAACAAAAATTATAGTAATCATCCTCACACTTTTAATTGTGACTGTGTTATTATTGCTTCTGCTACACCTCTGCTACACAATAGGACTCCGTTTGGAAGACGAATGCTAGGTTCTCAGGTCGCAAGGTTTTCAATTTATGCGTGAATTTCACATTATACTGTCCGTGTCCGGCTTGGATGGGAGCCTTTGACAGTGAAGAATGACTAGATGTCACTCTTTATGTGCGTTAGTGCAACCTTGATATCGGCCTTTTTTTTACCTTCATCTATCTTAAAGCAACACACTCTTGCTCAGGGAGGAATGCACGACACACACAACATGAGTCAAACAACGGCCACACACACACACACACACACACACACACACACACACAAACAGAGGCGTTTAGGGCACTTCAGAATCGCTCGTCAAAACAAATGTTTGGTGGAACTCAGAGAAAGGGATCAACAGAAAATCTTTAATCAAACTAATAATAATATTAATATTAATGCTATAAGTGTAAACTCATAGACATAACTAGCTGCAGGTTTGATCTCAACATCGTACGACTAAATCATGAAAAAGAACTATAATAATAATGGTAACAATGATATTAATTATAATAATGATAATGATAATAATAAAAAGGACAGTTGTGCATCTATAGGATGTGTAAATGAAAGGGTGAATGGTTGTATGTCTCCATATGTGCCCCTGTGATTGGTCCAGGGTGAACCTTGCCTCCTTCCCAGTCACAGCTGGGGTAGACTCCAGCCAACCCCCCCGCAGGATGAGCTATATAGATAGTAAGTTAATATATGGATGAATGTATGATATAAATTATTCGACCATGAGTATTCCCCCCATCTCTGTCAGAGCTGATGCTAACGCTTTGGATCACTACTGAGTATCGGATCCCGCTTTAGGTGCGCCCACGCAGGTGGCACCGGACGCATTAACTATTTCATCTGACACCAAGTGCAGCGGATGAATTAAGTGATTTTATTTAAATTGTGGAGTGCGGCTGCACACCTGCCCACCTCCACCTACTCCTCCAGAGGCTCTGAGGATGACGCCAATCCTTATCTTTGATGCGGGACATTAATTAATTTTCTAATCTTATATGCCGGCCTTCGCCATGCTCCTTCCTGAGGTCGTTTTACATTTGAAGGAAGCTCTTCTGGTTTTCCTGCTTAACTGATACTCCTTATTTTTCAAAATAAAAGCATGATCCGAGTTCAAAGCTGGGACTGAAGTGGAACTTTTGATCTGAAGAAGTTGTCCCTATGGTCGTCAAGAGCAACGGAGCACCGTCTCCCTTTGACAGAGCGATAATCCCAACCAGGTCCATCAGGCCCCTACCCTATCTCACCTCCTCTTTACTGCGCAGGGCTTCATACCCACAACGCACTAAGTCACCGGGCTCAAGTGGATATTACTTCAAATTCCGTCTTCGGAGAAGAGGAGAAGCGGCGGCAAGCGAACGCCTCCCTCAACAGCTTTAACTCCGGCGGTAACAAGTGACACGTACGGCAAAGGCAATTAGGACACCTGATCTCAATTCCGCTAATAAAGACAGTTGGCCGAGGGGGTATTCAGACTTCAGTGGGATTAGGGAGATCTTTGTCATGTAGATCTTCGGAACGCCTCTGGCTCCGGAGATAAAAAACAGAGACGAACCCTTTGCGGGGCGAGGGAGAATGAAACAGAGGGAAGGGAGTGGAGGACACAGAGCTCTCAGCTAATGACAGGGCTACTCTGCATCACTGCACTGACTAATGAGCACTCCAGCGAGGGTGAGCTTAAAGACCAGCGCACGTGGCCACCGTGCCAGGAAATGCCGTGCACAGGCGTGTTAAGAGTGCAGCGCATCCATGAGCAGAGGTGTGTGTGTGTGAGGGCGAAGATGCTTTTAGCAATGAAGGGGTGTGGATTTTTCACCTTCGCAGGCCCCTGGTAGCGCCGTCATGCACAGCATGCACTAATAATTCACATAATATTGATTTAGTTAGCACACTTCCTCCTTCACTCCCACGCCCGGGGAGAAAAGGCCCACCTGTAGCCCCCCAACCCCCACCTCCCCCACCCAGACGATACCTGCGTCTCCGCGGCCACTTCATGTATATAATGAGGCCGAGATTGGCGTTACGACCTCAGAGAGACAAACGCCTCCATGATTTCCGCACCTTTTGCGGCGAAGGCCTGACGACACACGCATCGCTTATCGATTGATAAAAATAAAAATGAATCGCCCACCCCCTGGCTTAATGCGACGGGAAATGCACATTCATGTTTTCACCTTCACCGCCATATTTGATCGACCTTTCATATATCATTACGCCCGCCACCTTAACTAATGTAGTAGAATGGATGTGTTTATTGTAGCGGCCCTGGAATAGAAACTATAGGCTGTCGACTGATCACTCTCCAGCCATTCACTGATCACTGGACTGCAGGTCTGTCATCGAGTATGCTGTCCGGTGATTGGGGAGAGAGGCGGGGGTCGACAGGGGAAGAGTGGGAGGATTCGAGCGATGACATCTGGAGTACAAGCCTGCATGCAGACGTCGTTGAAGCATTACACTGGTGTCTGATGTGACTTCCGAATAAGTGATGTCATCCTGGCTGATGTTGTCACAGCTTTTTGGGAGTTCGCCTGTTAGCATGGACGCCAGTCGAGGACTGATAGTGAGGAGGAAGAAGAGGACCCACGGGGAAGACGGCGGTGCTGTCCGCGAGTTGAAGGAGGTGGCCGGTCAGTTCGTCAGGTCTACGCAGGCGGCCAGAGATCAGGTGAGAGATGCCACGATGAAATTGGCTGATGATTTGGCCTGAGGTCATTGTCAGAGAGTTGCATCTCTTCCCGCCGTGCTGGAAGTGACCGACAAGCAGACAATGACTGCGGAGGCGAATGCGCAACGTCCAGTCGTCGTCTCGGCCGTGGACGTTCCCAAATACTACGGCAGGTCGGATTGGGACACTTTCCGGGCTCAGTTTGAGCTGTTGGCTGACGCGGAGGGGTGGACGGCATAGAGGAAAGCGCTGTGGCTAGCTCTGTGTCTCACGGACAATGCGCTGTCCTGCCTCCAACTGTTGGACCCCAGGGAGAGGCAGGAGTATGAGGTGCTGGTGGGGGCCCTAAAGAGGCGTTTTGGACAGCGTTTGCATCCGGTGCTCCTGCCTAACGAGTTGAGCAATCGAGGCAGGCTGTCTGGGGAGCCGCTGCAGGTTTGGGCTAGCACCAGAGAGAGCCTGAATCGGCGGGCCTATGCTCACATGCCATCGGATGTACAGGGGGATCTGGCACATGACCAGTTTATTCGAGCTCTTCACCCTGCGGAGCTGCGGCGTGTCCAGGTGAAGCTACAGCACCCCCAGACCCTGCAGGCAGCCTTGGAAATGGCTGTAGAGAGGGAGATTGTGAGGCAGGGTTGATGCGAGCAGTCGAGAGGAGAACCTTCCTGCCGTAGGGGCTGCAGTGGCAGGCCCCACGGAGAGTGACGTCGGCAGTCTATAGCCTTTATTCCGGGGTCGCTACTTATTTATTGATCAGGGGCGAAATGCGTCAATCATCCAAAAGGTGAAGCAGGGGAGCTCCAATGAAGCTCCTGCATTTGTTTGGACTGTGGGAGGAACCCGGAGAACCCGGAGGAACACCCCTCAGAAACAGCGAGAAAATGGTGACTCCATACAGAAAGGCTTCCCATGGGAATCCCACCAGGGACCTTCTGGCTTAGGCAGAAGGTCCGAACCTCCGCTCCGACATGCCAAGCATTCAATCCATGATTAATATCAACCCTAATCCCCTCAAACTACGGTGATGAGGAAATGTCTCATGGAGATGGGTGAAGGTGTGAAAGGCCATAACAGTTTTACACATGGGTCTCGATGGCAGAGGGATGTTTACATAACACACACACGAAGCGCTGTTTTTACTCCATCGTTGTGTGCGATCTAAAGGCGTAAACACAGCATGCACAAGCAGAAGACATGGATGGGGTTGTTAATGTTAATGTGTCCATATGACGGCCATGTGTGTTCGTGTGAGTGTGCTTGTGTGCATGTGTTGCGCGTGCTTGTGTGTGTCATCACAACTTCAATATTTATAAAAGAATAACTTCTCTCTCACAAAGTATTAACGCCTCCTTATGAGGAGGAGGAAGAGGAGGGGGAGGGAATGCCAGCCTTCCACTGGGTGAGCCAGGACCTTGCTTTCCCTGATCTTTATCGCCACCCTGAGGACCAGCTGGAGAAGATCTGGGAAACGAGAACACACACTGACGCACACACAGACACACACACACACATACACACAAACACACACACAAAAGATGATCTCACGTGAAGAGGCCCAAAGGCGTAGCCGCGATTGCCATGGATGCCAAAGATAACACTTAACACTAAAGCTCAATGAGGGAACATAAAGCTGGGTTTGTTATCGGAATAGAAGCACAGAGGGTCAGCGGTCCAGAGCAATGAAGAGGGCGAAGAAGAGGTGGAGAGAAGGTGTTGGGGTGATGAAGGAGTAGGAAAGGTGGAGAAGACGAAGGTAAGAGTGGCGGAGATGGAGATGAGGAGGTTCCTCTTTGGGAGTGAGGAGGATGGAGAGGATCAAGAATGAGTCCATTAGTGGGACAGCATGTGTTAAACGTTCTGAAGATAAAGTCACACCTATATGGTTTGGACATGGACAGGAGTGATGGTGAAGATCTGGGTACAAGTAAGGCTGAGGTTTAGAGGAAGACCAAAGAGGAGGTTTATGGATGGAGGAGAAGAGGACAGAAAGTCAGTTGGTGTGAGAGGAGGGGGAGGGATTGAGCCAGGTGATCGGCCGTGGAGATGCTCAGGGGAGCAGCTCAAAAGAGACTCGAATCACCACTAACTTATAAATATTGATACAAAACATAAACAAAACTGAAGCAGAGGATTTTATTCCATGAACACATTCCTCAAACTTCTATGAGGTCCATCTTAAACCTGCCAACCCTGGACCATAAAGCTACTTAGATCTCTGCAGTGTCCATGTACGGAGAATCCAAGTTCCAATTCTGTAATACAACAATTAAATGCACCGTGCTCGATGGCATGCAGCGTGACAAGCTGAGTGTGTCAAACTTGTGTATGTCTGTGTGAGTGTGTGAGTATGTGTGTGTGTGTGTGTGTGTGTGTGTGTGTGTGTGCGTGTGTGTGTGTGTGTGTGTGTGTGTGTGTGTGTGTGTGTGTGTGCGTGTTCCATGCTATTAGAGGTTGTGATTGAATAAATGATGCAACTGAACGCTGGTGGAAGTACATCGAGAAGTTTGAACATCCTGTGAGGGGAATAAAAATTCCATCACGCACACACACACACATACAAACACACATACAAACACACACACACCCACACACACACACACACACACACACACACACACACACACACACACACACACACACACTCACACACCCACACACACACATACACACATACACGCACTGACATGCAAAACAACTATTATCCAGACTAAAAGCACAGTGGATTGGTTTGAAGCTGCGTGCCGCATCTCGGTGTGCACACGCTGTTCTCTACTGCCATCTACTGTTGACATATGGAACAGGCCGGACCACAAAAATTGGCCGACTGTACTTCTAAAGTTCAAGGTAAATTAAGATTGTGGGCATTTTATATCACAAGGGTAAAAAATACATTTTTTTTAATCTCATTTAACTCCGTGATTTATTTGATCTTATTCTGCACTAAATAGAACAGAGGTGCTTTTTTAAATTTTTATTCTGACTTTCATGGTTTTCTCTGATCTTCCCACGCACACCGGCTGCCTTTGATTCTGCAGACGTGGTTTGATGACTTTGTTTGTTTGTTTCTGTTTTGTTTGTTGCCGTGGTGACAGGCTGATGATGGACATCAAAGCAGTGCGGTGATCAATCAGTTCATTAATCAGACTGGTGGAATATTAGCGTGGGGCCGATCGGATCAGACAAGCTGGAGGGAATATTCTCCCAAAATAGGTTTGGCGATGTGTCAAAATAAGAAGAGAAAAATAAGCTGACTATTTTAACTGTTTTTTTTTTTTTTGTTCATCGTTTTAATTGATTGATTCGTTTAATTCATTCACTCACTCACTCAATCACAGGGCCTCATATCGAGCCATCCAATCACTCACCACCTCACTCACAGGTCTGGCCCCTGCAGAGTGTGATTGTGTTCCTCTGATAATTCAAATGAGCCAAAGCTGGTCAGACAGTGGAGGATCGGGGGGCTCTCCTCTGAAATCCATCCAGTCTCCACTCCTCGGCCCTGAAAGTGACTCTGGTGGCCTCCGAGCCTCGGAAAAATTCAGTCTGTGTTAGAGTTTGATCCACTCCAATCGAAGAGTTGGCAGTTCAATCCCCTGCTCCTCCTGCCTGCATGCCAGTTGGTCTGGTTCGTACCTCGCATGGCAAGTCTGCCATGAGTGAATGGGTGAATGGGATCCAGAGTAGAAGCCCTTTGAAAGGCAGTGATGAGAGCGATATCTGCAGCCGATAAGTGATTGATTAAGGACGCAGGATGAGGAGATCCTGTCCTCAAGCGCTGGTCCTCCAAAGATGTGAGAAGTTGTGTCTTCAATTTCACATGATATCTTCATGCACCCTTCTTCCTCCTCCTCCGAGGAGAATGACACCATTGAGTGACTGCAGTTAATCGGTCTGCAGTGCTAATGAGCTGCAAGCTCCTGCATGGTTTGCTCTCCATGTGATTTATGGGCATTTAGGGACAGATCTGCAAGCCCAGTGGAGACGGGATCAAGGAGACCATGTTGAAATTCTCTTTAAATATAAATAAAAAATAACCACGGGCAGTTTTAGGGACTTGGGCCCCAGCTCAGGCTTGGGTGGGAGTCTGTCCATTTGAAGATGATCAGCTTTTCTAGGGGAATTATTCAATTATTTTTGGAGGAAACATCATGCAGACCTACAACCATTCACCTTCTGATCCCCACATCACATAGAGACCTATAACCATTCACTCACTCATTCATACATTTTTAATAATTTCTTGCAAGGGATTAATAAAATATAATTACATAATAAATGAAAATATATCGAGACATAGAGCATTCATCCTTTCATTAACATGTCAAATAGACACATACAACCATTTATCTTGTCACTCGCACATCAAATAGAGACATAAAACTATTCTCGGGGGGGGACTTGGGGCCTCCACACAGAAAGAGCCCCATGTCGGAATTCAACCGAGGATCTTTTTTCCGTGAGGCTGAAACTCTGACCACTGAACCACCTGGATATCATATTATTAGAATCATAGTTATTACAATTTATTATTATTACTTTTATATAGACAAGCTAATGCAGTCTCAGGGCGGCACAGGCCAGTGTCTCCTGAAGATAAATCTCCAGATCTCCAGATATCTCCAGATAAATGCAGAGGGTTGCGTCAGGAAGGGCAACCAACGTTAACTTTTGCCAAAACCAAATATGCGAATCGAACCTAAGAAATTCATACCAGATCGGTCGAGGCCCGGGTTAACAACGGCCGCCATTGGTCCCGATAACCTACAGGCCAGCAGTGGAAATTGGGCTACTATGGGTCGAAGAAGGAGAGGAGAAAGGTGTGTTCAGAAGCAGAGAGAGAAGAGGAAAGGCAAGAGTCTGGAACTGAGAGTAGGGACTTTGAATATCGGGACGATGACAGGAAAAGGTAGAGAGTTGGTCGACATGATGCAGAGAAGGAAGGTGGAGATACTATGTGTCCAGGAGACCAGATGGAAAGGAAGCAAGGCTAGAAGCTTTGGAGCAGGTTTTAAGTTGTGCAATCATGGTACTGACAGGAAGAGAAATGGAGTAGGAATTATCTTGAAAGAGGAGTTTGTTAGGGAGCTGCATTGCGCCTTTGTAGACCTAGAAAAAGCATACGACAGGGTGCCGAGAGAAGAACTCTGGTTTTGTATGAGGAGTAGCAGAGAAGTATGTTAGACTGGTCCAGGAGATGTATGCTGGTTGTGAGACAGTGGTGAAGTGTGCTGTAGGTGAAACAGAGAAGTTAGAGGTGGAGGTGGGACTTCATCAGGGATCAGCTCTGAGCCCCTTCCTGTTTGCGGTGGTGATGGACAGGCTGACAGATCGGGTTAGACAGGAATCTCCATGGACCATGATGTTTACAGATGACATTGTGATCTCTAGTGAGAACAGGGAACAGGTTGAGGGAAATCTTGAGAGGTGGAGGTATGCTCTGGAAAGAAGAGGAATGAAGGTTAGTCGCAGCAAGACAGAATATATGTGTTTAAATGAGAGGAACCTGGGTGGAACGGTGAGGCTACAGGGAGTGGAGATCAAAAAGTTGGAGGATTTCAGGTACTTAGGGTCAACAGTCCAGAGCAATGGAGAGTGTGGAAAAGAGGTAAAGAAACAGGTTCAAGCAGGTTTGTAGGGGTGGAGAAAAGTGTCAGGGGCTCTAAGTGACAGAAGAATATCAGCTAGAATGAAAGGAAAGGTTTACAAAACAGTGGTGAGACCAGCGATGCTGTATGGTTTGGAGACAGTGGCAATGAACAAAAGACAAGACGCAGAGCTGGAGGTAGCAGAGAAGATGTTGAGGTTCTCTTTGGGAGTGACAAGGATGGATAGGATCAGGAATGAGTCCATCAGGGGGACAGCACATGTTAGATGTTTTGGAGAAAAGGTCAGAGAAGCCAGACTCAGATGGTTCGATCATGTACAGATGAGGGATAGTGACTGTATTGGTAGAAGGATGCTGGAATTGGAGTTGCCAGGCAGGAGGTCTAGAGGAAGACCGAAGAGACGATTAATGGACGTAGTGAGAGAGGACATGAAGTTAGTTGGCATGAGAGATGACGATACAGAGAATAAAGGCTAGATGGAGAAGGTTGGTTCGCTGTGGCGACCCCTGAAGGGAAAAGCCAAAAGGAATAGAGGAAAGGAGTGTGCCCAAAATATCTTAGAATACAAACACCACAGAGTCATGTCATTACTTGCTCAATCTGACCTGCCATCAAATGTAGCCCCGGACAGGCAAAATGAAGATTCTCAAGCAGCTGCTGTGTTAGAGCTTTGCTTCTTTTGTCTCTCAGAATGCCAATCCTGAGAGTCCACTTGATTATACCTACTTATTCCCTTATTTTATGAACTTGAGGATTAACTGTTGGAGGTCAACATGATGCAACCACTGGTTCCATCGTAGCTTCATATGGAAATCTCTTTAATACACCGCTCTGAGAACCGTGCGTAGTCTCGGGGCCCCAGCACGAAGTCATTAAAACATCAATATCCAGGATACGAGTGTGTGAAGACAACAAGTTCGGGAATGATTAGCAAAGGCATCTATTTTATCGAGAGCCAGTCTCTGGGCTCCCTCCCAGGCCTCTCTCTCATCTCCAGAGGAACCTTTAAAGGCTTAAAACGGGCACTGAAGTGTGTTCCCGTAGCAGCTCCGCCAAAACTGTCTCGATTAAGTCCATTACTGCCACCGACCCAGGCAGAGGTTGCCGTTCAGAGTCTCACTGCATCGTAACGGCTCATCGAGCAAAGTAGCGAGCTCCCAAAGTTGAATCTTCTAACAGGCGTTTTAAGTTCAAGTGCAAGTGTGCATATCTTTCCTGGGTTTTTTTTTTGTTTTTTTTTCCTCTAATGGTTCTGCTGCAACACCCGAATTTCCCCTATGGGGATCAATAAAGTATTATCTTATCTTATCTTATCTTATCTTATCTTGTCTTGTCTTGTCTTGTCTTGTCTTGTCTTGTCTTATCTTATCTTATCTTATCTTATCTTATCTTATCTTATCTTATCTTATCTTATCTTATCTTATCTTATCTTATCTTATCTTATCTTATCTTATCTTATCTTATCTTAAGGGGCCAGAATATAAGCATCAAAGCACACATTAATATATGTTTTATTGTAAGCTGACAACTTTAGCTCTTTCACAGCACCATCACCTTCACCCCTTAACACAACTGTTGGCAGTAAAAAGGGGCCAGCATTTCCCTTCAACCACAGCATCAGAAGCACTCAGCCATTTAATGTCTTCAAGGGCGATTCAAGGCCCCTGTGCTGGGGATCCAACCAATATTTCTCTTACCAGACCTCCCCTGGGGGAGTTCGCGCAGATGAAAGGGAACTGCAGGACAGCGAGCGGGATTGTCCCTTTTTTCCAGCTTGATTAACTTTGCCTGGAAACCCCTCCATTAGGGAAGACGCAGATGGGCCAGCTCAATGAGGACAAGGCTACACTCTGCCAGGATACATCTGGAGGTCGGCAGAGGAGGTTCCTTCTGAATGCGGATCTGGACCTTGCGTAAAAGAACACCGCGATTGCTTCCCCCAGAGCGCTGCCATCATACCTCAGATGGAGGGAGAAGATAGAAGTGGAGGGGACACCTGGTGGGATGGTGGTAACAGAGGATGCATGGAGAATCCAAAACAAGAATTGGATTTGGGATGGCAGCAGAGGCAGGGACGGGATTGCAGGCAGGCGGATGCCGTGGAAGGAAAGTACAGGACTGCGATGGGAGATATAGAATGGCACAGACAGAGGAGTCCGAGCCGGAAGAGATGTGACAGGATGAGAGAGGACGGTGGAGTTTGGAGCGTTCTTTGACTGAAGTGCTTTCTGACAGAAACCACCGAGCTGGCATTATCGCCAGTATCCAAATGTAATCATGATAAATCTCATCCCCTCTCCAGTCCTGGCAGGCAGCAGGTGTCCCCAGCTAATCCTTTTATGCATTTGTTTTTTTTTTAAACAAATAAGGCGATGCCAGAGCAGGTGACACATTAAGGTCAACATGAGCAAGGACCAACGATAAAGATGCGGGAAATATACAACACAGCATGAATTCTCCATAAGGAAAATTACTGATTATTCTATTTCCGCATCATTATGCTCGCTAGCAATTTTTCCCGCCACCTACATCTCGCTGCGGAGGAAAGTGAATGTTGTGATTCAACACCTCATAGACGTGTGCCTCTCAGTGGGTAGAATGCAATTGCAAAACCCATAATATTAAGAATGACAATCATGAAGTGACAAGTGGAAATAAAAGGACCCGATCGGCACAAATCTAAATCCAAATGTCACATAACAAGTGTAACCGACACCTTGAACGCATCATATCCACAATATAGATGTAAAAACTCACCAGTGAATCACAAAAAGTTCATTAGAAGATAGGCTTTTAGATTTTAGATTCAATTCTATAAAAACAATATTATCGCAAACTGTGCATGGGGCAGTAATGGTCCAGGTTGTAACCCCACCCTCTCGCCCAGTGACAGGTAGTTTGGACATGTACAGAGGAGGGATGGTGAGGATCTGAGCGGGAGGAAGCTGAGGTCAGAACTGCCAGGCAGAATGGCTAGAGGGATAGGAAGTTAGTTGGTGTGAAAGGAGAGTGTTAGATGGAGGCTGGTGATTGGCTGTGGCCACCCCTGAAGGGAGGAGCCCAACGGAAAAGCTAGATAAGAGAGAACTCTGACAAAGGCAACTTGTCATGATGACACCACGGTTGAGTACTACATTACCCAGAATCCTAAGGTGCTGCCGCAACACCTCGCCTTGAACTGTCTACGACAACGCAGTCACATGTACCGCTACTTTGACATGCAAATACACACCAGGTGATTATAACTTTGCTTCGGCTTGTTGGATAAAAGTTCTGTCTCCTTAAACCTTCACCTTGTATTTTCCCTCTCCTGTTATGTTTACACTTAATCTGCTAGCAGGTAGCTCATGGAGTCTATATCTAGAAAGTCAAATGGACATGGACATTTACTTGGATGTTTGTGCCCTAAATATGACTTTCAAAAACTTAAGCATGATAAACCACAGAGGCCATTAAAGGGCTGGGCGGTAAGGAATTTTGGCCTCCACCTAGAAATCTGTTTGGCCTCTTTTACATTCTTAGGCCTCCCTGCCAGGTGGCCTGTGTCTTAATAGGTCGCCATATTCAGCGCTGAACACTGCGTACCTGCATGGTCTGCCAGCAGCTAAATGAAATAAAAGTCCTCTCGCATAAATATTCTGTCGTAATGACCAAAAGCAGATGAGGAGGAAAGCTTATGTCCTCAATTAACTTGATTGGCTGCTCATCCTCCTCTCCCTGCCCATTTTTTTCCTAAGGCAAGAACGACATCTTCGGCGAGATGATCCACCTTTATGCCAAGCCGGGAAAATCCTGTGCCGACGTACGTGTGCTGAGTTACTGCGACCTGCATACCATCCAGAGGGAGGAGATCCTGGAGGTGCTGGACATGTATCCAGAGTTTGCCGACCATTTCCTCACCAACCTAGAGTTGACCTTCAACCTCCGTGATGAAAATGCCAAGGTTATTAGCATTGCTTCCCCACCTGTCTTGGATCGCTGTAGATTGAGTGCTAGCTTTTAGTGGCAATCTTCTTTAGTGTACAGTCGGAAAGCTACAGCTTGAAAACCATTAGCTTGAATTAGACAATCTATTCCTTGCCATGTCCATTTAAATTAGATGAATTACTTTATCAATTCACTAAATGGTTGGGTTTATCCTCGGCCACGGGGAACGAAAAGCCTGATGGCTAATTAGACGTTTGTCTTTAATCTGCCATTTGCTGGAAGAGAAAAGTGGAAGAGACAAGCGGTAAGGGCGAGGTGGACCTCACAGGGAAAGGGCACGTCAGCCATAATCACAATGGATGGAGTATCGGGGAGATAATGTGCCAGGCCAATGGCATTACATGAAGAATTCAAACCAGTCAATTTACTCTTTCTTTCAAACAGACTAGGGGATGCACTCAGCGTTGCCCTTTGTCAGCCATTCTGGGAATTACAGAGAAAAGAAGGGGCTCTCTAGCTTGTCAAGAATGTTTTCCATCTGCTCTATCTGTTTCCCTTGTCCGTAGACATCCCACCCTCAAGCCATGGACTCCAACATGGAGAACGTCAAGTGCCGAAGAAGGGTGTCGTACAAAAGAAAGTCCTCCACAGGTCTGTCTGAAAATATCACGTCCAATCAGCCAATTCCATAAAACCTGCTGTTTTACATTTTTGTTAAAGATCTTGATGGGTCTCAGTGGAGTGTTCAGACCTGGTCTTAAGGTGTTGAGTGATCTGATAAATAGTGGGGAGCTTTAGACATTTGGCCTTAAAATGTACCCCCATGTTTGTAGTCATTGATCACTCATGACTAGATCTCCAGATTCCAACCCAGTCATCTAATAACACCTTTCATATAGAGCAGAGCTGGACCACACTCTTTAAGATGACCTACAGAAACCCAACATTCCCTCAGGAGCAAGTACTTGGTCAAAGTAGCGAGGAAACACTGCCCTTTACTGGGCAGAAACCTCGGACAGATCAAACCTCAACACAGGTGGCCATGTAACTGCTGCGCCGCCAGTTACATGTCATTAATTCTGCTAGCCAAATCCGGGTATGTCATTTCACCCTGTAGCCTCTATCCACCACAATTTGGTGCAAAGCTCAAACATGTTAATGCTTTAGTTCTCCATTCTACTTGTACTTAACACTGCTGTGCTTCAAATGGCCCGAGTGGATGAGACGCCTGCAGAGATGGACAGCAGGAGAGGTGAGGCTGACTGGTCTATTCTGTCTGCCAGTATTTCTGCTTTGCAGATGACCAAGTACAGTATTTCTCCTTCACCTCAAGTAACCATGGGCTTAGCATTGTCACTGAGGACTGATCTCAGTTCAAGGTCTGGACACCTTATATGCCTGATTTGAGTTGTCTCTGGAGAAGTAATCACGCACAAACAACACAAGCAATCCCCACCTGTAACAAGTCTGGAATTGAGGTTGTGCATATCAGAAAAAGTAAAATGAAAGATCAAAATTAATGCTTATATTTAATGGGGTTAATTATCTTGATAAGGAACTGCTGCCCAGGAGGCTGACAAGAGAAAGAGGCTTTGGTTTTAGTTGCAGGACAAGGATTTAGACGCTGTGTGCCAACCACGTCACATCCTAAATAGAAAACATCGCAGTCACCACTGGCACAAGGTCGCATGCTGAAGGGCAGCGGGAAGGCGGCCATGAAATGTTATTGCAAGGCTCGTGGCTGGATCGGGTGCACGATGGCTTGTTGGTCAACTAAATACATCATATTTTGTATGGTAGCTTATTTAAGCTAATTTGAAATGCACGTCAAATGTTCGTACTTTATATTATAGTGTATCGGTGAGACAAAACTTATTTATAGTAAGGGATATACAGCAAAGACACATTTTCCCAAATGCAGCCAGGCATTAAATTACATTATCTGGAAAAGTTTAAAAATGATTGAACAGTATCGATGCACAATTTGATAACTTCAGTTTAGAAGTCTTTTTATTCTCAAACCTGGGACCTCTGTGCAAATCTCAAACACCACAATCTTCTCATTAAACATCTGTGGCATCAACCTTCATGGAGCTAGCAGGGTTGTGCTGGATGGCTAATGCTATTTGCCAGTCAGCTGCACACTTTGCGCAGCTCAGGTTTCCTTTGTACGCTTTCTGGTTAGCACCTCATTGCAGACCTGGTTCAGTGTTGTGCAGGGGTGGGGGAGCATCTGCCCTCCGGGTGAGCAAGACTGTCTTCATCCCACCAACAAGGTAATTCAATTTAAAATTTGTCTCAGGGTGCATCGTTGCTCTGTGAATCTGCTGTCACCGGCCCGCACACCCTTTTTTTTCACAAACCAAAAACATGGCTTCACCGACACTCAACAATGATCCCTTTGGTTGTATGCTCTGTTTCTTTCAGTGATGGTGGGGTTCATAATGAGCACCCATGGAAATATGTTTGGGGATATTTGGTGCCCTGGACACCAGTCTGAGGTGATGGTCCAGGACATGAGAGGATATCTGTGGTAAAGTGCAGGATGAAGACAGAAAAGATGTATGGATGGATGTGAGAACAGCCATGTTGACTGGTTTAGATGGGATGGCAGATGTTAGATGTTCTGGAGATAAAGTCTGACTGAGATGGTTTGGACAAGGATGGCGGAGGAATGGTGAAGATCTGGGTAGAAGGAAGCTGAGGTCGGAGCGGCCTGGCAGGAGGTCCAGAGAAAGACCATAGAAGAGGTTTATGAATGGAGGAAGAGAGGTGGTGTGAGATAAGAGGATGCAGAGGAGATATTTGATGGAGGCAGGTTAATGGCTGTGGTTATCCCTGAAGGAAGGAGCCCAAAGGAAAAACAAGTGCGGGATGCAGATGCCAGAATCAATATGATAGGACATATATCTATATCCATACACCCGAAGCCTATAAATATATTTTATACATCAAACTTTTTCTTCCCCACATTGCAGAACAACGAGGCAGAGAAAAGTACATAGTGTCAAGATCCGTTGTCCTCTTGAAATAGCAAGAGCAGACACCGACTGGAAAACCTATAATTGGAAATTTCCCAGGTATACTTTTTTCTGGCAGACATTCGTGCAGTAAAAGGCATTACAGAAGAGGCAGCGAAGTCTCGCCTCCTCACCAAATGCACTCAAGCGCTAAAGCTAGCTGCCCCAACGCTCTTTATCGCAGTGGACTCCATAGCCAGACACATGACGGTGACGGGGAGGAGTGTGTGCAAACACAGCGGCACAAACCAATGGAAACACAAGCACTTTGCTGGAAAATGACTGCTCACAATTGCAACCAACTCGCTTTCTACACTCCAAAAAAATGTGCCCCTCGCTGTGTTTCAGCAGAGAGTTCCACGCTGGGATATAAATACCTTTGGTAAATAATTCCCACCTGCGAGTTGCTCCTCAAGCTTTCCTGGACACCTGGTGAGCATGTTCACCGAGACACGTGTGCAGAAGGCGTCCTGATTAATAAAAAGAGGATTATGCAAAGCATGGCTGGCGGTTTTGTGGGGAGCAGTATTGACAGTGTGAAAAACACCCCTAAATTAAGGCAGGTCTTATCTTTGCTCAGCACGGAGCCGCCACTAATTGCATGTGTCTGTTGAATCCGCTGTAATCTCGGGAAGTGCCCAGTGATGGAGCGATAGGTTGCCTTTTGTTTTTAATTCACAGATGTCGGGGCAAACAGTGAAAGACGGCGCCCTCATCTTTCATCTTTTGGGGGTTTAAATGTGATCTTGGGGTAAGGGCAGATGTTATTTCTATGGCACAAAATCACATCCCAGTTGTCTGAGTACACCTTCCATGTACAGCAAGTCTAGACCACCACTCTTTAAGATGATATACAGAACCCCCCCCCCCCCCCCCCCACACAACAGTTTCTCC
>CAAKHD010013830.1:32089-47136 GCA_901007705.1 Fistularia tabacaria | reverse complement strand
TTCTGAGTACCCCCTCCAAGTACAGCAAATCTAGACCCCCCCTCTTTAAAATGATATACAGAACCCCCCCCCCCCCCCAGGAGCAAGCAGTTGTCTACAGCGGCAAGGTAACACTGCCTTTTACTGGTGCAGAAACCTCAGACAGATCCCAGCTCAATGCAGGCAGCCTTCTGCCTCGACCGGTTAGGGTCAAGACAGTATTTATGGCTCAGACTAGAAAATAAAGTCCTGAATGAGAAGATACCGAGGCAGATTCATGTCCAACGGAGCTTTGTGCACAGTGGTTTCAAAGCTCACAGTGCAGAAAACCAGTGAAAAGTTTGATATGCCAAGATTTATAGATATTCAGGTAAAACCCGTGGTCTTCAGGGGGCCTAACACTTACGAATTGTTTCCTGAATACCGGCCGCAGTCCGGCCATTAATTCAGCCCCATAATACATTAGGCATTTAAATGATACTCAATTCGATGTCAAAATATTTCATTCATTCAGCGGCCAGCCCGTTCTCATGCCTGAACGGGCTAAATGAAACATTCATCCTTGGGCCATTTATTTGACTCCTTCAAGACCAAGCAGCCCCTCACACTGGACTCAGGTTCTTCCTGGTGCTGTTCTATCAAACCATCCCAGTGGAGCGTCTGTTCAGATAAAATAAGAAAAAGAAAAGCCCCATCCAACGGATGGATGTTTGGACAAAGGCACCAGACTGGAACATCTGTCTGATACCCTCCCCTTTTCTCCCCCCCCAGCTGGTAATTTGACTGGAAGTGGCTGGCAAGACAGCTCCTCAGCTCCAGCGGCACTCGGCAGTTTGACTGCAGTTCAGGCGAATCTAATTGGTTACCATAGTGACAGGAAGGTCTCATTACAATAACACAACCGAAAAAAAACGACTCACACTCGTGGATACACTCTTCCAGGGTCCTGAAGATGGGCTTCGGAGACATAATCAAACTAACAATAAAAATTCCAAAACTTCAATCTAATCAAACTCCCTGGCTGCTACTACAGTCTTGTCACAGTTTTTGTTGTTTTTTTTTTCTTTTTTAAGGATTTTTCTTTAATGCAGAATTCAGGACAAAAAAAAACAACTTTGAGATGTTTTCATGACATGGAGCAGGTAAATTGGAGGTGGGGGGAAAGGATGAATGTAGAAATGACAACGTGAATGATTCACACCTTTAATAAAGGCAGCGCAGAGGTTAGAAGTGCAGCCAGACTTGGAATAGATGTAAAAATTATTCATGACCATCAGAACGTCCGTCTGGAGCGGATGACCGTCAAAGACATCACAGCCAGTTTACACTATTATAGTTCCTGACATCAAATAGCTGCTTTCTCAACAGAGGAACTTTTTGCTGCTCCAAGAACCTTTTCAGGAACCTGGCCTTTTTTTGGTGAATTCAGACAGCAGAGGAACCAGGGACCATGGACCTCAGTTCCTAGAACCATCTTAGCTCCTACTCCGAGGCAGGATCTTTTCACCCCTCCAATGCTTTCTCTAACAAAGACTTCCTATGAGAGCAGTTTGGGTTTGTTGTAAAACCATCAAGCAATTTCTCATTGATTCTTATCACAAGAACAAGATAAACGGACAGAGGTCGCGAGTATCAGTACACAAAAGGTGGACAAAGAAGACACACTTGTCTTTAAACATATCGGATTTGTCAGCAGAAAATTAGTGTGAGTCAAGCTGACCTCTAGGAATCAGCAACATGGAGCCCCTTGCCCTTGTAACTTGACGGCTGCATCCAGGTTAACTTAACCTGCACACTTGGTGGACCTCAATTCTTTGGTACAAGTAAAACGTCTCTCAAAAGGTACATATGTCTTCGTAGCTCCTTTCAAACAATAGGAACATTTTGCTGCTCCTAGAACCTTTTCACTAATGAGGCTAGTGTTTGGTGCATGCGGACAGCAGAGGAACCAGGGACCATGGACCTCAACTCCTAAAACCATCTTAGCTCCTACTCTGAGGAAGGATCTTTTTACGGTTTACAGTTTTACAGAACTCATGTCACACAGCTGATGGGTGGTTTGTGGAACTCATAAGCCATGCCCATTACCAGATACTTCTTGTGGTGTGCCTTTTTAAAAGCCTATGGTAGTCACTGGTCAAATGTTTCTTTGGACTAAATGGACAGAAGCAGTAAGAAATGGAGCAACCAACTGGTCCAAGGTCTTCTGGCCTACTACACCTCAGAGGAGTTTCCGGAGATCACAGAGGAACATCTAGATTTTGGCCAAAATAAGCGTGGAGTTAGCCAACACCATTTTTCACATGCCGAAGCAGTGCAGGGAAAGAGATAAAAACACTTCAACCCATCAAATGGCCCATGGTTATTATTCCACGAATGCCGTGGCAGCTTCCATCTCCATGCTGTCCACATTGCCTTCCTCTTCTTTTCCAGTGTGGAGCTTTAGATGTTCTGCCTGAAAGCAGATCATGTCCTCAAGATAAATGGCGCTACTGATTTAGTCATGTGAAGCTCGGTGAAGAATGAGTTATGAATTTGACAGCTGTATTATTTCCGTATTCTGGAGAGATGGCCACTCTGGTGCAGACCAGCACCAGTCTGTGGCCCTGGATGGCTGCTGCTGTGAGGTCTCTAAGCAGAAACAGGAGGCAGTGGCGATATCACACGTTGGGGGTTTGGGAGGAGCTCCAGGTGCAGAATGCGATTTTTACACCAGCATCATCCGCTGCCTCCATTCTGTCAGGTCTTTTGTGATTCACAGCTGAGCGGTAGCGGAGTCAGCTCTGAGACGGTGGGGTGGGGAGGTTTAATGACGGCTGTTGGAATGATGGGCAGAAGTCCGAAAACAGGACCCATGCGTTCGTACTCCTGTAGGAGGATCTCATCGTTTACAAGGGCTTCCAGTCACCTCTCACTCAAGGGGTTCAATGAACCTGTCTAAAGCTGCAGACATTCATCGTCAGACAGCTGAGATGAATGTATTCAAAATGCAAGGGTGAGCAAATACTGTTATATGTCAGGTTCCGCCTCCAAAAGTAGACGCTGCCGTGTCAGGGATACCAACCCCACGCTAAGCTAACGTTTATTAATTCCCTGCCCGGCGTCTGTGTAGGAGATGAATGGCTCTCACTCTAGCTCCTGAGGCCGTGCAGGTGACACCACCATGGATGTGCTTTGATATGTTGCAGCAGGGGTCCGGCATTGAACGCCCAGTCAGCACTGCTCCGTTAGACCACCTTCCCACACCATTCTCTGGGGTTTTCTAGCATTGCACTACTGCAGTGATTTTAGAGCAAGTAGAAAGGCAGATCTGAAGTCCCGGTCTGAAGGACAACAGTCCACATCCGGTGACTCGCATAGGGCTGGACTGGAAAGCTCTGCGGAAAAAAAGAGGAAGGTCATCATCAACAGGTCTAGGTGGCGAGGAAGGTTCTTCTTTGATCTGATCGGCCATTGACAGGACACAACTGACCAATGCACTCACAGAAGCAATTCTACAAGGAGGTGGTTCAACTCTAGCAATACACAAAGGATGGATTGTATGTCTCTATGTGAGGTGCGAATGAGAGGGTGAATGGTTTTATATATCTATACGACCTGTGAATGAAAGAGTGAATGATTGTACGTATTTTTATGAGAATGAAAGCATGAATGGTTGTATGTCTCTTTGTGACATTTGAGTGAGAGGGTGAATAGTTGTGTCTCTCTGTGAGGTGCGACTAAGAGTCAAGCTTTTATCTATCTACGAGCTGTAAATGAAAGAGTGAATGGTTCTACGTCTATGTATGACGGGTGAATGAGGCACTCAATGGTTGTATATCTCTATATGTGCCTCTGTGATTGGCTGGTCCAGGGTGAACCCCACCTTTCAACGAATGATAGCTGGCATAGAATACAGCACCCCCGCGACCCTGACTGAAGAATAAGTGGTACAGAAGTGAATTAATGAAAGAATTAGTGAATGAATTAACTAAAAAGTAGAGAATGTGAAGGGAAGTGTCAGTGAAGGTCCATTTCATGACTTACTGTCTGTCCACCAAGAGTCCCAACCCAAGGAGCCGCCAGCCGCCTTCTGCGACGCCAAGCCCCGGAGGCCGGCGTACGCGTCTGGCGAGGAGAAGAGGGAGTCGGCCGAGGTAGAGGGGGACGAGGACGAGGAGGATTGCAGGGAGGAGGAGGAGGAGCAGAGGCCACTGTGCTCTGGTGTGCTGGGCTACCCGGTGGTGAGGGACCACGCCCTGGGTCTCGGGCTTGCCAGGCCTACGGAGGTGGCGGCCGAAGACAACCCGCAGAACCACAAGTATAAAGGTAACGTGGCGGCTTCCATGCCTCTTCCCTCCATTTCCGTTTTCCATTTTCCACTTATCTCATTCCTTATTCAGAAGTTAATTTAGAAAAAAAATCCCCAAAAAGCCCTAGAGGAGTGAGGGAACGTCACACCTATTAAAAATCCAAACGCGGATTATGAGTCATTATGGCAAAACCCTAAGAGCCACTCCATAACGAAACGTAAGAGGATTATATCCGCCGATCGGGGTCACCCCTTCAGATCGGAGGTCGCAATCACGTAAAGGGTTTACAGGGAATGCTGGCTGGAATTGTGTTGACACTGCTGTCCCTGCTGCAAGCTCAGAAATGTGAGCCTGACTCCAGTTAAACCAATTATCTAGGCGTGGGTTAAGAAATGGGCTTTTTCTGCACAAATCTTGCTTTCTTGATATCTTTTAAAGAAGATGGAGATGTTGTCTGGTTTGGAGACACTGAGGAGAAGACAGGAGGCAGAGCTGGAGGCAGCAGAGATGGAGATGTGGAGGTTCCTCTTTGGGAATGAGAAGGATGGAGAGGATCAGGAATGAGTCCATCAGAGGGACAGCACATGTTAGTTGTTCTGGAGAAAAAAGTCAGACTGTGATGGTTTGGAATGGACGGAGGGATGGTAAAGATCTGGGTAGAAGGATGCTGAGGTTGGAGCTGCAGGAGGCTTACGAATGGAGGGGAAGAGAACAGGAAGGTAGTTGGTTGAAGAGGAGAAGGTCAATGGAGGGAGATGAGAAGCAGCCCATTGGAGAAGAAGACCTAATGTCTGTGTTAGACTAGAACACTTACAGAGGCTAGAACTTCAAAACACAACCACAGGGTTACATGATCCACTTCATATTATCATATTATCTTAACAAGGGTGATGGCAGGGTTCTTGGAAGCCCTCAAGATGAGGTTATGCTTCTCACCAGGGTTACCTCCACAGTAGGATGGATGATGGAGTTCAAGGGGTGAAACCAAATCGAGGGAAGATGGTTCCCCTGACACCTGCATCTAACAACACACACCTTTTACCCTCTGTGTGTGTGTGTGTGTGTGTGTGTGTGTGTGTGTGTGTGTGTCAAGCAGAGCACCATGCTGATGACTGGGTGCCCCTGCGGCCCGGCAAGGGCACGGAGCAGGATGTGGAGGTAGCGCCGGAGTCCCAGGAGGCGGCGGGCGGGGAGAACGACAGCGACACGGACCCAATGTACGGGGAGGTGGAGCAACGTCTGGACCTGCTGCAGCAGCACCTCAACAGGTGCGAATCCTCGGATACAGACAATAATAACCCCCACCCTCCCTGGGTTTCCTCCATGCCCTGGCAGCTTATCTGTGCCCTTGTTTGTTTTAACCCCCCACCCCACCCCCCTGCTTTATTTCTGATCCCACTGTCTGATTGTCTGCGAGGACGTGCAGCAAAACTCCAAGCTGCATTGTCACAGCAATGCCTTCCAGGGCGTTTTTCACGGGTTATCATTCGGGCAGATTTGAAATTGGAGCTGGGGGTAGATGACCTGGACCAGGTGAACGCACCTGCTGCAGGTGACAAACATCACGTATGAATGGCACACTGGAGACGGACACATGAATAGCACATTGGACGCACACTGAACACACACACACACACAAATGGTGTGTGTGTGTGTGTGTGTGTGTGTGTGTGTGTGTGTGTGTGTGTGTGTGTGTGAACCAGCCATGATGTCTGGTTTGGAGACACTGAGGAGAAGAAATGAGACAGAGATGGAGATGTAGAGGTTCTCTTTGAGAGTGAGAAGAACAGAAGATCAGCGGGACGGCACATGTTAGATATTCTGGAGATAAGATAAGATAATACTTTATTGATCCCCACAGGGTAAATGCGGGTGTTGCAGCAGCAACATTAGAGGGAAAAGAAAAAAAACAGGATATATATATATATATATATATATATATATATATATATACACACACACACACACACACATATACACATACACATATATACATACACATTTACATATAGATAGCACAAAAAAAAATTGGGTGACGGAGTGATGAGGTGGCGGTAGCACAGATGCCCCCCAGGCAGTCAGGATTGTGTCCCGTCCAGACTGCTGTTATACAGTCTGATGGCTGTGGGCACAAAGGAGCGTCTGAAGTGTTCAGTTCTGCACCGGACTGGGATAAGCCGCTGGCTGAATGAGCTGCTCAAAGGCCACAGCTTGTCATGCAGGGGGTGGGAAGGATTGTCCAGGATAGCTCCCAGTTTGTCCTTCACCCTCCGCACAGCCACCGACTCAAGATGGTCGAGGTTGAGTCCCACCATGGAGCGAGCTTTCCTCACAAGCTTGTTGAGCCTGTTGACCTCACCAGTCCTGGCACCGCCCCACCAGCACACTATAGCAAAGAAGAGTGCGCTGGCTACCATAGACTGGTAGAAGGTCTTAAGGAGCCCACTGCAGACACCAAACGACCTCAGTCTCCTCGGGAAGAACATCCTGCTCTGAGCCTTCCTGTATAGGGCATCTGTGTTGTGTGTCCAGTCCAGTTTATTGGTAATATGGATCCCAAGGTACTTGTAGGAGATAAAGTCAGAGATGAGATGAGATGGTTTGGACTTGGTCAGGGGAGGGATGGTGCAGATCTGGGTAGAAGCATGCTGAGGTTTGAGGAGACCAAGAGGAAGACCACAGCGGAGGTTTATGGATGGAGGGAATTGAGTGGGTATGAGAAGAGCAGGGTAGATGGAGGGAAGTGATTGGCTGTGGTGACCCCTGAAGAAGAAGAGGAAGGATTTGTTGGTATATAGTTGCACATCCTTTGAATTTCCCAAATGAATCCTATGAAGATACAATGATCAGACCATCAGATGAGGTTGTTCTCAATAGGAGATCTAAGCAGGCGGTGCCAAGGAACCACCAGCATGGTGTTCGGTATCTGGCTATGATGTAGAGATGTAGAGAAGAAGATGGAATGCTGCAAAACCAGTGTGATAGCGGCATAAACCTCATGGTCTGCATGAAGATACATGAAGGCATAGAGCTGTATAGGAAACACATCACAACCTGTAACTACATTTGAACCATACTACACACACACACACACACACACACACACACAACTGATGGATGTGGAAAACACTCCATAAAAAGTCCAGCTCCTCCGGAAGTGAGGCAGGCAACAAAAAGGGCCAAGACCGACAGCTGAGTTGAGAAGCCCCTCAAGGTTAAAGGACAGGGGTGTAAGGAAAGGAAAAGGGTCCTGACTCCAGCTCTTCCTTAAAAAGAGAAGGCGGGTGTATCGGACCACCCACAGAAGAGTTCGATGGTGTCAAAGGAAGTCCAAACCTAGTCCAGAACAGGCTCAGTTCACACCTTGGCCTGTGGGAATCAACTCCCGGGCTTCATCACGATGTCACCGTCAAAAGCCCAGAAGAGCATCTGACCGAGACCTGGTCTTCAATATTCGCTACAAAACGCTCAACACAGAGCCTGTTGTTCCAAGATGGCTGCATCTCCTGGAAGTCCAAGCAGAGGTTGACCCAGCGGTTGCGAGTCATTCAGAGATTTTGCACAGAATTTTACAATAGAACATGATATGGCGAAGAAATTAACATAAAAGCCTTCGTAATTCTAATTCTTGAATTAGCCAACGTTTGATTTGCCATGAAACTGCAGTTGACCGCCGGCCTTCTGATTGGCTCCCATCGTCTCTATAGCCGCATGTATATTCGAAGGTTCCAGACAATTATAGCTGTCATATCAAAATGTTTGGCCATCAAATCAAATAGGAAGTAGACCCATGAGCACTGTAATCCAGACGGCGCCCAGAGATCACAATCTGGTTTCATTGCGCGATAATCCCAGTGGACCGTCACGCCGCGGTATTTCAGGGGTGAGGAACATAAACTTAGGATGTCCTCTCAAAGATGGAAAGTACAACTTTCTACTCGACTAAACTTGAGACCGGTTGCTGAAATTTTGACCTTCAGGGTGAACATGGAGCTCCATCCTCATCACAGCAGTGACATAAGCTGGAGGAGGAGGGAGGCCATGAACCCCCCCCCCCAACTCCACTCACTGTTTCTGTGTCTCAGTTCAAAGCCGAGAGTTGAAAACAGCGTAGCAGTAATTCACCATCTCTCACACACACACACACACACACACACACACACACACACACACACACACACACAGAGCGCGGCCGCTCTTTAGTACCTTCCATTCCCAAGCTGACTGACTGGTGTGAGATCTCCATGCGCACAGAAGATCTTTTTTTCTTTCTGCTGATTTAATAATGACGTGCCCATGTTTGCAAATGGAGTTGAAAACCCCGAGCAGCTCTGGAGCTGGTGTAGCTGGTCCAACCTCAGCTAAGGAGCTGCTCCCGCATCTGGCAGGCGCGGTATGAAGGTTC
The DNA here is from genome assembly GCA_901007705.1 of Fistularia tabacaria. NCBI lineage: Eukaryota > Metazoa > Chordata > Actinopteri > Syngnathiformes > Fistulariidae > Fistularia > Fistularia tabacaria. Next base: position 38,460 of record CAAKHD010013830.1, on the reverse strand, counting down.
CACACTCCCCCTAGTGTTGGATCTGAATGTGGAAAAGCTGCTTGCCACTTTTAATACATACTTTAAACAGACTGCGTGTGTGTGTTTGTGTGTGTGTGTTTGTGTGTACTCCTTTTTTCTGGGGGCATCAGGCTGGAGTCCCAGATGACGGCAGACATTCAAGCCATCCTGCAGCTGCTCCAGAGGCAGACTGCTGCGGGGCCTCCGGCCTACAGTACTGTCAGCTCTAGCCCTGAGTTCCACCAGGTGCCGGCTGTCCAGGTGCAGCCGCTTGCTGGATTCCCCGCGGAGCTCAGCCTGGGTCCTGCACCACCTCGGCCTCAGGTACAACACACACACACACACACACACACACACACACACTTTGCAAGCCCCTTCGGACTGACAGAAAGTCCCCGTCTCATCTCGCCTCAGACAAGGACTTCCTGTGTGCCCATCCTCTTCATCCATACATGAACCTCAGGTCTCAGGTCTTCCTCTATACTTCCAACCTCAGCATCCTTGGAACCAGATCTTCTCCATCCCTCCTCTGTCCTTGACCAAAGCACCGCAGTGTGACTTTATCTCCAGAACATGTAACATGTGCTGTCCCTCTGATGGACTCCTTCCTGATCCTCTTCATCCTCCTCATGCCCAAAGATGAACCTCCACATCTCCATCTCTGCTGCCTCCAGCTCTGCCTCCTGTCATCTCCTCAGTGTCTCCAAACCAAGTAGCATGGCTGTTCTTCACATCCATCTTCTCCACCTTTCCTTTCATACTTTTTTTTAATCACCCAACAATTTTTTCAAACCATCAACCTGGTTGCACACGTTCCTCCACGTCTCCACCCTCTCCATTGCTATGGACTGTTGACCCTAGGGACTTAACATCCACCCCCTACTTCATCTACCCTCCATGTAGCCTCACCCTCAATCACACACGTACTCTGTCTTGCTCCTGCTAACCTTCATTCCTCTATCCAGGTCACACCTCCACCACTCTAGATGTTCCTCCACCTGCTCCCTGCTCTCTAGAGGTCACAATGTCATCTGCAAACATCGTAGTCCATAGTTGTACATTACTAGCATAAATTATTACGCCAAAATCCTGGGAATTGAGTTGTTTAGATGCAGCTAGAGTTGGTCTTCATCGGTCCATCCTCACCTCCTCCTCCATTCTCCCCGCTCTCAGAGCCCAAACCCAGAAAAGCCCGAGAACCGATCCAAAGAACCCTCCCCCACCCTCCACGCAAACCCCCCTCCGGATGCCGCCTTCTCCGGGCTGATGGAAAGCGACACGGACTCGCGGCGGAGCAACGCTGGTGGTGGGATGGACTCTGCGGAGCGCCGGGACTCTCTGCAGCCGCAGAAGTTCCCATCGGGTCGACAGGCTTCGCTCCCCGACGTCCCCAGCAGCTCAGGAACGTCGAGGCTCCACAGGCCCCTTTCTGACCCAGGGCTTCCGGGACAGTAGCCCCGCCCCACGTCCTTCCTCTACCACCCAATGATGAAGGTCTTCTCTCAAGCTTGACTCAGGGTCTAAGAAACAGACTGAATATGCAAAGGAAAACAAAACAAAGAAACTGTAGACTTTCTTCCATTCCTTTTCGGAACATCTGAGCTCCAATCCTTCTGACTATCTGATTTAGATCTACTAAGTCTATTTATACAGAGGTATTTATACACTATATAATTATATGTAAAGTCATCATCTACTGTGTACATATTTCAAAAATATCACTGCCAGCAACAACAAGGCACTCCATGTGCTTTTATAAAAAAAAAAGAAAAAAAAGAAAAAGAGAGCGATATGCATGTTTTGGTCGTCATGCTCTTCCCGTCACTCTCTGTGGCATGTTCCTGACACACACACACACACAGCGCAACGCAGCAGGTAGTCACACTCACACTGGTAGCGAACATGTGTCATATACGACTCGATCCCCGCAAAGTCACTTGAACCCCCTCCCGCCCCTTCTTCTCCGAAGTCGGCCCCTCCGAGCAGAAGCTACAAACACTCGCCGCAAGGTTGAGCTGGTGTCTGAGCGTGCCTGCGGTGCACCGCATGGACGTCCGTCCCCATAGCACAAGACTTCGGACAAGTCACTGAGAGCAATAATGAGCGGGAGAGGAAAAAAAAAAAACTAGGAAGAAGGAAAGGAATCTCGGACAGGACCAGACCGGATGGTTCAATCTTGTACCCTGGGAACTCGGGTCAATCTGCAAGTGAATGGAGTACAAACTTGGAAGAGATACTGATGGAAAGCCCACATTAACCCTAACCCCATACTCAACCCAAACTTGACACAAGTTTGGGAGTGGTACCGTAGGAAAGCCCACCTGAGGCAATGCTGGGGCAGGTCCAATTTCCATCGGTCTATCTCATACGATTCCTCAGATATAAACGATTCTGAGGATTGCTAATTTGGGGATGGTGGTGTACAACATTGCTTAGACTTAGCCCTAGTTACTTTTGTTTTTAATCATTCAAAAGTAGTGTTAATCTGCAAGTGAATGGACCAGAAACTTGGTACTGGTACCAATGGAAAGCAGACATTAACCCATGCCCTAACCGTAGCTCCTATGCTCGTCCTAACTCACCAACTGAAAGTCAGACAAGGTGGGTGCTGTTGGAAAGCCCACCCAAGGCAATGCAGGGTTAGGGTCCAATTTCCATTGTTATATAACATATCGTTCTTCAGCTAAAGCACGTTGAGGACTAATTTGATAATGTTGGTTATAAGATAAGATAGTACTTTATTGATCCCCATAGGGGATAACCCCCTTACCTAACCTTAACCCAAATGACCTTGATTTATTTTTAAAACATTCAGACCAGTCTCAATCAACAAGTGAATGGAGCACAAACTTGGCACTGGTGCCAATAGAAAGCCCACATTTACCAGAGCCCTAACTCTAACTCTAACCCTAGATCCAGCCTTAACACCCAGCCCTAATCCTAGCTCTGACCCTTACCCTAGCTCTAACCCTTGCTCAGGCCTTAACCCTAACTTGAAATCTGGTATTCCAACTGCAAGTTGGACAAGCTTGGAAGTGGTGCCATTGGAAAGCCCAACCAAGACATAGTAAGTCCGATTTCCATGGCTCTATCCCACACAGTTCTTCGGATAAACGATTTTGATGATCTCTCAAATGGAGCACAAACTTGGTACCAGTACCAATGGAAAGCCCACATTAACCCAAACCTAAGCAGTGACACTTCATTGCTGCTGCACACCAATTTTGCAGTATGGGTGGATTCATTAATATCAGTCAATGCAGTTATAACCAAAGCTAGATCTTTCTGAGCTTACTGGAACTGCTTTATTTTATAGATTGATTACAGCCTTATAAAGCTGCTGCTGCCATGAATTAATGAATTAAATTGTAATAATTGCCAAATAACCCTTCATTAATTGGATGGCGAGCCCCGCAGGTCTCTTCAGTGACATCCAGATTTGTGGATCAAGGCCGCAGAAACAGTCCAGTAGTCTAACAGGATCAAACACAGTAGAATTAAATACTCACTCAGCTCCTGGGGGAGGGGGAGGGTGCCAACGAGTCACCTAGAAGTTAAGGAGCTATATTAGGAGCAACGGACAGGCAAGTAGGAGGCATTGCAACCTTTCACGTAGATCTGTTCTAGGATGGACAATTGGACATTTGGAAATTGTTTATGCTAAACGAAGTCACTTAAAATGTCACATATTTATTATTATAGGCTTAAGGGCAGTGATAAAGACTGAATTAACGTGTTGCTCAGGACCTACTAAGGTATTAACTTGCGCTAATCTACGTCTCCTTATTGTAAAACAAGACAATTAGTTCAGTATAAGGTACCATGATTGAATTTACAAAAATCTACAAAGTCACAGAATAAAGAGTTGGTGATGAGCAATCTTCACCATCTGCGTTGTTCTGATGAGATGTCAGCTGGTCGGGGGGGGGTTATTAAGACTGCTGGACAGGAAGCAACGTCTTGAATCATCCAATTCGCTCAAGGGGACTTTACCATAAGATGTATGCATGCTTGAGGTCTTCCATTATCTTCTTCAAGTACACGTTCATGAATTTAGAGAAGAGGCATCTTCAGTCGAGGTATGAAACGTGAAAGCAGAAAGAATATAAAATAAAAAGGAGCTCAAGTTCCGGGGCCGAGGTCTCCGTCCCGCCTACAGTAGCCTTAGCTTTGATAGCCTGCTCTCGCCTTTCGTTGGACGTTGACAGTGAGGTTGGCACTCAGCCATCCTCGCACATGTAAATGTTACCGCCACCTCCGCCCCTCTTTAAAGCTAAACTGCATGTTGAAGATGAATTAGGCATTTTAGTTAAGCATCCACACGAACCCCCCAACGGGAGCTCACCTATTGCATGAAGACTGCACTCAAGATGCCTATAAAAGTTCTCAATCTACTTGTGTGTGTTTGTGTGTTTGACGCATCAAAGCGTGTGATACGGCACATCCAGAGAGCGAACCACGATACCTATTTTTCTAAAGCAAAATGTTTAATTTGCCATTATTTTTCTATTTTTTTTTTTTTAGCTGTTTAACTTTGCGGTGATTGTAATTCCCCTCTGACGTTGGAATGGCAGCGTGCCGACAGCGTTTGGCCTCTCTAACAAGCAGCGCGAGCCGAACGATCCGTTCACTGGCTGTTGTTGAAATAGTTAAAACTGACTTCGGACACTCCTGCTTTTTTTCTCTCCCCCCGAATCACATCTGCATGGATTTCTACGGAGCCTGGAAAGGTCCCAAAAGGTGACACTTGGTTAGATATCCCTTTCCACAAGAGTATCTCGTTCTCATGGTATCCTGTTCGCACAAGATAATCTTGTTTTCACAATATGCCATGCACACATGCCATCTTGTTCACACAAGATAATCTCACTGGCAAAGATAACTTCTTCACACAAGATAGGTCCACACCTACTATCTCCCTCACTTCGGATATCCTGTTCACAAAGGATATCTCGTTCGCACAAGTTAACCTCGTTTTCAGATGACCTGTTCACATAGGATAATCTTGTTCTTACTAGATATCTAGCTCTAGCTTGTTCAAACAGGATAACCTTGCTCACACATGATATCCTCTGCGCATAAGATATCTAGTCATAACTCATTCCTCAACGATAATCTCATTTGCACGAGACATCCCGTTCACACTCTCTCACTCGCGCATCTTATTCATACAGCATTGAGTTCCCAAAAAGGATCTTAGTGCATACATGAAAATCCAAATGTCTTTGCGTAACCACAGCTATCCTGTTCCCTTCAGATCAGACTGTCATAGTGAGGCATTAAATTGTTCGAACGAGATAGCAGGCCACGAAGAACAAAAAAAAAAATCATCTTTTGGGACCTTGTGGGCTGTCCATTTCTTTTCCATTCATTTCTGCCGCCTGGAAACCTGACACTCCCTTTCTAGCTCTGTTAAGACCTGATAAGACGACTGAGAAAGGGATAGCCAAACACAAGTGGAAGGGAACTTCTTATCAGATGCTCAGATGAAGGGGTTGAGCTCCACATTTCCTGGGAGAGAATGCGGGGGAACATAAACACGATGCGGGATTCAGATGGATGAGATTCTGAAAAAGATTCACTTGAGCAGCACACACACAGCTTGCAGCAGAACGTGGGGTGTTTTCTGTAATCCACTTTTGTTTTCTCAAGCACAGATGTAGAACAAGAAAAAAAAAAAGCCGACACGTTGGAGATGCCTGGGAAAATGACGTCCACTCAACTTTCACGGGACTCGCAAACTTTTGCACAGATTCTAAAACCTTGCTGTACTGGATCTAAATGTCACTTTTTAAATATACTGCTGTTCACAATTGTTTTTATGCATTTTTTTAAATGTTTGCCACTGTATTTTATACAATGCAACACTTAACAGCTAATTTGAATGTTTCTGTTCTTAACTAGATTTAAAAGAAATGAAATATACGGTGTAAATAGCCTGGCAATGCGCGATTGTTTAAATGAATAAAAAACGAATGCAGATTGAAAAGTTTATTGTGAGTAACAAAAACATGAGCTTTCCTCTAACAAATTGGTTATTCCGTGTGATTGGACCCGTTGGCAAACCTGGCTGTGAGAAAAAAATAAACTAAAAAAAAAGAATTAATTATATATATATATATATATATATATATATATGTATGGCATAAGTTGACAGTCACTGTCAAGTTTGGCATGAATCTTATACATAGAGCTCCTCCATGAATGCTTATACAGTTTAATGTAGGTATTAAAAGACAGAAGAAGAAAAAAAAAAAAAAAAAAAAAAAAAATCAGTTCACCTTCACATAGGATGACTTTTAAACAAAAAAATGGTCTTGAATAAGGGCACTTGCGCCGGGGGGGGGGGGGGGTGGAGGCAGCTCCCTGGG
>CAAKHD010013830.1:0-24973 GCA_901007705.1 Fistularia tabacaria | reverse complement strand
CCATCTTTTTTATAATTTTTCCAGGCAATTGGTGGACGATTCAGAGCCCCTTTCTTGAACGGTTTCCGTGAAATCTTCAGCTGACCTTGACTAAAACACACTGGGGGCCTCTTGCTATCTACCCTCCACCTGCCTGCTGATAGCCACAAACCTCTGGGCCACGCAAGTCAACGGTTCGTTATCAGCTTGTGTCTTCACCATCGTTACTAAACATATTCGTGATTCTTGAAAACATTGATTGAGACACTTCTAAAGCCAGTACGAGGAGGGACCGTGTAAGGTTACGTTTTTCAATAAGCTTCTGCCTTTGAAAGCTCGCAAGTCTCGACACCACTTGCGAAACTTCCTTTTATAGTCGCAATGTATACTCAATGTAAAGGAGGCGTGGTATTTCCGGGGTCCGTTTCTAAACGACCACAGCACCACGCAAAAGCTTGAGGAGGAAAGGGAAAAAAAGAGACTACTTTGGTTCTCAGAATATGTTTTTGTGGATTTTAATCTAAATACAGAACAGGAACTGGTGATGATATAGCTCGTAACCAAGCAGCAGAACCGCTGCTCGCTACTAGCTAGCCCGCTCCGGGATGCTAAGCTAGCGTCGATCACTTGTCACCGCGCGGACGCGCAGGTTCTACTCACTCCGCCGTATCCCGGATAAGCCATGTCGACGATATGAGCAAACTGTCACACTCCCTAACAGCTTTCGAACGCTGCTGCCGAATCAGGGCGATTCTCGAGACTCGCTTTCGAAGTTAACTTCCGAGAAGGAGAGGGACTTTAACGTCATATCCGGGTTATCGGGGCTTTGCGTTGACTGATGGCCCCGTTCAACCATTAGGGTGCGGATAACCACCCGCCCACTGCTGCTTTCAGCGCCCTCGTCGTATATTCGGACGAGCGGGACCTCGCCTGCAGGTGTGCGGCGGACAGTCCGCTGCAGGTCCAGGCTCTGCAGGGGAACATTTAGAGTGCAACACACAAGAAATAATATATTCACTAGAGAATGTCACACTTTGACCTGAGGGCTTCTTCTCACTGAAATACGGTGGACTCACATAGTGGAATGGGCTTTTCCTCTGTTCTCCTTAAGCTGCAATAACTGTCAAATATGACTGTAATTACTTTAATATAATTTCATATGTCTTGACGGCACATTAAATAACGTTGTATTTCTGATTTAATCATTTGGTTTTGTTATGTTGTACTGGACTGAGCTGGTTCTCTCGGCTGCAGTGGAACTATGGCCTCCGCTCACCACTAGATGCTGCTTTCGAGGCTTCTGCTTGGGTCACAAAAAGCTTTTCTCGGGATGTCTGTGGAGGCTCTCGGGATGCTTTGCACAGCTCATTGAAATACTTCAAATATGCAATGCATATCCATGAGTATAACTTATAATTAAATGCTAGAAGAATAAAGCTGTATCAATTGATGCTATAGATCCCACCTATATACACAGTGACACACAGGAAACAGGGATTATGCATTTTACATTATCATGATGAGAACATTAAAACCTTTGGATCAATATGAGATCATGATGCATGAGATCAATACATGATTCATTGTGATAAGCACAATCTTACCTTTCAGGATGATTTTTGGGGTGATTTCCTAGCCGTATAAATGGATGAGGGAAGAATATAGGAAAACCGATGATTTTTACTAGACAATGATCCACGTCTGGATGTACACTCATCTGTGGTCAATTTCAGATAACGGCTAGGAAAGTATTCAACATATATGAGCCGCTCTGCTCCAGGACCGGTTTGGTTTCTTCCTGAAATGTGTTCAGTCAAACCTCACCTTTGAGGAACTTCAGTGGGTAAAAAGGGTTTTCAATGAGTATTGGGTTAATTCTTCTTTCTTTGCCAACATGCTTTATCTTGTCCCTCCCCCACCATCCGGGGGTTCTGGCTGGGGTGACAATCGCTCTCCTCACTGGAGCCCTGGCCCTGGCCCAAACCCTCCAAAACCCCCTCTACCTTTTGCTGTTAAAGCCATCATTTGACATGTGATCCCACAGAATCACATGCACAAGTATTAGACATAAATTTCACGTCAAGGTCTTCATACTAAAATGTTTGCTAATTTACACTATTTGCTTGAATTTGCACTTCCCCAATAGTTTCTCTCTCTGAAAAACAAAACATTTCAGGTTAAACGACGTTCTAAAGCCTAATTTATATCTCAACCGCACCCCTTTTAAACAGCTACGAGGCCCCAAAGGAAAACTCAGCCTGCAGGACCTTTACATGGAATGATGCACTGGCTCATCCCAAAGCAAATTACCCGCCAAGCAATTAAGATCAGATTCTAAAACATTGAATTGGCACTTTAGGGCATTAGGTTAAGTGTAAAGTGAAGGATGCAGGAAATAGCTTGACAGAAGATACTGCATTTCAGGACTTGTGCTTTGCCGGCTGATTTCTAATATAAATCAAGGGTCTGCCAATGGGGAAAACAGAGGCTTCCAAAACCCCAAAGAATCCCACTGCAAGCCAAGAATGCAATTATAATATCAAGTCTGTTGATAATTTAAATCCCGGCTGGTCTGTTTATCCCTGTGATTAAAAACTGGAAGCGTTCGTTTGGAGAATCCTCCGGGGAGGGGCTGCCGTTGATGATCTCTGTGCGCAAATGCACGACGCGTAAACAGGATCCTGGCCTTCTGCTTCAGGGGGTAACCTGGTTTCCACCGTAGTTAACTTACTGCTTGGCTCTTCATCAAGAACTGGAAATAAGAGGATTAAATTGTGCAGCTGCAGATTAAATTGATTGATTCATCATTTAATGTTGATGAAATAACCTCAAGTTACAAGCAACGGGAGGCAAATTGCTCCTGCGACAGGACAAAGAGGAGTAGCAGGGGTCTCAGGTTGCGCCTAGACCCGGAACAATATGAGTGGGGGCCACCAGAGCAGCTCACTGATCTTGTATCTGGAAAAGAAAAAAGCCAAATTCCACTCAGCAGCCTCGCACAGCGACTCAGGAGAAATCCAGAGGATGAGGTGTAGATCTAGAGAGGTCGACGACCTCTGCAACAGAAAGGACAGATCCCATTGGAACAGCAGAAAGTCTGATATAACGAAGGAAACGATAGCATCAGGGCAGCCAAATAACAGGAAGCGAAGCATCACCAATCCTGTTTGTCATGGGCATGAAACTCATCATCACACCACGAGAAAGAGGAAAACGAAGGGTGAGAGTGAGGCCAGATAAGGATTGACAACATTGACATGAAGGATGGATGGATGAGCTCACCATGGAAACAAAGAAGAGAGAAGGCTGGTACGGAGCCACAACAGATGGTTTTGCAACAAGTGGTGGAAGGGGAGGACACAGGAGAAACATCTGCTCATGGAAGCGCCAGGTCATTCCATTTTTCAAGGAGAGCTGCATCAGTCACCTTGAAGAAATGGCGTGATGAATCACTTCGGCTCAGAGAGGATATCCAAGTGAGACATCCGCAAGGGAGAAGCAAGAGGAGCATTGAGATGTCCACCCAGGGGCAGGTCCCTTCAAGGTTGACCTATGGGTCTACCTTTGCTGGAGAACCAAATTCTCATCTCTGCCAATGAAAGACCTACATCCGAGACAACACATCGTGAGCAAGAAGTACTCTGTGTCCTCCAGTGGACACGTTCATAAACATAGCCAACTAACTGAACAGTTTGATTCCTGAGCTCTTCCTGGTCTGCCAAAGTGGTGTTGAGCAAATAAGTGGCTGCCTGCTGCTCAGGGTTCATCCATGATGGTTAACTGAATTTATATACTGTATGAATAAGGGTATGCAACTACATAAAGGCCTTCTGTCTTCTTCTGATTCTTACGTCTGATGGTAGTGACACCCTGAACTTTCTGTAAAGCCCTCAACGCTTCTGTGGTTTTGTGTGGACGTGTTCATCCAATCATCCATTGATTATCGACACCACTTATCCTGCAGTAAGGCTTGCAGGTGGGTGGAGCCTATCCTAGCTGTGATTGGACAAGAGGTGGAGTTCATCCTGGACTGGTAGATTACAGGGACAAATATAGAGACATCCATCCATTCACCCTCTCATTCAAACATCTAGACAATATGGGGTCTCCATAAACCTCCAGCATGTTTGGACTGTCGGAGGAACCCAGAGGAACCCTAAGCAGACATGGGGAGAACATGGCGACTCCACACAGAAAAGCCCCCTTTTGGAATTGAACAAGGGAACTTCTCGCTTTGAGGTGGTGGTGTTGACCGCTTCCCTGCATCTGATAATTTTACATATTCTACAAATTATCCTTGTTCACGGTCTGAGTCAGCAGCCAGGGACGCCTGCACAGCTGCAGGGGCAGATTTTTTATCAGGAAACCTTTAATATCACATGACCTTCTCTCCTCCAGTCCAATGTCTTCGCCTCCCCAGAGCAGCTCCGTGCCTTCTTTGACCTTGAGCTCCGGCACTACTGAGTGAAACCAAGGCAATATTGTAAAGTGCCATCCATTTAACACTCACCCTGTGTGTGCCTTAGATTTATCGTACTCATACGGCCAAATGTGTTCAGCCTGTCACCTATAAAAGACGTTCGCTGCGTTTCGTGTCACCTTTCGAGGCAGCGCTCTTCAAACAAGTGGCACTGCTTTAGGGAACAGTTTCCCCCGGCCGTTTGTTTGCAGAGGACGTCCTACGCTGGTGGGGTGGGGGGGGGGGGGCTGAGGGAAGGAATACCGTGTCCATTCCTCATAAAGGCAGCGCCTCGTATTTGTTAAGCTTTTAACAGGCTTTTACCGTTTAACGGTGCCGCTCATCGCCCCTGCCGTGTGCACAGAGGGGGAAACGTGCAGGGACGCAAGCTGTCGCATTACGAGCCCCGACTCCAAACACGTGCTTCCGGGCTATCGTTTCGATCTGGCTCACATTATCAACACCAATCTTAGCCACACATTTAAATTGTGGATGAGTCCAGATCCCTCAGGTTATACCCTTTATCATGCTACTTTCAGGAAGTAGACCGAGCCGATGACAGTTGGATTGGCTGTTTGCGTTGTAAAGTTCCTCGTTTTTTCTTCAGGCTATCAGATTACCATTATCAGATATGTTTTGTGAGTTGTTTCGAGGCAGTGTGTTGGCAAAGGCAATGCAGGAGGGCTGCTATGTTTGCGGGTTGTTTTTTTTTGTCATCATAATCCGAATTAGGTGATATCATCCAGCGATTCATCACAAACTTTTTTCAGACTTGGACTGCAAGGAAATTCTTCTAGTTCTGTACCATGTACTACCATGGGCCATTATGTTCTGCTATACTACGAAATACTGATATGAGTCAATCAAGGTTAGCTTGGCATAAAATTGCCTTCATCTGGAAATACTAACACAAAGCTGGATCGCTGAATTATTAAACCATTAGATACTCACCAACAGGACGTTGACACCAGATATGGGAGTCAACAAGTCCCTGGTTAGATTCCCACAAGGGGTCTTTCTGTGTGGAGTCTCCATGTTCTCCGCATGTCTGTGTGGGGCTTCTTGGGGTTCTCCAGGTTCCCTCCAGGCTCCCTTGGTCCAAACACATGCAGGAGGTTCATTGGAGACCCTACATTGTCCAGATGATTGAATGAGAGATTGAATGTCTGTATGTCCTCATATGACGTGTGAATCAGAGGGTGAATGGTTGCATGTCTCGTTATGTGACCCCACTTCACATTCAAGGACAGATGAAATAGGTTCCTGCACCCCTGCAACCCTGAGTACACATTAAGCAGTATATAGAATGAATGAATGAATGAATGAAAAACTGATTGATGATAGCATGCAGCAGAACCAGGGTCTTCTCCATTGTCCAATGACTGCACAGCCATTCCATGAATCATAACTCGAATTTGGCTGGTAAACAAATATTTGACAGACGTTTAAAAGGGTGTGAGTGTCTGTGTGTGTGTGAGACATGCTAACGGCTCTCCAGTAAGATGTAAGCTAATACCAATGTATGACTGTGTGTGTGCATTGTGTATGTTTACTCTTTCAATAATTGCTTGTTAGCCACTCAGAGGAGGGGAGGGCGGCTTATCTAATTTGTGTTATTCAATTATTCCTGCAGTCTGCTTGCATAGAGTAATAGGCATGTGATTGTGTGTGTGTGTCTGTGTGCTGTCAGGCCGCTCACAATGTTGTGGAATCTGGCGGCGACTTTCTGCCAAGACCTATCGTCTCCACAATCCCGGAGAGGACAGACAAGACTTCCCACTCGGCATCGGGAGCTTCCCACAGGAAGCCTTATCTGGGGTGTGTGAGCAGAATACACAGCCGTTAAAAAAAAGGAAGACCATGTTTCCTCGTGGCCTTCAGGAACATCTCAGCTGTGGGTGGAGGCCCACCCGCTCACCCCAATATCCGTGGAGCTGCTGCAAAAAGCAAAACGACATTTAGAGTGTTAATACTGGAATATTTGGAGGATTCCGGGCTAAAGGGAGAAAGCGGTCTTCCCTGGAGAGCAGCTTAGACCACGGTGGCTTGGGTATGAGAGCTCTGCTGACCTGTGACCGGTGTCTGGAGGCTTGTGCTGATGACAGGGGGTGAGGACATCACAGTAGATGAGGGAGGTTGTGTAGAGGAAGCAGAGACTGCAGACGAAAAAAGGAGCAAAGATGACTCTAAGTCATGCAGCACCTTAGAGCTGTTTCCTCTTTACTGAACACGACCATTGCTTTTATTCATTCATTTAATAATTCATTCATTTGTTTTCTATACTGCTTACAATGCACTCAGGGGCGGGGGGCAGCCTATCCCAGCTGTGATTGGGCAAGAGGCAGGGTTCACCCTGGAGCCATCACAGGGCCATTTACAGACATAGAACCATTTACCCTCTCATTCACGTCACATAGATACATACAACTATTCACTCTCTCATTCACAGATCATGGCACCCATCATATAGAGACCATTCACTGGCTCATTTACATGCCATATAAAGACCATTCACCCTGTCATTCACCTGTCTCAGTGATCAACCAGAAGTTGACTTATCTCAGCTATATTGTTGTAAAATGATGGTGAGCCTGTCTGTATGCTGAACTTCTGTCTGACCTTCTGCCTCTGAGCAGAGGTTCCTCAATGCTGTCTTCTCCTTCCAGGCTGAAGGGGAAGCTGCAGAGACCACCATCAAGAGCCTCACATAAATATACACATTGGCTGGATTCTCACATGGTGCACGTGTCTGGAGAACACCGGGGGAAAAAACACTTAAGAAGTGGATTAGTTCTGTTGATGAAGACCTGGAAGCACCATCAGGCTGCCGGAGCTTTTTCTGGTGTGTCTCTCTGTGTGTGTGTGTGTGTGTGTGTGTGTGTGTGTGTGTGTGTGTGTGTGTGTGTGTGTGTGTGTGTGTGTGTGTGTTTTCTTATTTGTGCCATTATTGAAAAGTGTGATGATGAGATTTTTGGGAACCAACACACGAACGCACTCGGGCACACAAAGGAACACCAGATCTTATTCGTGCATAGGTTTGGATTGACAGATTGTGATTTTTTTGTTTCCCCCAATACTTCTATCCAGCACTGTGATGCGCTTTTTTAGCGTGTTCGCGTCGTTGGCGGGAAATTGTGCCACACCGGCTGAGGTAAAAAAAAAAGGTGTGATAATAAGTCGTGAGTCGACGTTTTAACCCAGTCGCGGTGGAAGAACTGTGCATACACTAGTGATAGCATCGTTTTACATTTTTTGATTTTCATTTCATCGGATTCACCGAATCCATCACCAGCTTGAGCGTAAGAGTGACTAAGAATGAATAGATTAACTTTTTTTACGAGCTTTAAGAATAAGCTGACGGCCATCCGCGCACTTCCTTGAAAGCAGCGGATCCTCGGACCCGGCGAACTTTAGCCCTTTTTTTACGGTGCCACCTTTGAAACCCGGGATAATCTTTAACAACAACAATAACAACAAGAGGAGGAAGAAAAGGGAGGAGTAGCGGGAGAGCCGGCACAGCTCCGTGCGCTGAACAGGTGGGAGGCACAGCGGCAGAGATGGTGCGTTTTCGGTCACTGCTCCGTGTTCCCTTCACGTCGGAGGCTCTGACTTCTCACCCATGCGTCCGCAGGTCTCCCTCGCTAAGGTGCTGCTCGGGTTCTTCGGCTTGGCCGTGGTGGTCGTCCTCATCGCTGTACCCACCGCGCTCTACGTGAACGGTGAGTGTGCGTTTGCGTGCGCGGTGAAAGTTCTTCACGCATACACACACTGCTTGGTTTGCTGCACAGAGAGACGTTCTGCACCTCCGTTATTATGTTTATGGTGTGTTTGGGAGGAGGCACGGTCCTCTCCCGTGCACAGGCGCTTCACGTATCCTCCGTGTCTGTGTGTTGCCCAGAGAAAGAGCAGAAGCAGATGAGGACTTTCACCCTTGAGGACGTCTTCAACGACTCCATGAGACTAAAGTCCTACAGCATGAGGTGGATCTCAGGTATCTATCACAGTTGGGGTGGGGGTGGGGATAAAATTGGGGTGAAGTGGAGGGGACGTCCCAACATGTCACACCCACTTACAAGATTGCATTAACCCTGGGGGGTGAGGGTGAGGATGGGTTGAGGCATCACCTAACTGACAGTCGCGGTTGTTAGAAGATGACATGTTCAGGTTCCACACGCCCAACTGCGAATCCACCCTCCGCCCACACAGTTCCCACATCATGTAGTAATTTCATTTATTTGCGATTTTTTTTTTGTTGAATTCATTTTCCTCGCTGAGCCTCCGGTATAATAAATGGATGACCGAGGGGCCTGATGAGTCGGAGAGCGAACAACGAGGCCTTCGTTTTACTGAGATTGCAATTTTACATCACGTGACGGCAGGAGGTCTGAAGGAAGACCAGAGAGGAGATCTATCGATAGAGGGAAAGGGGACAGGAAGTTAGTTGGAGGTAGGGGATTGGCTGTGGTGGCCCCTGAAGGGAGCAGCCCCAAGGGGAAGAAGACTTCCAGTTGACAAATGGTTTCACGCCTAAGGGCCTGCAGATATTTAACCAATTTGTGTTTTGGTACATGTCAGGGCACTGAGAGAGGAACAGAAGGCGCCCAGGGCCCCATGATACGTGCACGCCCACTGTTTTCTGGAAACATTCGCAATTGAACTCAGGTCACCTGACAAGGCAGATGTACAGCAATTGTGACGGGCAGGTTCAGACCCGCTGTTTGGACAGAACTTCAGGTTGAGGGACAGCAGCCCTGCACCTGGATGGCCACACCTTCTTACCGACCATATTTGCAGAGGGAGAGGAGGGGAAATCAGGAAAGCAGACTCACTAAATTATTCCTACTGTTTTCCTGCCCTGATAGAAATATTTTTTAATTCTTTCTCGATACCACTAATCCTGCACTAAGGGTCACATGGCTATTGGAGCCTATCTCTGCTGTCATTGGTTGAGAGGTGGGGTTCACCATGGACCAATCATAGCGCCACTGATCGAGAGATACAACCATTCACCCTCTCATTCGAACATCTGGACAATGTAGGGTCTCCACTGAACCACCTGCACATGTTTGGACTGTGGGAGGAACCCCACGCAGACACTGGGAGGACATGGAGACTCCATATATAGTTTTTATTTGATCCTTTGGGTCTCCAGACTCTCATTCTCGGTTCTTTCACCAGTCCGTCATACTTTCCTGCTGCCCTCCTTAGTTTAAAAAACTCAAGAGCAGAGATGTAAAACTTTGCCATAAACGAGCTATGTGGCGCATCTGATGCCTGAGAATCATCTAAAAACCCTGAGCCTCACACCGTGAGCCACCTGATCGACCTGCCCTCCATCTTCTGGGTCAAATAGCGCAGTTCCTCCTACCACAGAAGACTTTCCCCACTCCTTGACAAACCTAACTAGGTTAAGAGGCACTTAAAGCATCAGCCACTTCATTATTTCCCAACTGCAAGCAGCTGGAGTTCCCGATGCACTGCTAATCCATGCATTAAATATCTGCCACGGTCATTAGGAATACGTTAATTAAGCTTTAATCACGGCAGGTTGGTGTTGCATTCACATCTGCAGGTGTAAGCAGCGCTTTTCCCCCCCTCTCCAGATCACGAGTACCTTCACATGCCCAACGACTCGGTCTACCTCTACGACGTGATCTCAGGACAGTCTTCCGAGTACCTCAGCTTCACCACGTTTGTAAGTCACCCTCTCTGCGTCCTTTCTGCGACCGTGCCGGTGGAAGTGGCGCCGCCCGTGCCGACTCTCAGCAAGCATTTGTTTTCCAACAGGATGAAAAAAGTGCTTATGACTACCAGCTTTCTGCTGACCGGCGATATGTGGCATTCATGAGCAACTACACCAAGGTGGGCTCCATCTTCGTTTACAAAACCTGAAAAGTTCTCAGGTGATCAAACTTGTTTTCCCTCGAACACCTCAGGTATGGAGGCATTCATTCAAGGCCACCTACTCCCTCTATGATCGGAATACAGCGTAAGTACTCAGACTAAAGGAATATATCCACTCTGCATATATCCTAACTACTCGCTGCTTTTGGACATAAAAGTTCTAAGAACCGTCCTGAATTTGGTTCCAGGAAGTAGCCTCCTCCAGGGGAACCTTTTAGTTTTCCATTCCCACAGACAGTGAGGGACCACAATAGGGACCTGTGTGACATAAGCTTCTGCGACGTGCACCTTAAGCCCCACACTCAAAAACAATCTAGTGAAAAGGAAGAAGAAGAAGGGGAAGATGACATGGACAACACGGAGGTGGAAGAAGGTGTTTTTATCTTCTCCCTGCACTGCCTCACCGTGTTAAGAACCTAGTTAGCTGTGCGCTAACTCCGCACTTGTTCTGGTCAAAATGTAGATGTTCCTCTGCAAGCCCCTTAAAACCCTTCAGAGGCGTAGCAGACGAGAAGATCTTGTACGTTTTTGTTGCTCCATTTCTTGCTGCTTCTTTCCATATGGTCCCACAAAAACATCTGACCAGTGACAATAATAGCTTTTAAAAATGGCGCACGGCAAGAGATATCTGGTCATGGGCGTGGCTTACAAGTTCTACCAATCACCAAGCACCAAATGACATGAGTTCTGTAAAACTGTAAACAGTAAAAAGACCCTGCTTCAGAGTCAGAGCTAAGATAGTTCGAGGAGTTGAGGTCCATGGTCCCTGGTTCCTCTGCTGTCTGCATGCACCAAGAACCGGCGTCATTCCTTAAAAGGTTCTAGGAGCAGCAAAAAGTTCCTACAGTGTGAAAGGGGCTGTGGAGACATATGTTTCCTTCAGGAGAAGTTTTACTGGTACCGAAGAAGTGTGCAGGGTAAGGTGACCTGGATGTGGCCGTCAGGATACAAAGGCAAGGTATTCTATGTTGTTTTTTGTCCAGAGACCTTTTGTGTACTGATAATCCAGACCTCTGTTCGTTTATCTCGTGCTTGTGATAAGAATCAATAAGAAATTACTTTACGGTTTCACAACAAATCCAAACTGCCCTCATAGGAAGTCTTTGTTAGACAAAACAACTCTCTGGATTTCACTCTGCCTGGCCTGTTGTAGTTCGATTTTCTTGCAGCATCATCCAATCACAACCAGCAGTGTCTTAAGAGGCGGGTTGGAAAATGAGCGACTGAGAAAGGAAAATCCCCAGATGTAGCTTCTAGATGCAGGATAGCTGAAGAAAATTCACCATGGAAATGGTGCTTGCAGGATGTCAGAATGTTGATTGGTTGTTCTGATTGGTGCTCTGTCTGTGATTGGCTGTTGCCTCATCTGCTCAGGCTTCATCTGTGCCCTTACTGGGTGTAGGTTTTTCGCCAGTTCTGTCCATGGCAACGCAACATCCATGATGTGTTGTCAAAATATGGTTGCCGGTCCAGAATATAGGCTGGAGAGATTAAGCATGTAAATTGAAGTTGTACCAATCCAAAAAACTCCATGGGAACGTAATATTCCCTTAGGGTCTAGCTACCACGTGCCGCTGTCCAAAATCCTCGCAGGAACCCCCAACTAATAATTGCTTGCTGTTGACGTGGTAAATTAAGCAGGAAGTTCAACTACTAACAAGTACTTTCTGTCACTCAATTGTCTCATTTTGCGTTTGTTTGGAATAAGATTTCCATCCGGAGGCCGATATGTTGTGTAGAGTTGGTTGTCTTGATGGTTGTGGTTCTGCCACCAGATGGCATTGACTCACCAATCCACACCAGTGACTGGAATTGTGAGATTTTGAGGCAGGTCACGTTGATCGCAATAAAACTTTAAATCAAATGAATCTAGCATATTAATTTAGCATTAATTTTGACAGCACAAGATGTACTTTGAAAATCCCAGTGCGAGACGAGGACAAACTAATATCTCTATCTCCATCTCATTTCAGCAACTTCTTGCCTCTCACTGGTATTCCAGATGAGGTCCAGTATTTTGCCTGGGCGCCCCAAACGAACAAACTGGTAAGCACTGGACTTAGAGCAACGGTCAGGCTTTGAAGTGGGTGATGGATGAACAAACACGACCTTCCCCAAACACTTGCATGCGTTAGTGCACAGGATAATGGCAAACTGAAGGGTTTCGGAAAACATACCAGCTCAACTCCTCCGGGCTAATGGTCGGATTAATCGGAAAACATACCAGCTCGACTCCTCCGGGCTAATGAGTGTGTGTTCTCATTGTATGTCCAGGCCTACGTCTGGAGGAATAACGTCTATCTAAAGACGACCCCCGAATCGCAGCCGGAGCAACTCACCTTCAGCGGCAAGGAGAATGAAATCTTTAACGGCATCCCGGACTGGGTGTATGAGGGTAGGTGACTGCTCAAAACCTGTAAACACCCGTTCCAAGATTCAAGCATGTGTTTGCTCTCACATGCACTTTGCTGTCCAAAATGTACGGCATACTGGTAACATAGTCATAATAGAGGTATAAAATAAATACACAGTAGAAGGCAGCATGTGAAAGATACTGTAGAAATGTAAGCAAGTTCAACCCGTATGTTCCAAGAAATAGAATAAAGTCACAACTTTCTCCCGTGAAATAATTCAGATGAGAGTTGTTAGCTGAGCTCAGGTGTTATCCTGATGGCATTACCCTCTTCGCCCCGCAGAAGAGATGTTCTCCTCTCCCCAGGCTTGCTGGTGGTCTCCCGGGGGGAAATATTTGGCTTATGCGGTGTTCAACGACACCGAGGTCTACCACATAGAGTACTCCTGGTACGGCGACAGTCAGTACCCAAGCACCGTTTCCATCCCATATCCAAAGGTGGCTATCATCCATCCAGTCAAGGCTTCACACTTTGTATAGAGCTTATATTTATATGATGCCTGGTTTTCTTCTCTCGCACAGGCAGGAACCCCCAACCCTGTTGTCAGACTCTTTGTTGTAGATACCAACAACAAAACAACAGTCGCTGAAGTTGCCGTTCCAGCCTCCTTTAGCTCTGGGTATTCACATCCTGTGAATGGGGCTTTACTGGGCAGGTCATACTGTGAAGAGAAGGCGCCAACTTGTTTTTTTGATGTTGGTCCACAGGAAGGACTACTTGGCCACTGTTACTTGGGTGACAGATGAATGCCTGGCTGTTCAGTGGCTGAAGAGGCTTCAAACCAAAGCTATGATTCAGATCTACAACCTAAAGGGATCCGAATGGGTTCCAGGCGAGGTAATGTCTCTCGTAACTGCTAACAAGACTGTACGTGAAGTTCCAGGCTGGTGCTCCAAGGTCCAACACCGAATGGGGATGATTCAGCTTGACTCACAACTGAAATCTTATTAACAGCCCTAAATCCTGCACACAACAATGTGCTTTACAGTCTGCAGAGAGGAGATAAATGTTTTATGGACCTCATCCAGGTTGATTCTGTTGAAATGACCCCTCTGTCACCACCAATGCGACACCAGCAAGTGCAGCAAACTACCAAAGATTCCACCAAGGCTGAAGAATCCTAAAAATTGGACTTGTATGACAAAGCAGTATATATTAAGGGTAACTTCCAAAATTTTCAGTGTAACCAAATAGTTTCCACTGGAAAATGTCACCACGGTAGCTGAGGCTGAACCTGCTGTGTTGAGGTTTATCCTGATAAGAGTTCAAAACATCTTAAATTAGCGCTTACTGACCGGTTAGCACTCTCAGAGAATAACCTGACCATTCCTTGAAGATCGATACCATTCCAACCAAGCCTCCTCCAGCCTTGGTGTTCTAGTTCTCACCCCTGTGGGCTGCAGGTGATTCCATTGCAGTTAGACACGTGCATAGTGTCTTGGTAAAGTTGTTTACCCTCCTGTTTTAGCAAATTAGTGTATCCCATACATGATTAAAAGTCTTAGAAGCCTCACTTGGAAATATCGTGCTCAAATCTCATGGTAGCAGCTGGACTTAGTTCCTGCCCAGGCAGACATTCTTCTTCCCATCCCATATCTTCTTCAGTTCTAACGGATTGTGAAGAGTTGGATTTAATTTTTCTGTCATTTTGTGCAAGCAAACAGCTGAACACCATTTTTTTTGTTCGTTTTTGTTCCAGAGCCTGACGGTGGAGAGCCGCGATGGTTGGATTGGACGGGTATGAGATACAAGATTGTTTACCTCGTCCCATCAGGTTGAACATTATTGTGTGTTTTTTACTGCAGAGCCATTGAGCTCCATCTCGAACACATAAATGAGCCACATCTTTGCATCACAACATCCACCGTGGTTCACTGTGAGGCCCACGCAGTTACTGTGGCTCCCAAGAAATTCAGCTGTCCTCCCTGGAACTTCATGTAATTCTAATTTGTTCAGTTCTAATTCCATGTGTCCCTCTCAGTTTTCTCCTCCAGAGCCAGTCTTTACTCCAAACAACAGTAGTTATTACCTGCTTATGAGCGACACCAAGGGGTACAAGCACATCCATCACGTGGTTAAGGTATGTACACTCGCCAGATCTTCGCTACACCTAATTATACTCGATCCTAACACTCTTGTCTCCTACACTATCCCGGCCCCCATGCATGCTGTTCACAGGGCGTGGCTACAGCCATCACCACCGGTAAATGGGAAGTTGTAAATATTCTTAAAGTAACTGGGGATTCCATGTAAGTATTGCGACCGTTACAATCAGACTGTTCAGAGATGGCTTCTGAAACCTCTCTTGCCGTCCTGTTTCAACATGGATACAGACAAACTAAAGATAAGGAATGTTCCTGGAGATGAAGTCTTGCCCTCCGCGCTCATTGGTTCCAACTTATCCACAGATATTATTCAAGCACTGAAAAGGACCTGAAGCCGGGAGGGAGGAACGTGTACAAGTAATGTCTTTTTTTATCCTCCAGTTGATATAAAAGTAAATGTCAGTTTGAATAACGGACATACAACTGACACTTCCTGGAATCAGTCCTGCCCAAGAATAGCTGTAATTGGCTCACAAAAATGCTGCACCACTTTTTTCTACTGATGTAGACAATACTATGGTCATGCTGGACAATATCCATGTGCCCTACGAGGTTTTGTCCCTTTCTGTTGCGGATGATCGTTTGTCACTTTTTTGCCATGGCGACGGAGAAGCATTCAGAACAAGAAGATGGAGGTGCTGTGCCGGTGGCATCCTAGACAAATGATACTGTATACAGCGTTGTAGCATTGAAGGGCAAAACCAAGGCTATGAGCTGCATGCCTCATAGAGGGAAGGTGAGGGAGTGTCTTCTACATGATGATATAGTGCCTTACATACGTGTGTGTGTCAGGTGGACCAAGGTTGGGACCAAGTGTTTAACCTGCGCACAAAATGCAGAAAGCTGCCAGTATAACTCAGCTTACTTCAGCCATGATGCATCTTTCTACCAGATGAGCTGCAGAGGTCAGTTTGTCTTCCTCACCCTTCATCACACACACCCCCCCCGTCAGTCTCAATTAATTGGATGTCATTCACACATCGACAGATAACACTGTCATTATGTTCAAGGTCCTGGGATTCCCTATCAGTCTCTCATGGATAACAGGAAGGATACAGGTAAGCCCGTCTTTGTTCGATCTTCAGATCGCATAAAAGGTTATACCTCCTCCTTACGCACTTTATCTCCTCAGAGGTGAGACGACTCGAGGATAATGGTCATTTCCGGGACTTGATAGCTGATATCCAAATGCCCACGATGCGCCGCGACACCCTGGATATAGCTGGATACAGTGAGTCATCTTATTTTGTACTGCTTGCTGGTTTTTGTTTGGTCTTTGCTAGTTTTCCAAGAATTCAGATTGAACGTACGCAGAAAGATGAATCCCTTTCAAATGTATATAGTGCTTTAACACCTAGCGGCTTCCACGTGCTTTACACTGGACAGCAGTCACCCATTCACACTCTGATGGCAGCAGAACTGCCACACAAGGCGCTAACCAGGCCATCGGGCCAACTTCAGAGTTTAGCACGTGTGTCTGAGGACACTTTGGCATGCAGACAGGAGGACCCAGGTATCAAACCACTAACTGTCTGACAGAGTGACAGCCGCCCTTTTGGCCCCATTGGTTGTTTCGCTTGATTGGCCATTTGAGCGGAATCTAGTTGACCTTTGATAAAACGGTTTTGATTGAAACAACAGGTGACATTCAGTCTTAGAAAAGTATTCCTCTGAAGGTAATTCTATCTTTTGTGTGACTGTATTTCCGACAGAGCTCTGGTACCAGATGTTTCTGCCCCCGGGCTTCGATAAATCCAAGAAGTACCCCTTACTGATAGACGTGTGAGTGTTTGAAAAAAAAATATATCGTTCACACACTGCTCCTAAGGAATGGTTCAGGATCTGCCATCAACCTAATCCTGCAGGTATGCCGGCCCCTGCAGCCAGAAAGTGGATTTCACCTACAGAGTAGGCTGGTCCACTTACCTGGCCAGCACGGAGAAAATCATTGTAGCCAGCTTTGACGGGAGAGGAAGCTGTTACCAGGGCGACAAGATAATGCATGAAATCTACAAACGTCTGGGAACCTATGAGGTGGAAGATCAGATAACCGCAGCCAGGTGAGGAAGGCGAGGAGGATGGGTTCAGATGAAGCATCTGGCGCTCAAACAAATCCCTGCAGGAAAACTTGCCTCAGGTGGTCATCGAGGGGTGGCAAGCGTCACACACATTGCGTCATCATGGTCATCATCATGTCTGTGTTTAGCTGTGCCGACCCTTGTCACTGAAATGAGATCTTTCTTCCTGTGTGCTAGAAAATTTATCGACATGGGATTTATTGACAAACACAGAGTCGCTATTTGGGGCTGGGTGAGTACTCTGTAGGAGGTATTTTCAAAATAAAATGCAGTGTTATCAATAATAAGTACTATAATGGATGTCCCGTAGGCTACATACACTGCATTAATCATTGTTCAGCTAATGGTTTGTAGTTAAGTCCAGGCAGCCATCCAATGACTTTTAACTCTTCTGCACAGTCTTATGGTGGATATGTGTCATCCATGGCCTTGGGATTCCGTGAAACAGTCTTCAAATTCGGAATCGCAGTTGCTCCAGTCTCTAAATGGAAATATTACGGTATTCTCCTTTGGCTTCATTTCGGTTTCACCTTCAGAGGAGGCTTAGTTGCACTGGTTTACTTTAGGTGTCTCCTTCCATCTTCCAGACTCCATCTACACGGAGCGCTACATGACCGAACCCAAAGACAATTTAGCCGCCTACATGGTGAGTCCCTCACACATACAATCATACACACACTCCTGGAATGATGCTAAACATTAAACATCAAATGTAATTCTGATTACTGTCCAGAACTCAACAGTCACTGAAAGGGCCAAGAATTTCCATTCAGTCAAGTATCTCCTGGTTCACGGGACAGCTGACGGTGAGTTCTTCATGCAGACCGGCGTCAGACAGAAGGATTTTCACACTTTCACACTTTTCTGCGTGTTTGCAAAATCCGTTTTTTTTTCACAGATAACGTTCACTTCCAGTCAGGGGCAGAGATATCTGAGGCTCTGGTGGAAGAGCAGGTGGACTTCGAGGCGATGGTAAGTTATTTGAAATAAACATCAACAAACGCCGGGCCATTTATTTCATTTATCTTATTTAAATGTGTTTACCTGAAGCCCCAGGTGTTTGCCTTTGGTATAACTGTTAGTCCCGGAGGTATGGATTTTGTCAATCCACCCATCTTCTGTTACTTATCTGGGTCTGGGTCATGAGGGCAGCCGGTGAAGCAAAGACCCAGACTTGCGTCCTTCTGGCCACTTGGTCTAGCTCTTTTCAAATCACCCCCTTATCGTGGTGGTGGGGTTTTTCATGACCCAGTGATGCTAGGGGCTCAGTTGCCAGGCACTATGCCACTGGGAGTTTAACCCCAGGCAAACAGGTCAGGGGTGAGGCACAGAGGACTGGTTATGATGGACCTAGTTATCCCTTGCCCGAGCACGGGTCACAAGGGCAGTCACTCTGGAAGCTAGGCCAAGGAGTAGGGCTCACTGCCAAGCATCTGGTTGCCAGGTTCCAAAATGACAATATGGGACCTTCTTCTCATGGATGCGCCATCCATGGGGGGGGGGGTTGTATGTCATCCGTCGTCATCCTAGGATTCCACGATCACCATTGAAAGTGAAACACATAAAAGGTTGAACAGCTCCTTGATCCAAGACTTCATTAATGTTGCTAAGGACTCAAATACTGTAATAAAAGCTGTTATGTTACTGTTGTAGGAATAGATGAGTAGCATCCGTTGCTTTTCTCGATGGGAGATAAGTCGGTCTGGTCATTCGTATCCGATATTAATGTGGCGCCGTATCCTCTCAGTGGTACACAGACAAGGATCACTCACTTGCGGGAGCAGCGAACAAGCATGTCTACACTCACATGACTCACTTCCTGAAGCGCTGTCTCAAATGAACCCAGTCCAGATCGGGAACTGGATTCGGCATCCAACAAACAAAGGTACAAGACTCCAGATAGCAACCCACCTGTGGATACCGGACAGGTTGAAGTTTACATCTTCTCTTGTGTTGTTTTCACAAACAGGGCTTCGAACACCAGACGCAGCAACTGCACTTGAAGAACCCTCTCTGTAAATCTGAATCATCTGGTCCATCTAAACACATAATCGTGCACGTGATAAAGCACAACTTTTAGATTTTTGCAAAAGCCAGGATGGGATCAGGGCAACAATACAAAGATTTGTAGGAGTGAACCATCTTTTTTCATAATTTGTCCTGAATCAAAGAATTTTTACAGTTTTTCTATGTTATCATTCTGATTGAACATCTCCTTTTTTGTGAATTGTTTGTTTTAACAACCATTTTGTAATATTCCACATTGTTCAATCAGGAGGAAACTGCTTTGCATTAAAACAAATGTGTAATGTCCAGGACAATGTTTAATAATGATGTTTAAAATAGTGTTTAAAATAAAACAGATTTCAAGATGCCGATTGTCCATGAGTTCTACATTGACACAAGCACCATAGGTCACAAAAGTAGGAAATATTCATTCATTCATTTGTTCTCTATACCGTTAACCCTGAACTTAGGGTCAGTGGGGCGCTGTCATTGGATGAGAAGGGGTTCACCGTGAACCAGTCCATCACAGGGACAGATATAGAGACATACAAACATTCACCCACTCATTCCCTTGTCATATTGACATGTACAGTAGTTCAATTATTCATTCACGTCATATAGAGACTTACAACCGTTCACCCTCTCATTCACACGTGGCCTCCAATGAACCTCCTGCATATTTTTGGACTTTGGGAGGAACCTGAAGGAACCCCACGCAAACATGGGGAGAACATGGAGACTCCCTACAGAAAGGCCTCTTGTAGGAATCCAACCAGGGACCGTCTTGCTGCAAACTTATCATTGTTCCAATTGGATCATTATGGTGGAGGGTTGGGTTCTTGGTCTTGAGGGTGAATCAGAGTTGCATGAAACCTTGTTTCTGAGCGCTCTATAAAAGTATGATTACATGAGTTTGTAACTTTCATTGACGTGGAAACCTGGTCCACCTTTCACAACTCCTTGACTGGAAAGAGCCAGCGGATGGCAACTTATCTCCGGATATAACGCAGGTCACTTCCCATCACCAAGTCATGGTAGCACATTAGCACGTCCTCCACGTAGTCTGTTTGCCAGGATGAACCCCCGTTTGTTTGATCTTCACACCTGAGCACAAGACGACCATCACGCATCACTAGCACCCTTTCCTCCTCCCCCGGACAAATGTCCGGCTTGTTGATCCCAACGACGTGATGGGGCCTCTGTCTAATGGGTTGAGAGTAACAGGTGGGTCCGGTAAGAGCTGCCGCCTTGGCCTGCCCGGCCAGGTCCATGCTCTTCCTCTGATTACAGACATATAAAAGCGTCCAGTCGAGTGACGCTGGTCAGATACAGCCAGGGGCCAGCGGAGGAACCGTCTTTGGGAAACAAGTAGACGAGGTGAGCTGCTTTTCTCGCCGCAATGCTCCGAACCAGCAAGCCCTGTCTGATCTGACTTCTCCCTTCCCCCATCAGACAGCCACAATGAAGAGCATTAGATTTTTGGCCGGTGTCCTCCTGGTCCTCGGTGTTGTGCAAACAAGCTGGCAGCTTCCCATGGAGGAGGCCGATGAGAGTTCGAGGTGAAGTACCCCCTTGAACTTCTCCAAATCGGGTCCACGTTTGTGACCGCGTCCTCGTCTTCTTCTATCCGATTTTCTACTTTGTTGTCAACCCTTCCGGGTGCATGGAAGTGGGATGGCGCTCAGACCCCAGGATGCAGGACATGTATGACTGCATGATCATGGAGCATGTAAACGAGGCAAACCGACACCGAGCAGATGTGCATGGAAGGTATAGATAAATGAAATCTAGTTTGAAGTGACGGTATGCTCACACAAAGAGGAATGTCCAATCAAAGGCTGGAACAAAAACTTCTCACCTTCTAATTCTTGGTCTTCTTTGTCGTCTTCCATCGGAATATATTTGTACATTACGCATCTTTTTGGTGGAGAGGTAATAATTCACTCTCTTATTCCCGCAGCTTTGAGGGTAAGAATGTGCTGACGGACGAGGCAAGGGAGCTGCCCACCCTGAAGAGGCACTCCGAGGGAACCTTCTCCAACGACTACAGCAAATACCTGGAGGACAGGAAAGCGCAGGACTTCGTCCGGTGGCTGATGAACAACAAGAGGAGCGGGTGAGTTCCTGCAGGCGCCCTCAGCTCTCCAGATCAATACACAATATATTATATACTCGGGTTACCGTAGTACTCCAGATACTTCAATGATACTCTAAGTTTACTCCAAGATACCTTATTATTTGAATGTACTTAGAGTCTGCCTCCTCTAGAAAACTCAGTGATAGAACATGTCTCAATTAAATAAATAAAAATTAATGTAAATATGTTTGACATTAAATAATGATGGAAATAAAGCATATCAACAAAATAAGAGCAGTGCTATAAAATCTTTTTTAAAATAAATATATCTTCCTATCTTTTCAGTGTAATGTTGTCAATAATTAAACAGCAGCCCCAGGTCTTTAGTTTTTCCCTCATCCATATTCTGCTCCAGTGCTGATCAGACCTGTACACTGGCCTCTAAAATTCTCTTGCGCAAGTAGAACCAAAGTTACAGTACCGTACTTGTTCTTGTGCCGTAGTATTCTGTACAAAGCGCAAGACTATTTAAGTCCCTGCTTAATGGTCCTGAAAAGGACGATGGAAACCGGACTACTCGGTGCAGTAAGCTGTCAATTGAGCATGCACGCACACACACACCTTGTGTAAATCAGGTCAAATTGAGGTAGGGATGTGGTGCAGATGCGGAGACCTGGAAATACAGTCCGATGTTAAGCTGGATTCCAATCCGTGTTCTCCCAGTGTATTGATCACTGAGCGTGGATAATCTTTTGGAGATTCTGAAGACACTGAAGCTAACGCATGTGCCTCTCAGGGCCACGGAGAAGCGCCATGCCGATGGGACCTTCACAAGCGACGTGAGCTCCTACCTCACCGACCAGGCAATCAAAGAGTTCATTGCCAAGCTGAAGTCTGGACAAGCCAAAAGAGAGTAGGCTGCTCGCCATTCCTTCTTCCTCTCCAAAATCAAATTCACAAGAGCCCCCCCACCCTCCTCCTTCTCTCCCCCCGGTCTTTTTTGATTCCACCATGACAACAGTGACTTGACCAATCAGCCGCTCCGTCCTGTCACCTCGCCTTCTCTGTGCTTTTGTCCCTGATGTTCTTTGTGATTCTGCTCCAATAAATCACCTGAACTTCTGCGCTGTGTCGATCACTGACTTCCTCCGATGATTGGGATCCACTCTGTCCTTCGCATTGAGTGTGTGCGGCGTGATGATACTCCAGCTGATAGAGCCTTCTTGGAGATCGAGTCCTAAATACTGCCAATTTTGACCAATCAGCAGAAATCATGTCCATTTGAATGACCCTGGGTTGAATTCTCCATTTTTGCTCAACTTCCTGTCCCCCTCATTTAAAGTTTCTTCCCAAGCACAGAAGAACATCTCACATGTTGGTTAAATCCAAGCTTATATTTGGGTCCCTTGCTGGTTTCCCCTTCCTAAGGCGGTCACTTGATGATTTTTAACATCCTGGTCATTTCCGGTCAAATTCAATCCCAGTTAAAGTTAATTTCTTGAGAAATCCAAAATGGCGACTTCTCTTGAACCCTGCACCCCCGCCGGGCCACGACGGGAAACCTCATGGCCTCATTGGGCGGAGCTTTTATTTTGTTGGCATTCACGTGTGAAAATCGTCAGGCAAGGCGGAGCCTTTGGCAGGAGGCACATCGACGGGAGTTTCACCAGTGACGTCAACAAGGTGCTGGACGCCATGGCAGCCAAGGAGTATTTGCTCTGGGTCATGGCCTCGAAGCCTTTGGAGGGGAGGTAACTTCCTCTGTCTTGTACATGTCAGGGTTTTCAGTGTGTAGATTTCCAACTATGTTTTGTCTTTCGCAGCAGAAGACAACTGGACCAATGAGAGATGGGGGGAGGGTATATCTGTACGCCAAACTCAGGAGGAACACAGCCATACTGCTTTGCATGTCAGAAAAAAACACAAAAAATACTATATTCAACAAATCTTTTTACTTCGCAATGCGATGCAAAGACACAAAAGTGACAAATTCTTCCAAACTTCTCCAGGTGCACCCCGGAGGAGACGAGATGTCTTTTCTAAGCTTAAATTATTTTCTATGTATTTAACCTTCACAAAAGGACACAGGAGGCGAAATCTCAGGTGGGATGATCAGAGAACGCCCGTAGTTTAGTTTGGTTTTCATTGCATGTGATCGATGCCGCTCTGCAGAAATAAAAGGTTTTCATAACCTGGTTGTATCTGGTTTGTAAATCCGCGAGAGGCTGTTTGCCTCTTGGTCATTTGGAAGCACCGGTTGTGGGCAGAGGGATAGAGCAAAACAAGGCTCTCATCTGAGGTGGGGTCTCTGAGGTAGAAGCCTGAGCAGAGGCACTGAATCTAGGAGGGTTCCAGAGGGGAGACATATTCCACCAAGCATGTCCTGGGTCTTCCCCAGGGCCTCCTCTTAGTGGGACCTCCCTGGAAAACCTCACCAGGGAGGTATCCTGACCAGCCTCCTCATCTGGCTCCCCTTGATGTAGAGGAGCAGTAACTCTACTCTGAGGTCCTCTCCCTGTCTCTATGAGAGAGCCCGGACACCCTGAGGAGGAGCCTCATTCTGCATCCCTGATCTGGTCCTTTGGGATCTCCAGAGCTGAGGGCGACCACGTAGATCCATTGGTAAATCAAGCTCCTTCTTCACTGCAACAGACCTATGCAGACTCTTCTTCAGCTGCACCAATCTCATTCTTCTCTCACAAGGCCTTGAGATATGGGACCTTCTAGACTCGGGGCAACAGCTTCTCCCCTAAAACACCCCTACCTTCTTGTGTCCCGCAAGCCAAGGGTATGGTGCATCGAAACAAATCAATGAAACATCAGCATAGAGGGGGAGTGTGTTTAACATCTTTATTTATTCTCTCTCTCTCTCTCCCTCTCTCACGCTTGTTAAAACAAATCACGATTCCACAAACAGGCTGGAAAGAATAGTCCTCTAAATATGCGACTCAAACCAATGTAACAGAAAGTGAACAGCTAGTGCTAACCAAGTTAAGGCAAAGATTCCACACAGAAGTGGTCAAAATAGGTTATAGATTTATCATTTTGACCCACGTATTAAGTTTCTCTAGTCAACTAAGATCTATCAGTTAGACATTAGGAAAGGAACATCTACAACAGAAACCTGCCTTCGACACCAACTTCATGTTACTAATATATTAGTAAAGTTGTACATGAATAAAATAGACTATTATACATCGTTAAGACTCTTTACCACTTATTACACGTCACCCTTTCCAGAGAAAAGGCGTTATTGCATCTCTAGGAGGAAGCCGGGTCCTGTTGGGAAGGCTTCGCCGGAATTTTTCCAAAATTAAAAGAAAAAAGGGGGACGCATCAGCTTCGGGTTTTAAAGCACGTGGGAGAGGAGAAGATCACAGGTCCACGGATGGATGACGCTTACCAACAAGATGACGGGCGAAGCAGGCGGAGACGGGAGAGCATTCTGTACAGCCACCACGGATTCAGATCCACGTCATTAAAAAAAAAGCCAAGGCCAAGTAGCTCGAGGGGACTCCTCATGCTTTGCTGCCATGCTAGCCTGGGCTCCATCCAACCCCCCCTCCTTCACAACTAACAATAGACTTTGAGGTGGGGATCTCCTCAAACACCATGTCAGAAGAGACTCCCACCTAAACCCTCCTGGTTCCATCACCACGCCTCACCTTTCCTCCTGGAGCCAGGAGGCCAGAGGGGGAGAATTGATGTAGCGATGTGAGCTTCCCGACAAAGATACAATTAGATATACACGATATAAACACACACATACACATACACATATACATATATATATATATATATATATATATATATATATATATATATATATATATATACACACATACACACACACACACACACACATATATATATATACATGCACACACGCACACATATATATATTCACTAAATCAATAAAAATGACTCCATTTGCTCTGACTATCTTGGAT
>CAAKHD010013829.1:0-17611 GCA_901007705.1 Fistularia tabacaria | reverse complement strand
CCCCTCCCCCTTTTCTCGTTTGCCCCCGCCCCCCCCCCCCCCCCCCCCCCCCGAAAAGAAAGTCAGCAGACGGCCGATCAATGAGGGAGGATTTGAAATGGCGAGGGCGGGCGTTCCGCGCCCTGCCCTAAATCAGTGAACAACAGTGACAAGTGACAGCCGGAGTTCATTAGCATCTGCGATTCAAGGAAGTTTGCAGACGATGCATTGCTGTTTCCTGGAGGTCGATTCATCTGTGCCGCGGCTGGCTACTCATCCGTTTATTTCGTATTATATTGTCATCAAGATCGTGTTTTTGTAAATGGCGCCGTCACTTCTGGAGAGCAGTTGTGCGCTCACAACCGCAGCCGATGCCTTTCTTTCAAAGTACGAGTGTTATTAAATCATCGTGGTATTAATTTTGGTTGTCAAAGACCCCGATTGTAGTTTGAGTTTTAATCACGCAGCCGGAGCTGACCTAATTAAGCCCCCACCGCCCCTCAGCGACAGATAATTATATGAAATGAAAGAAACAATGGACTCCTTTTGTTATCTCAGCCCTCCGTGGAAATAACTAGTATCATAAGCAGCTCCTATCGAGTGTTTGGGCCTTTTCTCACCAGCCTCCAGCCCCACCTCCACCCCCCACCCTCCACCCTCCACCCTCCACCCCCACCGTAGGCTGATCACACCTCAGTGTGTCTTTCTGCGCTCACTTCTTCTTCTTCTTTTATTATTATTATTATCTTCCTTTCATTGCTGAGGTTTAACGGCAGTTGGCATCCGTGGTGTTGCATCACCGCCACCTTCTAGTGCTAGATATATAGCCGTGTGTGTGTTTGTGTGTGTGTGTGTGTGTGTGTGTGTGTGTGTGTGTGCCTCCGAGCGGCGCCCACTCAGCCCAGAGCCACTCAGACCGTCCACTGTGATGTGATGCCAGACAGGCGCAAAAAACATGACGTCACGGCGCCAGAACGGCCGCCAGACACCACTGTTGTGTCCTGACCCTTGTGCGCACACACACACACACAAACACACACCCCCACTCAGTAGTCATGGACAACCCCCCCCCCCCCACACTTCTCTCCTATGTCATGGCAGCGGCGGCGGGGTTTCGGTTTGCCGCTTGATCACATTCTCAAAGGGACTACCAAAGGTAGCTGAAGCATAAAAGTATTGGATAAAAGCACTTCATCCACAGGATAAAAGAAATCAGTCCGAGCAGAGCGTCACGTGAGAACGATTATTATCATCTACACTTGGGGCTGTAGAGGTGCCTGAGCCTGTGATTCGCCAGGAGGCGGGGTTTCACCCTGGGCCGGTCCATCACAGGGCCACATATAGGGACATACAACTCTTCAGGCGCTCATTCAAATGCCATATAGAGCCTTTCCAACCTGCTTGCACATGTTCCTCCACTTCTTCTCCACCCTCTCCGTTTCTCTGGACTGTTCCCTTCAGCTCTTTGGTACTTCTCCAGCTTCTTCATCTCCAACCCCTGTGGCCTCATCGTTCCGCTCTGGACCTTCTCCTTCACACATACAATACGGACAGCAATGCGATCTTAATGCTGAGCATGCTAGCAGTCAGCCGTCAATCTACGTTGAAGCTCAACCGTCTGCTGCCTCACCTCACATGTCTTCTCATTATTTGAACAATAAATGTGGAAATCCAGCCATTTCGAATAAAAAACTAAAACTGGTGAAGTGAAATGAAAAATAGCTTTATCGTGCAAATGACTGATAAATAGAACCATAATTCTTTTTTTTCATTTGACTTTTTTTTTCTTTCCAAGATTGGCAAGTGAGGCACGGCGTCTCCTGCCTCCCCTGACTGCACCTCACTGGTGGGGAGATTAACAGATCCCTACAAAAAAAGTATTTAAAAAAAACAAAAAAACGCGACGCATTCATCTGCAGCAGCACAAATAAAAAAACTCCCTTGTCGGGTTTTTCTGCGGGATAAACGAGAAGGGGCTTCAGGGCTGGACGGGAAAATGGCGGCTGGATTGAAAGAGGTGCGGGAAGCAGCGGCGCCTCGACCCGTCGTCGACAATTACAACCCCGAAAGCAGCTGTCAGTCACTGTCGGAGTGACAAAGGGAATTGAGGGTGTGACACAAACCTCCTCACATCCGAGAGGACACGTTCCTGGTCACCAGAGGGTCACCAGAGGGTCCTGCTGGACACAAGGAAACATGAAGTTTGGACGCATCTTGGACTTCATATGTGTGATTAGGATTCTATATAATTACAACCCTGGTTGTTATTTTAACTAGCAGTTCTCCCGCAGCGAGAAGGTTCGGGGTCTTCAGGGTTCCCGGTGGCTTCCAGTCTGGTCCTTGCCTCCTAGTTCCATGTTCCTTCTCCTCCTCAGTTCCACCCTTTCCCACCACGGGTGTTGATGCAAACCGTCAACACCTGCTAATGCTAACGCTAACGCTACGTGTCGCTTCACATCACCGACGGACGGTTTTCAGGACGCGACCCATCTTTGATTGACAGGTGCTGGCGGGGGAAGGAGGTCACCAGAGCTCTGCTCTGCTGTGGTGGTCTTCTGCTGACCTTCAGGTGGACCTTCACACCGCCTGCTGCCGGGTGTGAGGCCGCTCGTCATGCTGGGTTCCCTCCACGTTCTCCTGCCTGGGTTCTCTCCATGTTCCGGGTGGACTTCATGTTATCCTATTTTGGTTCTCTCCATGTTCTCCATCCTGGTTATCCCTCCACGTTCTCCTGCCTGGGTTCTGTCCATGTTCTGGATTATCTCCATGTTCTCCTGCTTTGGTTCTCTCCACGTTCTCCTGTGTGAATGGAGACAAAGGTTGCGGACGACGACCGAAGGTCTCATCCAAAAATATTTTCGTGGGAGAAGGAGTGAAGGATGTCTGACGCTGACGTT
The DNA here is from genome assembly GCA_901007705.1 of Fistularia tabacaria. Taxonomy (NCBI): domain Eukaryota; kingdom Metazoa; phylum Chordata; class Actinopteri; order Syngnathiformes; family Fistulariidae; genus Fistularia; species Fistularia tabacaria. The sequence continues at coordinate 14,735 of CAAKHD010013829.1, read as the reverse complement.
CTCTCCAGCTGGAGTAGAAGAAGAAGAAGAAGGAGACAGTGCTGTGTGTCTGCTGAGTGGGCGGAGCCTGGCGTCTGATGACAACACTCATTGGCTCCGCCCACATATGGCGTGAAGTACACACTTGTGTTTAAAAAGAGATCAAACAAATATGAACTCGCTCGGGAGGCGGGGTTTAACCTGCCGAACGCCTGTCAATCACATATCGCGACTTCTGCAACCTGTCATTCACACCGATTGGACGGTGTGGTCTTCAGAGAACCTGACTGCGGTTTTTGAGGGACAAGAGAACATGGAGATAACCCGAGCAGCAGAACATGGTCAGAACCAAGGCAGAAGAACATGGAGAGAACCCGTTAAGGAGAACCCAGAGAAGAGAACATGGAGATAACCCGTTAAGGAGAACCCAGACAAGAGAACATGGAGATAACCCGAGCAGCAGAACATGGTCAGAACCAAGGCAGAAGAACATGGAGAGAACCCAGACAGAAGAGCCCAGGAAGGAGAACCCAGACAAGGGAGCATGGAAATAGCCCAGGCAGGAGAACATGGAGAGGCCCCGTAAAGGAGATCATGGAGAGAACCTGGGCAGCAGATCATGGAGAGAACCTGAGTAAGACAACATGTTCGGATCCCAGGCAGGAGAACATGGAGAACCCACAGGAGAACTCAGTTTGCCACTGGAATAATGACCACTGCTTTGTCTTCTGTCCAGGCTTGTCGTCATGACCTCCTAGAATCACCTGAAGTAATAAAGAAGAAGTGGAAGAGGAGGAGGAGGAAGGAGGGTTGGGAGAAGGTGCGGTGAAGAGGAGGAGCCTGAAGCCCCAGCGGACGGAGGTGCAGGATATATTTCATCTCCTCGCATCTTGGGAGAACAATCGCAAATACATCTCCACCTCCATCCTCACCTCCACCCCGTCCTCCTCCTCCGCACCGCTCACCCCCTCCCCCACGTCCGAGAGGGGGCGGAGCTATTTTTAAAATCCACCAGCCTGGTCACTTTATTATCTGTTGCCATGGGATACGGCGTCGCCGTCGGAAACGGAGGATGCTGGTTGTTTTACTTTTACGAGTGGAGACCGAGGCTGGATCCGCGTTGGAGAGAAACGTCGGATTCTGATTGGCTGTTCGGTGTCGGAGTAAAGCTGTCCGTTAGTCCGGCGCCCCACATTGGAGGGAGGTAGAACTACACTTATTTGTTGGGCTTGTTTCTATTCGGGTCCATCGGGTCGCGATCTGTCGTGACCTCGCCGGCTCACGTGAGCCAATCACGGCCGTCGTTGCACGGGAGGCGGGGCTTAACCCGGACGGGTCAGCTGTCACTCACACGGCCGCATACAGACATTGACTGCGAGCGCCGCAGGACGTCATGGCCGCCGCGTCGAGTCGCATTTATCTCTCCCGGTCATTCATTCATTTTCTTTTTTCGCCCGCAGGCGTCAGTCGGACGTCATCCCCGCCTCCACCTCGCCAGGAACCCAGGAGGAACCCGGAGATCCCCCACCTCTGACGAGACCTTGTTTTGCTCCATGGCGGCTCCGGGCGCCTGTCGGTCCGTCCACGTCCGGCCGTCGGGCCGAATCCCGGAGGGAGGTGAGTGTCACGTCCGTCAACGTCCGTCAACGGAGGCCGCCGCCAAATATCCGCCGCCTCCGGATGTGTGACGTCCAGAACTCCAGCTGTCACCAGGGATTAGGCGGCGTGGAGGTTGCCGTCCCATCGCCGGGCCGACAGGCGAGCTGCGTTTGTCGAGGGCCCGCTTTCTTGAGCGGGAACCGATCGGTCAGATCGATCGATCGATTGATCGATCGGCGGCCGAGCTGCCAGCTCACGTGAGCTCCCAACGATCTGCGCCTCACTTCGTTTCAGGGTGTTTTTTTTAGACCAATCGTTTGCAGTGACGTTGGACTCGCGGAGGCCACCGGCCCCACCTCAAGGGATGAACTTCCAATGTTCTCCCGCCCAGGTTCTCTCCAGGTTCTCCGTCTTCCTCCCGGAGTCCAAAACGGCCAACAAGTTCATTGAAGACGTCGGTTGGAGGTCTCTATACGTGACAGCTGACGGCTTTCTCCACATCCCTGCCTGGATCAGCTCCGTGATCCTCAACCTCCCCTCCCATCTCCTCCTCTAGGATGAAGACTGACCTCCAGTGGCGCATTCTCTGCATTGCAGTCATCAAGGAGGAGGATCTTCATCCTCACCTTCATACCCTGGTCCACGTCCGTTCTATTCACAGCCAGATATGAAGAATTATTCTGTCTCCAGCTTCTCGCCCACGCTAGCTTCACCACCCAGCTGTCCTCGGCTGCTGTCAGAGGAAGGTCAGAAGGTCTGGATGAGACCCTCCAGGGGTTCCCAAACCCCGGTGTTTCATCACCGCCAGCTTCCCGACGCCTCCGGCTTTACCTCCAGACACGAGGAGGAGGACGTGGAGGACATCTTGAACTGCAACAATGGGAGTGTTTGGCGCCAGCGGGGGGGCGTCCGCCTCCTCACCGCTCTCCTGCTGGATGGTCCACCAGGAGACGAATCGCCGCTGACTCATTCCGGACAGAAGAGATGCTTTTGTTTCTCTCGTTCCTTCTCCTCCTTCTCTCGGCGTCTGCGGCGGCAAAGTTATCTCAGATCCAGTCCTCCACGTCACCAGGGTGCAGAGAAAGAGCATCCAGAAGATCGGCCCCTGTGCAAAATCTCTGGAGGAGGACGGTTGTGTCCACTGGAGCTCTGCAGATGTTTGGCAGATTCATCAGAACATGCATTGATAAGGCGGGGCTGGAGCCAATCACAGCTCACATAAGGTGCCAAAGGGCGGGACTTAACCCAGAGGGGTCACCTGTCAATCACAGGCCTCCACGGACGATTTAGAGCCTTCAATGAAGCTGCTGACTGAATTTGGACCGTTGGAGGAAGACGGAGAACCTGGAGGAACCTCCTCGGGGATGAAGGACTAATTCAATGACCTCCTGATGGGATTAAGTGAGATGTTCAGGGGGATGACCTTTGACCCCGAGGTTTGGACGGAAGCTGTCGCCTGTGGAGATCCAATGATGTGAAGGTCGACTTCAGGTTCCCTGAAAGCTAAGAGTTTCCATACGAGGTGTTGATGTTCCTCAGAATTAGCCAAATCAAACCTGTTTTCTTGGAGAAGATGGAGGACTTTGATGGTTGCTTTTGGTGCAGGAGGACGATACTTGACTCCTGACACCTGGAGCTTCTGGGTTTTTTTGGTTTGTTGTTTTCCCATTGGGCGTCTTTGTTGGACGTGAAGACTTTGTGGGGTTGAAAGACAAGCGTTCCCGCTCTCCTCTGCCTCCACCAAGTGGTGGAATCACCTCATCTGCTCGTCTACTCCGGTCCACGGTGTCCGCAGGGGCGATCTCCCGCCGTGGACCGGAGAAGGTTCCTGGTTCCATCCTGACCGGGGCTGTTTCTGTGTGGAGTCTCCGTGTTCTCCTGCCTGGGTTCTCCCCAGGTTCTCCGTCTCAGTCAGTGGACTCATTGAAGGCCCTGGTTCCACCTTTGGAAAATGATCTCCAAGCACGCCGGACTGTCGGAAAGAGCAGAGATGCTGCAGTACACGTGTCAGGCCACTAATTGGTGCTGTGACTCTATTGCTATTATGGAGTGACCCTGTCCTACAAGGAGGGTCATGTCAATCCAGGTACTCTGGAGTACTCTGGAGTACTCTGGAGTACTTTGGAGTACTTTGGAGTACTCTGGAGTCCGCCAAGGTTTCTTATGGTCCACCCAACTGTACATACCGATTGGCTACGACCTTCGTGTTACTGTGTCCAAGGGAGTCATGTCAATCCAAGTACTCCGGAGTACTTTGGAGTACTCCGGAGTACTCTGGAGTCCGCCAATTTTGTTATTGTCCGCCCAACCACACAAACCGATTGGCTGCAACCTTGGTGTTGCTGTTTCCCCATCTCCATGGAGACGTAGATGGAGCCCCTTTCTGCTCTCAGGCGAAATCTGATCCGTGGAGCTACGGCTTCGGAAATTAATCCGTATTTCTGGGCAGTTGTGCACCTGCATCTGCGTTTTTCTTAACAAACCTCGACCCGCGGCGGCTGCAAAGCTCCTCGGTTCCCCGGCACCTGTCGCCGACTGTTGGCTCAGCTGACTGGTGTTGAGTGCCGGCACCAGAGCGCCGTTCAACCGTGTCCACGGGTCGCGTCGCCTTATCAGGCCTCTGCTTTCAGCGGCGTGGAAAGACCGACCTGAGCTCAAATGTATAAAAACAAACCACTTGATTACTGCTATTGAAGTGTGTTTACTTCTATTAGTTGAAATGTGATGAGGTCCGGGCTTGGACGCACCTTCGATAACCTGATACCTGCCTGACTTGTGTCATCTCCATGCAGGGAGGACGTCAACTACACTTCGTCACATGATTCCTGCACCTTGCATTCAAGCTAGCACCCTGAGCTTCTGCACTGACTGCTAAATAATGCCCGCCGTCCGCTTGTTTCAGACTGACCTTTGAGCCAAGAGAGCCGTCGGGCGCCGGCAGGGATGGACGTGGACCGGCACCCCGGGACGGGCACGGCGGGATCCAACGTATCAAACTGCACGGGGACGACGAGCGGTGGTGGCGGCGGCCCGCAGGAGGCTCAGTTCGTAGACAAGATGGTGGCGGTGGTGGTGGTGGTCCTGGGGCTGCTCACCGTCCTCACCGTGCTGGTCAACGGCGCCGTCATCATCGCCATCTTCACCAATAAGAAGCTCCACCTGCCCGCCAACTACCTCATCTGCTCCCTGGCCGTCACAGACTTCCTGGTGGCCATCCTGGTGATGCCCGTCAGCATCCTCTACATCGCCACGGAGACGTGGTCCCTGGGTCCGGTGGTGTGCGAGTTGTGGCTGAGCTTGGACATGACCTGCTGCACCTGCTCCATCCTGCACCTGTGCGTCATCGCCCTGGACCGCTACTGGGCCATCACCAAGGCCATCGAGTATGCCCGCAAGAGGTCGGCCCGCCGGGCCGCCGTCATGGTGGGGATCGTGTGGAGCATCTCCGTCTTCATCTCCATGCCGCCGTTATTCTGGAGACAGAGACCCGGCAAACTCCAGCAGTGCGTGATCGAGCACAGCCACCTGGGGTACACCGTATATTCCACCTTCGGGGCATTTTACATCCCCATGATGGTCATCCTGATCTTGTACTACCGGATCTACAGTGCGGCCAAGACCCTGTACCAGAAGCGGGGCTCGTCCCGGCACCTGAGCAGCCGCAGCATGGGCAGCCAGAACTCGGTGGACCGCTGCCGCGTTCCCCACGCTTTCTGCGTGTCGAGTATGTCCGCCTCGGATCCGACGCTGGCCGCCGACAAACACCCGTCCGCCGGACGCTTGCCGTCCCTGGAGGCGGATGCGGACGGGCAGGACGAGAAGAGCCAGATATGCACGTCGCGTGAAAGGAAAGCCGCGCGCATCCTCGGGCTCATCCTCGGCGCCTTCATCGTGTGCTGGCTGCCCTTCTTCCTGAAGGAGCTCCTGGTGGGTCTGCGCCTCGCGCAGCCGTCCCAGTCCGTCTCGGACTTCCTGACATGGCTGGGTTACGTCAACTCTCTCGTCAACCCGCTGCTGTACACCAGCTTCAACGACGACTTTAAGCTGGCTTTTAAAAAACTCCTCCGACGAAAGGAGCACACCTGATCCGAGACGCCAAAGGGGATGTATTTAAAAAAAAATTAGCTGCGATCCGGTGGTTTCCAAATTAAAAAGTTACAACTTAGTAACTCGACAATTGGTTCATTCTGTCCTACGCTTTTAGATGATTGCAGTAATTGACATTTCAGCTGTGCTATTGCGCCGTCCAAAATTAAATTTGCTGCAAAAACAATTTCTGGCCTTGTGTAAAATCATGCAATTATAATGAGAGGTGGAAATTTTAAAGGCCATTATTATTGAGGAGTCCTTATTTTAACACTGACTTTCAAAATAATGCATAATAATGAAAACAAAATCAAATATGTTTTATTATTTAAAGTTATGTACTTTGTTTTAGATAAATAAATAAAGTTTTATTAAAAACTGCCAACGTCGTTTACGTGCCGATAACGTAGACACGCAAGGGAGGGACGCGCTGGAGCTGGGCGTGAAGATGGCGGACGAGGAGGCCGAGCAGGACCGGAATCCGGGGAATAGCGTCGGTGTAACGATAGGACAACTATCTGCAGGACATCTAGGTGAAGGACAATGGAGGTTCCGACGCCCAGTCCTCATCCGTGTACTGCCAGTAGATCATCAGGGTGAGTCACACCCCCGAGTGTGTAGCTGCCGACCTGACGAAGTAGCTACCTGGCTAGCTAGCTAGCCAGCCTATTAGCGTTCAAGTTAACGGTACATCGCTGATAACTCGAGCGATCAGCGCTATTTTTTCCCCACTGGACCATGTCTCCCCTCCGTGGACAGCGCGGCCACTGCACCCGACGAAAGTTAAAGACACACCGTGTTTTTTTATTTTTATTTTGACTTTGGATGGATAAAAAACAACTGATAATTTTGTCTTTTTTTTTTTAGTGCAGCCTTGGCTAGCTCATCTGGCAGCTAGCACATGGCTAGCGCATAACTGGCGTTTTGGAAGATATTTACCGTTTAATCCCCCGGCGAACAAATTACACGAGCTTTACGGTGACCCGTTGATCCCTCCTGTGCAGAAGCATCTCCCGTCGGCGATTTGTGAAAAATTACCAGCCGCAAATCGCCCATCGATGTGCATCTGCAATTAGCTTAGCTTGCTAATGTTAGGCTACATGTGACCATAACAGTTTCAGGAATTTGTCTCCACGCAGCCGTGCTTGCAGAGCGGCGGCGTGGAAGCCGGAGACGCCGAAATCCGTAAACTCCTTTTAAAAAGCAATAATAGTCGGCGCTTTTCGACAAATATCACTCTTTTGACTTGATGGTAAAATGTGTTTTGTTTCCTGCGTTGGCTTTTGTGGGCGTATTTGCTGAAGGCAACGCACTCATCTGCAAAAGGAGATGCATGAGATTTAAGATCCGTGTCATCGTTACTGAGAAATGCATTCAAATGTGCACAACGAGGCCGTTTGTTTAATAAAGCTGGCTCTTACTTTGATGCAGAAATGGCTGAAAGCTTCTAGATTTATTGCTCAACTTCGAAGAATACTTATCCATAGAAGCCTTTTTCGCTTCGAGGTTTGGATTCCAACAGTGTGAATGTTCTCCCCCGTAATCTGTGTGGGGTTCTCCGGGTTCCTCCCACAGTCCAAACACATGCAGGAGATTCACTAGAAACCCTAAATTGAAGGAAAGAAAGTGACCCTGAGTGCAGGATAAGCAGTAGATAATGAATGTATGGTCCAGAAGGTAATTTTGAGCATCAGTTTAACACACATAAAAAATAATGAAACAAAAAGACCACAAACAATTGATGTGAACAGGGTTTTATTTGTAAAAGGTGAAGTTTCAGGTCTCACTTCAATCCCAACCACCGCAGGAGGCAGAATGGTAATCTAACAAGTGGACATTGCTAGCGTGGTTCGCTAGCAGCCGGTCAGCGGTTCCTTCCAGCTGCACCTCCCGGGAGTATCGCCAGTCCGATGGTGCTCGCGGGCGTGACTGGAGCCTGTTCTGTTTGCCATGCAAAAATTACAAGCTTTTACCAGTGCAAACACTGGAGACTGCTCCCCCTGACTGTCGTCTCCTCCCTGCAGACCCCGGTGGAAGTACATCGTGGCCCTCCTGGTGTCACTACACCAGGGCCTCCCCGCACCCGTCCCTCCTGTGTGAGAACGTCCACTCGTGGTCGAGAGGCTCCCGCTGTAAGTAACCTCGACGTTGTCTCCCACCACGGGGAACCTCTTCAGGTGCTCTACCACCTCAGCGTCACTCCCGCTGGGTCTTTTTGACAGATGGGTGTCAGCTGGAATGTGTATTGAAAGACTTGCTTACAGTGAAGGGTCAGATTGTTTACTCCCACGTGTGACACTGCGGTGTCTCGGAGCATCATGAACGGAAAATGTCGCAGCCTTGACAGCCCAAGTAATCCGAGTAATATCCGTCAGGTCTGGGCCGTCTCGCCTCCAGGGTTGTCTGAAAGCCGAAACGATAATTGAAATTTGATGAAGCACCCCGGCCCGAGACTATTTGCGACGAACAAGATTGGAATGGTTGCCTCCGCTCGCCGGGGAGGCGGCGCTCAGAAAGATCCAATTATCTTTCGGGCATTTTCCATTAAACGTCCCACGATGCTGTTCCCATCACGTCGTCCCGGACACGCTGGTTCTGCTTGTCGGCTCTGCTCCGTCGCCAGACCCGTTTTTTTTTTTTTTTTTTTTCTGGCTTCGCCCGTCCCGAACGAAACCCATCGGTCATGTCGCCGGCTGTGTCGTTTCTTCGGTTCGCGCCGCTTGATACATCACGGCAACTGTCGTGGCTGTTTCACACCCAGAAGCCCCGCTGTGCTTCAAACGAGCGGATGCTAGGAACCGTTAAAGGCACCCTTTCGATGGCGGCGCTGTGGAGATTCGGCCCGGTCACATCCTCTCCTTCCTCATGATCCCAGAACACAACCACTTTCTTCTGCAGCACTGGATGTTTCATGGTTGTAAGCACAGTGAAGGGACGTTCGTCCTCCTCCCATCCACCTGTTAGAAAACCATTTACATACCGTGCGGTTTCTGGTGTTTTGACAAAAACCTTTGCTCGGTACGCAGTTGTTTTTTTTTTTTTAAATGCAGCGCCTCTTCGGGGGAACACGGCATCAAGACACCCCTCAAACTGATGCAGTGATTGTTTTCATTTGTTCATCCGCATAGTTGTCCCACCAAATGCAACCTTGACTTACGAGTGCATCAGCAGTTTTCCCAGATCCGAGCCGTCCCTCAGTGGATCTTTTAACTTTGTGATGAAGCCCAGATCTGAGTTAGCAGTGAGCAGGATGAAAGTTGACACCCACGTGGACGCCACTGTCCCCAAAGTGGTTGTTTAAAGACGCCGGGACACGCCGCCGCTACTACTAGCTAGCCCAAAAAAAAGACATGGGAAGACAGGAGCGAGGTGTGCGTGTGGTGGACTCGTCCATGAAGAGACGTAGGAGTTGTTATTGGTGAGACACGGTGACGGAGAGCATCGTCTGTGAGAAGGCAGGAACATTTACGGGGCTTTGGACGAACCTCCTCCGCCGTCGCCGGCACCTTCGTCCGTTCTTTATGTATTATTATTATATATTCATTATTTGTTACTTCTACAGTACATTTTCTTGTTTAATAATAAGTAACAAACCAGGTACTGGAACGGATTCATTGCGTTTTAATTCAATTTTAAGGGGAATTTTCATTTGATATACAAGCAAACTGACTAACGAGCTTTTGCAAGACGAGTTAAACTCCCAAGTCAAGGTTTCATTTTAGTGCATTTATGTGTTTAAAGTGAAATCAAGCTGCGTCAGCCAAGCAATCATTTCCATCCAGGTTCCACATTTCTAACCTGCTCTTCTGCAGCCCCTCCTCCTCCTCCTCCTCCTCCTCCCCCCCTCGCCGTCAGATCACGTGCCCCACTGGGTTGCTTTTGTTTCAGATCCAGTTTTGTGTCCAGGTAAAGCAGTTAATGATCATCATCTCTTTGGCCCTGACATTATGTCTCGTCCGCTGCGCGCAGTTCGCCCTCGATAAGCTCACGGAGAACGGGATCACCCAGCTGTCCTCGCTGTCCGCCCCCGGCCGCAATGACGGCGTCTGGGCCAACCCGGTCCTGAAAGGCCCCATGAACCTCGAAAGGCTGGATGGCGAAAAAGGTAGGATTAATTCACAAAGCTGGGGCTGATGATGAAGTGTAGGAAAAAACCAATGGCTCGTATTTGTATTTATCGCAACATTTTCCTCTCATAACAAAGTTTGTGAAACAGATATTTGATTCAAATGTTGGGAGCGGCAATTAAATGCTTTTCTTTCCCGATGGGAGCGGTTCTCCCTCTGCTCCTGCGTCAAAGACGTGGGGAAAGTGAGATGTCTCACTCTGAGCTAGTTTAATTGGCCACAGTGAGACATCGCGTCGTATGATTCTGGATGTTGAGGAACTCACTCCATGATGTGACGAGCAACCATACAACCATTCAATGAGTCACTGGCTTATTTAAATACCAGCTACTTGTTGCAGCCCTGAAGGAAAAGGCGGCCTATTTCTTTACTGGGGCTTGGTTCGAGCAGGCGGCAGTAAAGTTAACAGGTAAAGGTGTCAGTTTTGGGGTTTCCCTCAAATTTAGACTGTTTGTTTGGCGCTGGCGTATCCCCGGATGCCGCCGCTCCCCCTCCTTATCTCCCAGGTCCCAAGTCCATTAAAGATTTTGGCTACAGAGAAACATGGTTCAGCGAAAGTTAGTATGCCGCGAGATACACACTGCAGCGTCAATGGCCACCTCGTCCTTGACTCATTTCTTAGTTCTGCAGAAAGCAGTAGCTTTTTTGTTTGTTGTGGTTTCGGGAGGCAGGTAGAAGTTGACCGCAAGACAGTAAATATTCCTTCGCTGATGTGGATGGGAGTTTATTAAGTTTTACTTCATTTATTTTTTAGCTTGTCACTGTCTTGTCCTTGCATGTCTTGCTGCTGCTGCGAAACAATTTCCCAACCGTGGGATCATTAAAAGTACATCTCATCTAAACTCACTCACCGGGTGCCAGTGATGATCAGGAGCCTGGGGTTGGAGGAGGATTAGGAGTCACTTCTTCTCGACTTTCCAATTCAGTTTCATTCTGGGATGATGATGATGATGATAATAATAATGAAGAAGAAGAAGCTCATTCTTGGCGGGGGCGAGATCTTGCAGCTGCGGTGTATCGTTCTTCTCAATAAACGTCAGGATCTAAATGTCAAACGTGAAGATGGTAGTTTCCCTTTTTTTTTTGCACTCCCCCAAATGTCGGATTCATAAAAAGAAGAGTGGGTTTCACTTTCTTTTTGTTCTCATAAATCAATCGGCAGAACATTGTCTTTTTAAAGCAGCAGAGGGGGTCCTTCCAGTGCTCGCCGCGCCGTGGTTTCTGGCTGCGGCGCCAGGCTGGGTTTTTTGGTCCCGCTACATTGTTTAATATCCCCTTTGTCTCGTTGTCACTGAAGGAGTTCCTGGCCCAGGAGGGAGGGGTCGTCCTGGAGATGAGGGTGAGGCAGCTGATGAAGGCCAGGAAGCCGGAGAAGGCCGTGCTCAGAGTGTCCCGCCTTCCAGGGGAAGACGTCCTTCAAGCAGATGTGGTGTGCCTGTGCTCGGCCTTCCTAACGCGGCAGCTTCTCCCAGGGGATTCCTACTACGCCTGGTAAGGAACCACCAGGCCACCAACCCGACCCGACCACTGATCTCAGGAAGCTGAAGAAGTTTGCATTGCTTGGCTGAATCTGCGAGTTTCTTTAAGATTCAAGATTCAAAGTATTTATTGACATGAGTACAGTGTGGAAACGTGTTTCCATGTACAATGATCTTCCATTTGGATATGTATTGACAATAAAAAGGTTGTGTAAACATTATAAATATGATCGGTGTTGGCAGTGCAGGGATGAGTGCAGTTTAAACGGCAGTAGCTGTGTGTGCAGTCCTGCATGGAAAGTGAAGGAAAAGAAGAATCAGCTGTTTGGGAGTCGGGCAGTCGGGTAGAACGAGTTCTTTTGTCGTGTCATTTTATACTTCACACTCCTGCCCTCCGTGAACAGTTCGCGTCGGGGGTGGTCGTGCTCCTCAGCAATGGACTTTTAAGATACAGCGGAACCTTGACTTACGAGCTTGTCAACAGTTTCCCCAAATCCGAGCCGTCGCTCTGTGGATGTTTAGCTTGGTGATGGAGCCCAGATCTGAGTTAGCAGCGATCAGGATGAGCATTGACACCCACGTGGACGCAGTTGTCAGTGAAGTGGCGTTTAAAGACAGTGGGACCAGCGTCTGCCACTCGCTAGCCCAGAGAAAATCATGGAAAAACCCCACCGAGGTGTGCCTGTGGTGGACTCGTCCATGAAGAGGGGGAGAAGTTGTTGTGAGATACGGTGACGGAGGGCATCGTCTGGAAGAAGGCAGGAGACGTATATGTGCCGTCCTTCTGATGGAATCATTCCTGATTCTCTCCATCCTGGTCACTCCCAAAGAGATCCTCAACATTTTCATCTCTGCCACCTCCAGCTCTGCCTCCTGTCTTTTTTCCAAACCATCCATCATCTCTGCTCTCACCACTGTCTCCTCCACCTTTCCTTTCAAGGGAGATGAAATTCTTCTATCACAAAGAACACCTGACACTTTTCTCCACCCATTCCAACCTGCTTGAACCTGTTTCTTTACCTCTTCTCCGCACTCTCCATTAACCTTGACTGTTGACCCTTAGTACTAGAAATCCTCCACCTTCTTGATCTCCACTCCCTGTAGCCTCACCGTTCCACCCGGGTTCCTCTCATTCACACACATATATTCTGTCTTGCTGCAACTAACCTTCATTCCTCTCCTTTCCAGAGCAAACCTCCACCTCTCAAGATTTTCCTCAACCTGTTCCCCGCTCTCACTACAGATCACAATATCATCTGCAAACATCATGGTCCATGGAGATTCCTGTCTGACCTCATCTGTCAGCCTGTCCATCACCACTGCAAACAAGAAGGAGCTCAGAGCTGATCCCTGATGAAGTCCCACCCCCACCTTGGCCTTCTCTGTTTCACCTACAGCACACTTCACCACTGTCTCACGACTAGCATACATGTCCTGGACCAGTCTAACATACTTCTCTGCCACTCTAGACTTCCTCATACAAAACCAGAGTTCCTCTCTTGGCACCCCGTTGTATGCTTTCTCTCAGTCTACAAAAGCACAACGCAGCTCCCTCTGACCTTCTCTGGAGTTATGACTGTATGTACATTTCAAGAAACAGAACCAGGATGGTAGAGGGAGATAGAAGTACACCTTGTTTGTTAGCGCTGTTGCTATTCATCCCTTCATTGGGTCACGATCTATAGTGACCTCAAAGGCTCACATGAGCCAAGCTCTGCCATCGTTGCATGGGAGGCGGGGCTTAACGGGTCAGCTGTCAAATCACACAGACATTGACTGCTGTCAATGTCACAGCGGCCGCGTCGAGTCGCATTTATCTCTCCCGCTCGGTCGGTCGCTGCGCATCGAGTCTCAACACGGCTCAGGTTCATTCATTCATTGTGATTTTTATATTTCGCCCACAGGCCTCAGTCGGACATCATCCCCGCCTCCACCTCGCCAGGAACCCAAGAGGAACCCGGAGATCTTCCACCCCTGACGAAAACGTGTCTTGCACCACGGGCGCCTCCTCTGTACATTCTGTACAGTTGGTCGAGCTCTACATTTGTTTTCCACATGAGATCTGGGGAGAGCGCAAACCAGACAGTGACAAGGTTTTAATGCTGTTTTGGAGATGAAAGAAGGGCGACTGTTCAATGTTCGGTCATATTATGGCCAAAGGCACATCCGAACCCCTGTGCAGAACCCAACACTTCAGGCGCTTCTCGTGCCCACAGCCAGAGGACTGGCCTGTAATATAATATAAGGAAAGGTTTAGTTTGACCCCACAGTGCTCAGAATGTAATACCAGGACAAACACCTGACAGAGGTCTGGATATTAGTCTTTCCACATTCTACTGAGGCCCTCTGAGCAGAGATGATGTCCTGCAGACAAAAGTCAGGTCACACTTCTCCCTCTGCTCGGTTTTTGGTTTGGTTTTATTTTGGACAAAATTCATTTCACCAAAGAAGGAACAGGCAGAAGCAGCTTTTATATGTCTATCCGAATACAAACAATACTGAATCAACAATTAGTTCATGAAACTGGCAATTTCAGGCCAGTAAAAGACAATTATTTTTTACAAACAAAGAACATTTAAGTTTTACATGTTATTTTGATAGTCAGTCATACACTTATGCTTGAGGTTTCTCTTAAACAATAATAAAGATGTACTTGATTTCAGTTCACCACTTAGTTCATTCCATTATTTCACACTGATGACCGAGACACATCTTTGGTTTACCATTTGTTCTTACTTTCGAGTTCAAAATTAATTAAACCCCGTAGGTAATAATTCACAACTCTTAGTTTAAAATGATTTTGTGTGCCTTTTGGAACCAAATGATTTAACTATAAAGTATCTCTAATATTTTAATATATACAACATCCTTCAACTGAAGAGATTTTGTCTGGATAAACAGATCATTAGTTGGTTGACAGAAACCGACTTCATTCGTGATTCTTATTGCCTTTTTTTGCAACTTAGAGACTCAAGGTGGACTTTTCCTGTTTTCCCCATGACTCCGCACAGTATGAAAAATATGGCATTACGAAAGAGGCATACAGCAAGTACAACCCTTTTTTGTTCAATACATCTCTTGTTTTATACAGTATCCCAATGGATGTGGAAACTTTACGTTTTACAACTTCAATATGTGGTTTCCATGAGAGTTTACTGTCAATGATTACACCAAGAAATTTTGCCTCAGAAACATGTTGAATTATTTTACCTGTTTCTGGTACCGGAAAAAAATCTCGTAAATTTAGTTTTATTTTCATTTAGGGATGACTTATTATGGTCAAACCACGTTTTCATTAAAGAAAATTCCTTTTCCACAACCGCCACTAAGTCTATGATATCTTCTCCAGAGCAAAAAACATTTGTATCATCCGCAAACATAATAAATTTAAGCAGTGATGATACGGAAAAACATCTTGAAGTCGGTGACTTAAATAACTTAACTAGTAACCATTGTTACAAAGCAT
>CAAKHD010013828.1:0-20324 GCA_901007705.1 Fistularia tabacaria | reverse complement strand
ATACATACACACATACATACACACACACACACACATATATATATATACACATATACATATATATATCCACATATATCCACATTTATATACACACACACACACACACACACACACACACACACACACACACACACACACACACACACACACACACACACACACACACACACACACAGTATGTGCCCATCCTAACCTCTTTCTGCAGCCTCCTGCCCCTCTACCCGGAGCAGATGGTGTGTTTCATACTCAAATACTCAAGCAGGGGTGTGTGTGAGTGTGTGTATGTAAGTTAGTGTGTGTGTGTGTGTGTGTGTGTGAGCCCCCCCCAAGCTGCACGGAGCGCTGACTTAACGTTTGGGCTCTGGTCTGGATGCGTTCATTGAATTTCTAGTGGATCGCGTGGCACCGTGCGGGTTTAGTGTTCCCGGCCGCTGGACGCCGTCCATCTGCTGTTTAATTTCTTTACAGCCAGGGTTGCCGTGGTAACCGGGACAGCTAAGAGCGGAGGTGCTTGTTTGCATGGGGCGGGAGACGCTCGGCGAACCTACCGCTGATATCCAGCCTGGCGTTGCACGTGGACATGCCGGCCTCATTGATGGCGGACAGCGTGTACCAGCCGGCGTCGGCCTTGGTCACCCTCTCTATCAGCAAGCACTGCTTGCCCGACCCGTCCTGGTAGAGGCTGTGGAGGAAGAGGAAGCGTCTACGGTTAGCAACCTCACACCTCAAACACAAACCAGCCATATGGTATTCTCCGTTTCGCGCCGGTTTGCGTGGAAGGCGTTGGAAAGGACTCTGGGAATGAGCCCACCTCATTCTGGTCGGGTCCAAGCGCAGCATGTCCTTGTCTTTCTTCCAGAAGAGCTGCGGGGGAGGGGAGGCGTCCACTTTACATTCTAACCTGACCGTGTCACCCTCCAGGACCCGAGAGTTCAACATCTTCTGCACAAAGGCGGGCGGGCGCAGGGCCTCCTGGGCTGCAAGGACGCGCACACACAAAAAAAAGCAAGACAAAATTAGGGGGCGGCGTGGCACAAGAGGTAGAGTAATCGTCCTTGGATCCAAACATTCCCGGTTGGATTCCTGGCTCCTCTGATTGTGTGGAAGTGTCGCTGAGCAAAGACACTGAAGCCCTCACTGCTCCCCTGGAGCTGCTAGACGGCAGCCAACTGCTCGTGTTCATCCATGATGGCTTCCATGCAGAGAACCAATTTCCCCACAAGGTTTAGTAAAGTATACATTATTATTATATTTTATCATTATCAATACTACTATTATGATTATTGTTATTATTAAAAGTGCTAAATTAAAGAGTTTGATTATATGAATCCATAACCTCACTGATTTAATTATCAGATTGAAATATTGTTGTTCTATATCTGAACATCACATTAGGTTTTGGGTTGGTAATAAAAAAAAAAAAAAGAATACCAAACAGGTGTGAATGATCAAAAATGGATTATCAACATAGATAATATCGTCCAACACAGACCGGAGGTCTTTACAGCTAATTTAGATGGAGAACCGATGTATTTCCCTGTCTCTCAGCATATGACCCAGTGCTGATGCAAACCTGGGAAAGCCCAACCTCTCAGTCAGATCTGGGATGTTCTTTAAGCCGTATCTTACCGAGGACATCCAGGCGCATGGAGAACCTGCTTTCCCCGGCGCGGTTCCTGGCCACACACTCGTACACACCGCCGTGGTGCACGGTGACAATTTCTATAATGAAGGAGTGCATCCCCTTCTCACACACCAACATCTTGTGGTAGTCGTCCGGCCGGATGGCCTTGCCGTCCAGGTACCAGCTGATGTCTGGCGTGGGGAGGCCTCCCACCTGCAGGCAGGGAGATGGATCCCCCGTCACGACAGAGACTCGGTGGAAAAGCGACCAATCAGTGTGTGCGCTTCACCTTGAAGTCGATCCTACAGAAACGGCCCTCCTCCACAGTGAGGTCCGGGGGGATCTGCAGGAAGCGGGGAGCGTAACACTTCTCCTGGATGGCGGAACCCTCGTTCCCCCGCTCGTCCGTGCCCGAGTGGTGCCTCCCCCTGCAGGGAGGGGCAGAGGGAGTCAGCCATGCTTCTGCTGCTCACTCTCCGACCCCCAGCAGCCTTCCACGCTTCTGTCTTTGGACACGGTGCTTCCCGGCCGTCTGCGTGGCACCACAGAGATCCTTGCATTTGGATGTTACTGATGACTCCACGGAGGCAGAGAGGGAGGTTTCTAAACGCTCTCTGCCCCGGAAGAGTCATGTGTCTTAACTCCTCCTCGAGATATAGACGTGGCTTTAACAGCGGATTTCCGTATTGCTGAATTATTTATTCATTTGTCGCAGGAGAGCCGGAGCCCATCCCTGATGTCACCCTGTGAGAGGCTGGTCCACTCTGGATCCATCACAGGGCCGCATAGAGAGAGACACAACCATTTACATTCTCAAACGTCAGGTAGAGACACAACCTATCATCCTCTCATCCACACATCTGGACACTGCAGGGTCTCCACTGAACCTCCTGCACGTTTTTTGGACTGTGGGAGGGACCCGCGGGAGAACATGAATCTGACCAGCGCCGTCCATTGTTGAATGATAGCGAATCAGTCTTAGTCTCCAGGCGGAGATCCGTGCACCTGGTTCAATACGGACCTGGAAGCAGAGGCTCATGGACGGTACAGGAGTTATATTTACCAAAGTCCACCTGTGTGCCTCCCCTCTGGTGAGCCTGGCTGGAACACAAAACAAACTCCATGTTAGTGGAAGGAAACCGCAGGTTTGCAGATGCAAAAAATAATAAAACAAATTCTTTTTGGCCAACTGGGGAAACTAAGTGTGTTCCTGTGTGTGTGTGTGTGTATTCTGACACAATGGTCCTGCTGTCATCAGTGAAAGAGGCTTGTTCTCAGAGAGGAGGCAAGAAATAGTGGCTGACAAGCCTCGTTAGCCGGAGAGGGTGTGTGTGTGTGTGTGTGTGTGTGTGTGTATGCACCGTGTTGTGCAGGAGACAAAATAGCCTGTGCAAAGCCCAGTGAGGCTTTTTGACATAATGCCCACCCACACACCCACACCCACACCCACACACACACACACACACACACACGGTCAAAATGACAGCATGACAAAGCTGAGTGGAGCAGCTTATTATCCTTCGGCCTTTTGCAGCTCTGTGCCTGGAGGCCGGTCGGGAGGCCCCCGGGGGGAAAGTGGCGCCCCACGCAGCCGTTTCCCTGACGGGCCACCGTCAGGTGTGTGGTCTTCATTTGATAGCGGGTTTACAGAACACTTTGACCACACACATCTCAGAGGAGCAGCGGGACGTTTGGCGAGGTACCTGCTCCAGCTGGGAGTCGGACAGACTTTCTTGGTCGAGCATGTCGGTGGCGTTGTCCGGACCCAGAAGCCTGCGGGCCATTCGCTCCTCGTAGGACAGTTTCTGTCAGACACAAGGAGCGTGATAGCCCAAGGGCTCTGCTCAGACGGTTTGCACGGCACACGGATAAACACACACCTGGCTGTTTCTCCTCCTGGCCTCCTTCGAGCGCAGCTTCTTTTCCAGGTCCTGGATGAGGGCGTCTTTGGAGCCCTGGATGTCTTCATCTGTGGAGCGAGCGGAGGACGGCCTTGGAGTGACAGACTTCTTCAGGATGGGCTTGGGCAGACTGGGAGAGGAAGGAGATGAATGACACGCTGTCACACTGACGACCGAGGTTTAAGCCCGGAAGAAAGCCGAAGAAAAGGAGTCACAACCTTCGCGTACTCAGAATTTTCTAAATCTAATTAAACCACATTTATTGTCTTAACTCTTTATTCAAGAAGATGGCAGCTGTTTCATAGAATTCAACAGACTGCAGCTACAGGCTGAACCAACAATCTCAGACCAGCAGCCAAGAGGACACTTACTTCAGCAATCTAAGTTATTCAGTCAAGAAGAATTTGCTCTACATTATGTGACAAATGTCACCTGGCTCGTGCAAAAATAAAGTCAGTTAATGACATTAACTACCTTTGGGTTTGGGTTTTCTTTCACCTCTAAAAAAGCAGTTCCAGACAATAAAAAAAAAAAAAACAGTAAAAAGAATGAACAGTTTTTTGAGATTAATCTCTTTATGTTTGTGTTTGGAAGTAGCTCCAGGGTTATTTTTCAACCGTGACAACAGCATTCTGTGTCATATTAAGGTAGAAGAACACTGAAGCTGTAGTTTGGACTTTTGGGATTTTAACAGAAGTGTGTGACGTGGGTCAATGCTGGTGACAAAGGTGTGTGTGTGTTATTCTGGACTGCAGCTTAAAACCTCTGCATGAGGTTCGAAGACATCTCAGGAGCTAAACGACAGACCCTCCTTTGTGCACGACATATTTCTAGTGAGCAAACCCTTTGTGTAGGTAGAAAATAAACATCCTGGCTTCACCGTGGAGCCACACAAGCGTGTGGATATAAAGCTGACACACTCACGTGTTGGGCGTCCCCTTGTAGTTGCTGGGCAGGGAGACCACAGCAGGAGGCACCCTGTTGTGACTGCTGGGAGCGTGGGGCTGTTGGAGGGAGGAGGGGGTGGAGGTGGTGGGAGAAAAGGTGGAGGTGGGAGAGAGGATGGAGGGAGGGAGGGAAGGGGACACTGGGACAGGCTGCTGAGGGAGGGAGGTCGCCGTCGAGGCAGGTCTGCCAGGCAGGAGAGGGCTGGAGGGAGCCAGAGGGGAGCGGGACGAGGAGTTGGAGGAGAAGGAGTTGGGAGACAGCTTGGAGGAGGAGTAAGGGGCGAAAGAGGAGTGGGACGGGAGCACGGAGCACAGGAAGGCGGCGGGGGCAGACATGGTGTCCTGGTTGGCCGGCAGGCTGGCGCTGCCGAGCCCGGTGGCGCTGGGGTGGCTCGGGGTGAGGGTGATGGAGGAACGCATGGTGGCACGGGGCACGGACGAGCAAGCGGCCGCGGCGGAGGGGCCGAACGCCGGGGCAGCAGGAGGAGCAGCAGGAGGAGCAGCAGGAGGAGCAGCAGGAGGCTGGGGTGGCGACGGGGGAGCCGACACTGGACGAGGAGGCGGACGACTTGCCCGTTCCGTTGGCCTGCGTTTGGGCCGCAGACTGGGTTTGGCTTTTGCCGAGGCTCAGGACCTGCAGCTGCGACTGCGTCTGAGACACCGACCGGCCGCTGTCGGACTGACTCTGCGCCTCCGTCACATAGGAGCTACTCTGAGAGGTGTTCAGGTTGTGTCCGGAGTAGCTCTGGTTCTCCTGGGCGTCCCTCAGCACGCTTTCATAGCTGGGCGCCTGGAACGCCGGCTGTGACTGAATGAAATGTCTGGGTCGCTCGTAGTTGAATGCGATGGGGGGGAAAGCATTGGGGGTGAAGGTCGGCAGGTCCGACAGATTCATGCTGTTCCCTCCTAACTGAGAGGACTAGAAAAAGAGAAGAAACGGTAAAAAGCATTGTAAAGAAAAGGTAAGGCGGAGAAATGAAGCGCAGACACCATTCATTCAGTGTCTGCTCAGTGTTTATGAGCCCCAAACACAACGGCCAGAAGCAAAACGCCCTATTCTGTGACCTTTTTTTTTTTTTTTTAAAAAATTCTGTTTATTTTTTTCATTCAGTTAACTATCTTGTCCTTTTATCTGTTATCTATTCTTAGCCTTGCTGTTGTCTTTGTCCCTTTTATTGTTTCCGCTTTTTATATTTTTCAAATCTACATCCATATTTATTAATATTGTTATTGTTGCTCTAATGTGACAATCTAATTTCTCCTGTGGGAATCAATAAAGTACTATCTTATCTTAAAACCCCTGACGTTCAACTTAACAGACTTTAAACAAATATAAGAAAAGAGTTGAAAATCAGCTAAAGTTAATGACAAAATCAAAACGATTCATTCCCCGATCACAAACAAGTCTGCAAGAAGTAGTCGAATAAATGACACTGGAAGCAGCACAAACTGATAGGACGGTTGAATTAAACGTGCAGGGGGATATTTCAGTTGCAGGAACAGGTTCTGTCCTAAAATGTAATGTGAGAAGGTTTGGAAAACCTTCTAACCTTCTGCACGTAGCATTCAGGGGCCCGTGGGTTTACCTCATTGAGTGAATGAGGGCTTATGAATACTCTGACAGCCAGTTGTTCCGTATCAGCCGACCGACCTACATGACGTTCACGCTATAGACAGGGATCTTCTCTGTTTCTGTCTGGCAGCGGATCTGATTTCCACCCTGGGAATCTGCTCCTCCATCTCACACACTGCCCCTTTCATAACCCCCTCCATGAGCGGCGGAGGAGTTCTTACGGTGAAGCTGAGCTTGCTCGGGGCGAAGAGCCTGACCGTTTGGCTTTTCTCCTGGACGTCCTCCTGTGAAGGTGGGGACGGTGGAGGCGGCGGGCCGGGTGTCGGGGCGCCGACGCCGACCTCGGCTGACTTGAGTCCCTCTTCGCTGAGGCCCAACTGTTCTTCAGCGGAGCGGTTGACCGGCTCAGGCTCCGGGAAACTGAACAAGGACAGGCACATTACCGCTTTCACAAACATCTCATCCGAAGCAGGAGGCAAACAATGTCACATTTGGATGGGAGCATCTTTCCAACCAGATCTTTGCTAGCTGCAGACGCAGAAACCTCGTCTTCATTGATGAGGACATTCACTGGAGGGCCTTGATGACCCAACTTTGAGTCAAACATTTACAAACACTATTTACATGTTCACATAAAGGGTCGACAAAATCTATTTTACTCGATTTGAAAATAAGAAAGTAACGTGACCTATAATCTAACCTGCTGTCAGTTAATTTATTTCTGTGTGATTTAAGTGAGGGGAAAAAATACACCCTGTCCATAGAAAAGAATAAAATCTCATAATAAACAAACACAAATGAAAACCATGGCTGCCTTTAAAAACAAACTGTACTTGGGGTATTGTTTCCTGTCTTGTGTGGGTGAGCCGAACTGCACAGGTGACTGCTTGATCACCAGTCGGCTTTCAATGGTGTCATAGTCGCCGTCTCATTCACGTGTTGTGTTTTTATAAACTGAGACTGGTTTGTGTCGCTTCTTCTCGCAGGAAAGAATGCTGTCGCCATGACAGCCAAACAGTCCACGGGCCTCCTGGCTTTTCTAGAAACAAAGCTATTTTGGAGCTCGGGCTACGGACAGCTGGAGCGGGATGTGGATTATTCTGCCGGATGGCGACAGTATTCAAACGTTAATCCTCGTGGTGATTCTTCGGGATCATTCAGGACTTCAGCACAATAATTGTAGTCAATCACGACCGGCTGGCAAAGACAAGGCTCATCCAGTTGGGTGAAATTACAAATACATTGCAAAGGCACGCAGCGTCCAAAACAGGGGACAAAGAATTCTGAGACAATGAAAGCAACTTGTGTTCCCAGCGCTTCTTGGGATTTAGGAGAAATCTGTGCTCTCAAGAATAATGTTGGAGGGAAATATTTATGTATGAGCCCATAAATCTTATAATCATTCAATGTATAACACATAGTTAATATTAACTGAACTTTGGATCTTCTTGGCAAATTAATTTAGCGAAGTGACCCAGTTAAACGCTCTAGTACATACTGGCACACATTCTCCCTACTGAAACATAGATAGCAGCTTGGGAAATATCTCCATTTCCATATCGCTATTGATTTCAACAATATCATCCGAAACTCAAGTGGACCATCTTTGTACCTTTTTTTAAATTATCAAAATATTTTACTACTTTCTACATATTTAGGTTGCTTTGGAAAAAGTTTTATAAAGTGAGATGAAACTAAAAACAGAGAATGTTATTAATTAATCTTAATACTCATGCAATAATATCTAACACTGATTAACACCAATAACTTGATGTCATCATCTCTAGGGTCAAAGCATGGGCCAGCAATATATTTAAAGTGTAATATTTCTACTGTTATCTGTTTTGTCCCTCCCATTCTTAAGATACTGACTCAATAAAAATACTGACGTTTAAAATCACAAGACATGCTATGAATTGAGATATGTTATATACATCTACATCTGAAGTGTTCTCTACAATGTTCGCGTCCCAGAAAAATCAGCAATTGTAACCAGGCTTGCAGCTGAACTCACGCGGTGATGATATCTCCTGCTTTCAAGGATGTTTGCATTATATTTACTGCATAGTTATTGCAAGGCTGGTACTTGAGACTACAATGGATGCAAACGGAGAGCCAGGCCTTCCTGTCCAAATGACTGCCTGCTGAATCGACACATGCAGATGATGAAGAACACCTTCAGGAACATCATCGCCAACGTTTAGACAGTTTGGTTTTAACAGGAAAAACTAAATTTAAGAAATGATAAAATCTGATTTGTATGCAGACAAACATTTGTAAAGGTAGAAGACGATAAAAGTGGTTTATTAATTGACTGTAATTCAGGTTATGCTTTGCCATAATAATGACAGCAATTTGAAGTCCTCATTGGAAAGTCATATCTCCCAGTGGTGCTCCCCTCTTTGGAACACACTCGAATAATGTCTTAAGCATTTTAGACATGATAGATGTCATTTCATTTTCTATTTTTATATATTTGACGGATACAGTATCATATATGTCATCAAATCATATGAGTGACTGTGTGTGTGTGTGTGTGTGTGTGTGTGTGTGTGTGTGTGTGTGTGCGCGTGTCTAAAAGTTAAGACATTCTAATGCTGACTGCATTGGAAAGCTCCATGTTCACATTAAAGAATAACATATTCAAATTGTTGTTTGTAGGATTATTGTTTGAAACAAGAATGTCAGCAGATGGTCTCCTCTACATACGGTTAGCTTATAACCGTGTGAGCAGTGGACACCGGCTCATTTCAAAACCTTAATTTTTCATC
The DNA here is from genome assembly GCA_901007705.1 of Fistularia tabacaria. Taxonomy (NCBI): domain Eukaryota; kingdom Metazoa; phylum Chordata; class Actinopteri; order Syngnathiformes; family Fistulariidae; genus Fistularia; species Fistularia tabacaria. Next base: position 11,508 of record CAAKHD010013828.1, on the reverse strand, counting down.
TTTTATTAGCAACATTGCTGTACTGAGAAATCAGCAGGTTCTCCATTTCTTCATATTTTAATGGGTCAACAATGTTAAATAAATTAAAATGCAGGCAAACAATTACTGAAACTCAAGTGGTCCAGGTTTCACAGAGGCCTATTTCTGTAGTCTAACTGAAAGAAATGATTATTAAAGTAAAGATTGGTTGAAAATGCAGTTTCTGAGCTCATAACACAAGGAGCGTTGGAATATTCAAACGCAGTGTGTCTGTGTGAGGCAGAGGTAGCAAAGACAGCGGCTGTGTGTTTTTGTGATTAAGTGGGCAAAGCTATATTGGTCCAGGAATTCGGACATCAGCTGGCAGGTGCTGACACACTCCTGACGTCCCAACCCTTTGAACACACTCACACAGAGTAAAGATTTGCATGGCATTGTGGGAAGGGCACGCTATCCTTCACAGCCCATGACAACAGAGGGACACCAAAAAAGCCGAACGGTATTGATTGACCCGACAGAGTAATCAGGTGAACCTGTCACTGGCATTCAAAGTGATGGGAGTAGATTTCCTCCTCCCGGTGATAGCGTGGCTATTTCAGAAAGACTGATAAAGAAGCGAGCTTAAAATATGTTACAACGTCGTTGGCTTCATGTGTTCGGGGGGTACGATCGTAATTCAATCAAGCATCCTGTGCAGTTCCATCAATACGGACAAGCATGATCAGACTTCAAGGTGGCTGAGGAACGCCAACACGACCTTTAACTCGAGCCAGACAACTGTTGTTGTCCAGGGTCTGGCAGAAGAGGAGGAGGAGGAGGACAAAGACACCACCATGTTACCACATCACGTAACAGATGAGATCATATCTCCGAACACTAATAGAGAGGAGATGCTGAGCAAACCGTCATCTAATTCCCACTGGAACTGAAATGAGAAACTGAACAGATGCTTGCGTAGAACTATGAAAACACGTAAGAAAAAAATGCAACAGGTTTGAGTCCCAAATATCCTACGTGGCGTTGAAACTTGAACGTCACATTAAACAGGGATTTTCCATTCACTTTAGTGCTTTATTTAGGCATTTCATTGGAGCAGAAGCCATAACACGGAGGCAGCTGCAGGCCATTTAAAGGGAGGCTTCCAATAGTTCATGTTTCACTTCAGTACAAGCGTGTGTGTTTAAAAGCCACTCTAGTGAGTGTATGTCGCTGCATTGGAAAAGCTATATGTTAACATTTAAAAAGTAACATTCTCATAGTTGTGAGAGAGAGCCAGGTGAACTCCTGCTGCTGCATCAAGTCCAACTTCACGGGTGACTGAGCAGCTGCTTCGAAGCCATCAAGCAGGATAGAGATGTGTCAAAAACACACATTTTTATTCACTTTTCTCTCTTTGACCGTCTGAAGGGAGTCGGTCATGACACAAGCTTCCCCGGAATAGACCGAAGTCCGCTTCCCAGCGGGTCCCAAGATAGCCTGACCTTTCCCGGAGGGGTTAGCAAACGGACAATTAGCTAATTGTTCACCGTACGCGGTGAAGCGAACCGACCGCCGTTCAAAAGAAGTAAAAAATAAAATAAAAAGTTTAAATTCTACATCCTTAAAAGTTAGCGGGAGGTGAATAAAAAGTAAAAACGCCGCCGCGCGGATTCTTACCTCGGGGAAGGTGGTCTCCGCGGGTGGACGTGGGCTCTCCGGTGGGGACGGAGGCTGCCGGCCGGCCGCGAAGACGCGCACAGGTGACCCCGCGAGGGCGCGCTCCCGCTGCCGGGGGGAGGGGGGGGGGGGGACGAGCGCGCGACACGACGCTGATTGGTTGATTGGGAGGACAGCTGAGCCGCACGAGCGCGCACACACATACAAGCATACAAGCGGGTGAAATTATCTTGATATTTCCTCTAATTTAGACGATCACTTGAACGCACCTCGATTCCATACATAGAGATAGATAGATAGATAGATAGATAGATAGATAGATAGATAGATAGATAGATAGATAGATAGATAGATAGATAGATAGATAGATAGATAGATAGATAGATAGATAGATAGATAGATATTACCATCCTCTTCTTCTCCTTTGGTCTTTTCCCCTCAGGGTCTCCACAGCCAACCTTCTCCATCTTCTCCATCCAAGCCTATTCTCTGGATCCTCCTCTCTTCATATCCTCTCTCACTACCTCTGGTCTTCATCTAGACCTCCAATTCCAGCATCCGTCTACCAATGTATTCACTCTCCCTCCACTGTCCATGACCCAACCATCTCTGACCTTCTCTCCAAAACATTTAACATGCGCTGTCCCTCTGATGGACTCCTTCCTGACCCTCTCCATCCTGGTCACTCCCAAAGAGAATTGTTATTATTACTATTACGATTATTACTATTCGTAGTCGTAATATGTTGTTTTTGTTTTGTTATGGTATCTGGGGTCAGATGATTGCTGTGGCGACACTGCCGCCAAATGGAAAATAATCACTCTTAGAAGTAGTAGAAGTAGTATAGATACTAGGCACATTCTATTCTAATTTATTATGATGATTATTATTATTATTATTCCATATGAATAACGATGACATTGAAGGTACTGATTGAGCGTGGAGTTCTGCTTCTGGCGGTGAGTGAGTGAATGACGGTGAAATGCAGCAACAGCGACCCCCTCTGTCTGAATGAGGAACTGCACGGTTCCAGACCGCATTGACAGCAGATTGTAAACATTTTGGTTTTGGTCGTTTCAGGTTTCCCTCAAATATTCAAAGGCTCTAAACTAAGGACAGTTTTCCAGTACAACAAATGGCTTATAAAAAAAGGTGTTATTGAGTTCTAATTTCAGGAAAAGTGTACAGAGTGAATCTCTCATTTAGATGAGAAGCACAGCCACAGTCTGCTCCAGGCTATCATTAATTACCACCAGTGTGACGATCTTTCATTTTCTTTCACCTGACCTCCCCTCGACCTGGTCTCCCACTCGGGGAAACCCAGCTTCAGCTTTTGAATGCTTGTCTTAGACCTCAAGGTCCAGACTGTTTGTGGTAAATGAAAGAAGAGTGTGGTTCCAAATCCCAACGTAGAGATGAACACTGGGAGGAACGTCATCAACAACACACTAAATGATCGTATTCACTGTAGCTTAGACCAGTGTTTCACAATCAAGGCACATATTTGACAAAAATCTCACGGCAGACCACCAAATAATTATCTCAAAAACGTTTCAATGAAGTACAATGGAACTGTCGTCTCAGTTGACTCACTCTGTGTGAAATCCGGCCTGATTTCTTGAACACAGAGCTGATGTTCTTGCAGGACGTGGCTGTTTGGATTTATCAATGACTTCAGCAGCTTTGTAGCTTTCTGAGCTTTCTCACTCGTCTTGGTGTTTTTCTTCAACAACCCTGCCTGTTTCTCACTCTGTTCACGCACATCAACTAAATACTGGGTGTTTTTATGTTGAAGTGAAGGTGTTTAGTTGAAGTTTGCTTGTTGGACAGCTTTTCCCCGCACACCAGGCGCGACGGAGTTGGCTCGGTTGGTTCCCCAGTAAAATTGAATCCAAACGCAATCTAACTTACATTGTTTTGTCTTGAGCTCACCTTTTATTACTTTCTTCTGACCACCACTCATACTCGGGCCTTCATCTGGGTCACAGTGTTATCCAGGACCAGAGACACCTGATGGAGAACTTTTTCTTTTCAAATATGTCTCCATGTTGTATCACTGCCACCGTCCCACTCAAAACATGCGAATTCCTCTGCTGTTTGAGCAGCAGCAGGAAGATCCACAGCTTCATTCACTACCTGTTGCCATCTAGTGGAAGAACATTGAATGTTCTTCCTGTCCCTTCATGCTGCCCACATAGAGAGACGCACCAAGACACATTAATTGCGTTGAATGAATCATTTTTGGACCAATCAGGTGAAAGTGGGTATAGTGGTTGGGAAACACCGGCTTAGACCACAGCCAACGTATGAACCATAGCTACTCACTCCTGCCATCCAAAGTCCAAGATAGACTCCATTCAAACAGCCAGAGAGGAACATGGCGTGCATGCTCACCAACAATATGGATTGTGGACGACTCAATCCACAAACTCTGGTTCGATGTTGTAGCTGTTTGGATTAAGATGACGAGACAATCCATTTAGAGTCCTCGTGGAAAAGCAGTAAAACCTTACAATCTGACCTTTGTATCCAGAAGAAGCAAATGCACGACTCAAATCCCACCAGCAGGGGGATGTACTTCCCCTGGTGGCCTTAAATGAAAAAGGTACTTGTGAAATTCTCCACGAGAAGACGATTCAGGAGGTCAAATCATTGTTAGATGTAAAGTCAGATTTAGATGGTTTGGACGGGAAGGATGCTGAGGTTGGACCTGCCAGGCAGGAGGTCGAGAGGAAGACCGGAGATGAGGTTTGCAGACGAAGGGAAAGAGCACGAGAAGTTAGTTGTGTGAGAGAAGAGCTGGATGGAGGCAGATGATCGGCTGTGGTGACCTCTGAAGTGAGCAGCCCAAAGGAGAAGGAGAAGATTTGAGAATCACCACTGGAACAAGGGAAGTCGACACGGATGCTTTTCAAGAGTTGGCATTTTCTGCGGTGAAAAGGGACCGAAAATGGATCCCTGAGGAACCCCGAAGAGAAAGGGGCCTTCAGCTCAAACATCTTGCCCTTCATTAATTTCCAATCATTTCCAAACATCTCAGGTAACCTTTCTGAAACTTGAGATTTTTCGCTCAGTCGTGTCCAAAGTGGATTGTTATGTGTGTGTGAGTGTCCTCTGCTCACTCTGCAGGGCTGGAGATGATGTCCTCCAGACGGCCGTCCAGCCACTCCGCTGGTGGCGGCGCTGTAGGGTTGGGAGGCGGAGGTGGAGAGTCCTGGACGATCTTCGCGGAGGATGAAGACAGAACAGGTGGATTGTCCTGCTCGTCGACCGCCTCGCTCCCTTGCTGAGGGGACATGTCCTGCTGCTGGACGACGGTCTCCATCTCCAGCTGCTCCTCCAGGTCTGCGTGGAAGGAGATAAGAGAACGAGGCGAATGCACAAAATCTGACTGAACTTTTCTGTCCTCCAACGCTGAACGCACCGTTGTACACTTCCAGGACGGCCGAGCAGGAGACCGTGCCGAAGGGGTTGAGGGCCATACACTTGAAGAGCCCGGAGTCTTCTGGAAAAGCCTCCGTGATCACCAGCGTGCAAAGCTCCTCTGGGAACAGACAACAAGACAACGCCTCTGCTCTAAACCATCAACTGCATCCCCTCAACCAGCGTCTGGAGGTCCGTCTCTCCTCGGAGCAGCTCCCTGGCCTGTCCACAGGGAGACGCTAGGGTGCCAGGAAACGCCATTATTGCCATATTTCACGACCACACATAGATTCCCTCTGAAAGATGCACCTGGATAAAGTCAGCAATCGCTCTTCAACTCATTTACCTTTGTGACTTTTCAGATTTAAATATGACATCATAAGATGACAACGTTAGCCTTTATTCAAACATTCAGAAGCTGTTGTTGTTATTATTATTAGTAGTAGTAGCAATAAAAATAAGAATTTATGTTTGCATTGTGTTATTAGTATTTTATGTTTTATCATCATTGTTATTATTATTATTACTAATTCAATGAAATCAAATTCGTATATAATACAACATAATGTGAGTCCAGTTGGTTAGAAAGGCCGAGCAAACTCGGCAGTCCCCTCTCACATCTCCAGACTCCTGGAGGTAGATCTTTGCTGACCCCGGGACGTGGAGAACGGAGATACTCTGCACTCACCTGGTATTGATGTAGAACTGGCCTCTGGGAAGGAAGAAGAGAGGAAGAGGTTATTTCCACTGGAGCCGTTCATTTTAGATTTCAATCTGAACCTATTGTTACTGAAGGTATCTCAAGCTTCCAGGTGACTTCACTCACCCAACCTTTCCTACTGACCCGTCACTGACTCGCTAAATACTTTGAGGGCCCAATCCATGAATATTCATCCATTGATTCCTTATCTGTATTCAGAGTACCGGGATGCTGGAGCCTATCCCTGCTGTGATTGGATGAGAGGCGGGTTCTCCCTGGACCAATCACAGAACCACATACAGAGACAAACAACCATTCACCCTCTCATTCTGGACAACGCAGGGTCTCCAGTGAAGCTCGTGCATGTGTTAGGACAGTGGAAGGAACCCGGAGAACCCTGAGGAACCCCACGCAGACACGAGGAGATCATGGAGATCTAACCATCTGTATTAAACTAAAACTGAAATACATGAGTGAAGTAAAAAATCCAAATTTGTTTTCTAAATAAAACACACACACACACACACACACACACACACACACACACACACACACACACACACACACGCGTGCGCTCACTCTTGCGCAGTATCCTGAAGTCATCGGAGTCCAGGATCTGCTCGTCCTCTCGGTACCACAGGACCTGCAAGGGTGGCGTCCCCCTCAGCCTGCACTCCAGGACCACCAGCTGCCCCTTCACCGTGGACACGTCATGGAGACACTGTGAAGACCGGCAGCAGCTTGTCCTTAGCACACACCCTTCTCTCCGGAGGTGTGTGTTCGTGTGTGTGCTACCTTGACGAACGTGGGTGCCACGCCGCTCCCTGAACTCTGCTGATTGTAGACGGGGCTCTGCGTCTGCAGAAACACACATCATTCAATGACATCTCCAGGCGAGGTTTGTGCACTTGATCTCGAGAACTTGTCGCGGTTGGAGCTCAGCACCGTCTGCGGGCTGACACACAGCGGCTGCACCAGGCTCTGGGCCAGGACCCTGGACGACACCGAGGAGCTGGACGAGCAGGAGGACAGCTCCCGGGACGAGGACACCGAGGACGAGGACGAGGAGATGGTCAGAGACATGGTGCTGGTCTTCTTCTGCACCCTCTGGATACTACACACACACACACACACACACACACACACATTTGCAGTAGGACGTTTCCTGTTTTTCTCGAGTCTTCCTGGAGATCCATGTGGTCGTGGAGGGACTCACTGTGCCATGTCTCAGGCGTTCCAGGAGGCAGCGGCGGTTCTTCTACCGGTCCTTTCACACTTTGCAGAGACAGGAGTGCAGTGTTAGACACACTGCTGTCTGGAGAACTTCAGGAGGCAAGGACACACACCCAGCTTCAGCTACACATATTAATACATTTGTGTGTGTGTGTTTGTGCGCGTGTGTGTGTGTACAGGAGTGACAGTTTCAACATCTCTTTTGTGCTCAAATCCTGAACCTGTGGTCAGGACATGGGAGTCGTGGACTCCTCCACTGAGCTCCTCTTCTGAGGGACCATCTTCTGATCTCCATCCAGGGGGTGGAATCTTCCCCGGGGGGCGGGGCCTGATCTTCTGCAGTGTCTCCCCAGCCGTCCACCGTTGCTGTTGTTTCCTCTGTCTCCATCACACTCCTGCCTTCTCTCTCTCTGTCCTTCTCTGTCAGAGCTTCCACGGGTCGGCGGTCGGATTCTGTGTGGGGTCTCCATCTTCTCCCTGTGTCTGTTTGCTGGTGAATGACTGAATGAATGGTTGGATGGTGTCTCTACATGAGGCTCTGTGATTGGTCCAGGGTGAGCCTCGCCCCTCTCACCCAATGACAGCTGCTTTTGGCTTCAGCAAGCAGCTGAAACCCGGCGTTATCTTCTCCTTTGTCCCCCACAGTTTCCTCTCCCCGTCTCCGGGTACCGAGGGCCGCCGTCACCCGTCGTCACGGCGATCAGACTGTCTCACATGAGGCGGATCCTCGCAGAGCGAGCTGACAGAGGGGCCGGAGGTTCAGGTTTCCCCGGCTAAATTAAACCCGGCTGCAGAATCCTAAATGCAGCAGACACTCTGACCCGAGATAAATCTTTAGTGTCTGAGGACGTAACTCTCCTCTGCCGTGCAGTTTAATATCCGGGAACGTCAGAGAGCAAGCTAAGAGCTCCTAATGAACATCATAAACAAATAGCTCATGCTGCTTTTTTAAATACTGGAACATGCGCTATGGTTCGCACGCTATTCTGCTAGTGCTAATGCTAGTATGCTTATCTAAATGCTGTAACATGCGCTACGGTTTGTACACTGTACTGCTAGTGCTAATGCTAGTGTAGTAACGCGAGTATGGTTATTTAAAAGCTGTAACATGCGCTGCGGTTCGTAAACTGTACTGCAGCTGCTAATTCACGTATGCTTTATATAAATGCTGTAACATGCGCTACGGTTCATAAGCTGTACTGCAACTGCTAATTCTAGTATGCTTAGTCAAATGTGGGAACATGCGCTACGGTTCATAAGCTGTACTGCAACTGCTAATTGTAGTATGCTTATTCAAATGCGGGAACATGCGCTACACTTCGTAAGCTGTACTGCTAGTGCTAATTCTAGTATTGTAATGCTAGTATGCTTATTTAAATGCTTTAACTTGTGCTATGGTTTGTACGCTGTACCGCTAGTGCTAATGTGAGTATAGTAATGCTAGTATGCTTATTTAAGTGCTGTAACTTGTGCTTTGGTTTGTAAGCTGTACTGCTCGTGCTAATGCTAGTATGCTTATTTAAATGCTGTAACATGCACTGTGGTTCGTAAGCTGTACTGCTCGTGCTAATGCTAGTATTTGCTTATAGAAGGATTTATTCATCTTTACATTCCATGACCTCCAGGGTTTTAATTGCACTTTCAGGAGACCTGACTGTGATGCTACTTTCCCGCAGGTCCTTGTAGGTGGCCACAACCACCAGTGCTCTACTGAGATCTTCCAACCAGCATTCAACATCCACGAGTTACCCAGAGCTCCAGCCTCAGTCTCTACATGAAGGTCACCACGTCGCCGGAAACCCAAGGATTACCCCGCAAGGAAAACAAAACAGCTGCAAAGTCGCCAACATCCGCGTGCTCTCCTGCTTTTCCACTTCCACAATCACTGCCAACAGGTGTTTGTATGTGTGTGTGTGCGCGCGTGTGTGTGTGTGTGTGTGTGTGTGTGTGTGTGTGTGTGTGTGTGTGTGTGTGTCGGAGGTGCGACAGCTGCCGCTGAATCTCTCGTATCAATTGTCTGTTTGGGAAATAACCCAAAGATTAACAGCGACAGTAACAATCTGGGTTCGCCTCCACTGTGCGGCTAAAGATAGCTGGATGCAGATGGTGGCGTCCAGGTTTAAAGATTAACAAATGATCTAAACATCTCCAGTAATTATTGATATGGCATCATGATAATAGCAAGAAATTATCTTAATCGGCACCATTGCTGTTGTTATGGAGGTAATGTCCAGGTGTGACCCACTAAACTACATGACCTTGGAGGAAGTGCTCCGAGCTCCTTCTGTGATTTAAAACCCAGGTTTCCACCAGAGGAAGGCGTGAGCTCTCTGTGCTGCTCAACGGACTCCGTGGTTACCGTCTTCGTTTCTCAGCTTCATTGATTAAAAGGTGGATTCAAAAAAGAAGTGACACCGCACGGCCTCAGAACATGCTGCGTTTCAGGAGCGTGGCATTTTAAAGCGACGCAGAAAAAAGAGGCCGAGCAGAACCCCGCTTTTGTCTGCAGCGACTCCACGCTTCAGGTGGAAAGTGGGTTTGTGAAATTTAAAGAAACCACCCACTGTGTAATTCCAGCCGCGTGCAACCCCCCGCCTCCCCGCGGACGGATTTAGCGCGGTGGTTGCGCGGACGCAGAGGAGGTGTTACATAAGTCCGACCTGCGGGAGGAGTCAGCACCTTGAGTCATCGCCCCCCCCCGCCCCCCCCGCTCGGACCCGGGCCAGACAACAGCTACCTTGCAAGCACGCCTTCTACAAACGCCCGCCCAGCGCCGCTCCACATTAAACGCCATTGTGGAGCAGACTGACGCGACGCGGCTCTTTGACCTTTGACCCCTTTGTCGTGGTGAAACCTCAAGAGGCCGACGCAGCCTCTTCCAGGAAGTGGTTTCTGAAAGCAAGCCAAACGTGTGCTGCCGCTAGCCTTTCACAACTCCTAGCTTAGCGGCGTGCTAACCCAAGCATCCACCCGAGAGCGGATGACTTCCTGTCTGAGCGTCCGTGGCGCTCTTCACTGACCAGGTGAACCGACGATTCCTTGAAGATAGAGAGGCAGACGAGCCTTGCAGGTGACGTTCTGACACGGGGTTTGTGATAAATCCTCCGTTCTTCTCCCTCTGGCAGCTTCACCGTGTGGTTTGATCCTGGATTTAGGGTGATTTCATACCTTCGTATGAAAACTGGGGGAATTGAATTTGATCTTTGCTGCAACACCCAAATTTCCCCTATGGGGATCAATAAAGTATTGTCTTATCTTCTCTTGATCCTGTGTGAATCACATGAATGGGTCCTGTGTCTGGACCTTCTAACTCATTCAGTGGTTGGTTCAATATGGTCATGGAGCTTCTCCCTGCTGGCATCTGCCGAGGGGTGGGGTTCATCCCGGACCGGCCCATCACAGGGCAACTTATCTTCTCATGAAACGTCTCCATGAACCTCCTGCATTTGTCTGCAATGTGGGAGGAACCCGGAGAACCCTGAGGAACCCCATGGAACATGGAGACTCCACACAGAAAGGCCCCCCTGTGAGAATCCAGCCAGGGACCTTCTGGCAGTGAGGGGGCAGAGCTAACCGTTGCACGACCTTAGGTATATCCCAGGGAGAATTCGTCACCTGACTAGTGGTGATTGATTTGGATTTGGATCAGCTTCCTGGTCGGAGCTCATCAAGAGTCCAGATAAAGAAGCCCAAACCACACAGTTCTGGATCAGACAGCTCTTGGAGAACGTTTTGTCTCCAAACCGGACGTGTGGAGATCAGGTTTGGCCGGAGAAGTTTGAGAAGCTGCCTCAGTCGGAACCTCCTTCGGGGGTGAACCGGCTGGTAAATCCAGGAGAAAATGTGATGTTGATCCCCAGAGCGATCCAGCAAATGAGCAGAAGCAGGCTGAGACCCTCAGGGGAGGCGGGGCCACTCATTCCAGCACACTAACAACTCCGTCCTCTGAGGAGATGCTGGATCGAAAGTTGCCTCCATCAAATATGACTTATAGAAAGTATCATGGAGAAGGAGAACATGGATGCGGTTCCTGCCGGGTGTTTTTTGCATTTGCATGTCCCCTGCAGGTGGAGGAGGACACAGAGTCGGGAGATGAATGGGTTATTTGTTTAGGAGACCAAGAGGACAATGCTTCTCAAAGTGCTCTGCATGTAGGTGGCCACTCCTGCCGCCCCGCTTCTCCGGTTCTCCCGGCTCCTCAACTTGGTCCTCTTCTGGGACGGATTTAGAACCAGGCGGGGTCACCTGATCCCGCCCCGCGCCAACCATGGCTCAGCGGGTGAACGCGGCGTCATGCAGGCATGCCAGGCCTGCACAGCACCCCCACCGACACCCCAACACCCCGATATCCCCCAGCCTGCCACACACCCCCAAACCGATTACCAACACCAGCAAAAACACAATGGCCTCCACAAACTGGAACCTTTGCATGCCTTCTGGACCCCTCAGTGTAGACAGATAGATAGATAGATAGATAGATAGATAGACAGATAGATAGATAGATAGATAGATAGATA
>CAAKHD010013827.1:382625-407752 GCA_901007705.1 Fistularia tabacaria | reverse complement strand
ACGTTTTTCCCCCCCCCCCCCCCAGCGAACAGGGGAATAATAACGCGAAGCAATAATAACAGGCTGCGAGCCAAGTGAAGTCAACCGCTTGGCTGCTTTCATCCCAAATCAGTCATACAATATTCATGACGGGAGCCCGAACGCGTCGGAGGATGTCCGGAGATCACAGATCCGCTTGTTCAATGAATTTATCTCCTTCGGAGGCGTTCTAATGTGTTCACTGATGTTTTTGGATTTTTAATTTTTTTTTTTTTTTCAACAACTGACCAATTACACAATGTGGTAATAACTAAACATTATATGGATAAAAAAACCACACTCTCATTTCCATAATAACAGCCTCAGGGTTTCCAAAAAAGCAAGGCTTTTTAAGGTCTCTGTCCTCGATGCGCACAGTCCCTCGCGGAGTTTGAATCCCTCTTGGGCATCAATAAAATATTCATTCATTCATTCATTCATACATTCATTCACTCATTCATCCAAATCCGTTTTTTAATGTTTTTTTTTTTGAATAAATTAAATCAACTTTGGCTGTTTTCCAGAAAAACAGCATGTACAGGTTTGTTTTATTTTTTTTTTCCCTCATACTTTTGCCATTACTTGGCTTTGTTGCCACAAAATATCATAATCTGCTTTAAAAAGTGAAAAAATGAAATATATATATATATATATATATATATATATATATTCATATTTCATTTTATTTCATATATATAAATATATTACATGCAATATATACATACTGTACCCTCACCTAATACCTCTACATCCGTACGTAAATATGTACATACATATAATTAGATGAGTGTGTGTACATGTTTATAAATAAACACATTCATTCATATTTATATGAATTCATTCATCTATATATAGATAGATAGATAGATAGATAGATAGATAGATAGATAGATAGATAGATAGATAGATATAAAATTGAAAACATATATATATATATACATAAGCAAAATACAATATACATTTAGAAGACAATACAAGAAAACATGGGAAAATAAACATCGGAAATAAAGGTTAACTTTCAGATCAAATTCATGTGTTAGGTTGCTACTGCAGTGCAGGCGCTGCAACCCCCCCCCCCCCCGAGGAGAGAACTTCCTGTTTCAAGAATTCCACCCACATAAGAAGCTTTCGCACTCCAGGAACTTTTGGCGATTCCCAGAACCTTTTCAGGAACAAGCCCGTTTTTCGGATGTTCAGCAAGGACAGGACCTAGGATACTAAGTTCCTAGATCCAGTTTTAGCTCCCACTCCCAAAGAAGGTCTTTTTTAAGCTTCCAACTCGTCAGGTCAAGGAAGTTCACCCAAGTTCCCTTTAAGTGAGTAACTTTGAAATAAAAAGATAAACACCAGAACAGCAGTCTTGGTAAAATCTTCCCGATACGTAGCTTGGTTAGCCAATACGAAAAAATAAAAGAGGGACACAAGGCGAGTTTGTTTTGCATTTTTCCCCAGCGTCTTTTTTGGTCGTTTGCCATTGTTGTATTTTGTTTTTCCTTGACGGATTTCATTTGAATGAAAGCATAATTCCTGTATCATTGAAATCTCAGAAGAAGTTATAAATTCTTTATTTTGCACCCAATGTGTCCAGAGAGAGAGCAAGAAAGAGAGCGGTGGGAGAAACGGCGGAATTCCCATGGACTTTGGGAGAAAAGAAATCTCTGCGTTAAATCATCCACCATCATTTTTTAGCACTAAACTGTCTGCCGTTATTGTGTCAAATGAATAAATAAATTACCGGTAATACGCAATGAAATAAATACACATGCAATACATAAATAAATATATACACAAATGAATAAAACCAAATTCAAATAATAAATTAATGTATTCACAATGTAGAAATAGATGCACAAATAAATAGATAAAATACACATATGGATAAATAAAAGAACAGATGACTAAATAGTCAGACACCTGGATGGATAAATGAAAACAATAAATGAATACATAAACAGACACATGAATAAATAAATAAATAAATAAATAATACATAAGTAAATAAATAAGTAAATAAATAAATACGTAACTAATAAAAAGGAAATGTATAAACACATGAATCAATCCATGAGCAATCAATCAATTAATCATCAGTACTTTTGATAGATAGATAGATAGATAGATAGATAGATAGATAGATAGATAGATAGATAGATAGATAGATAGATAGATAGATAGATAGATTCAAATAAATAAATGAATATATAAATAAATGCATAAATACATGAATAAATAAAAATGAAACTTTTCCTGCTCAGTGGCTATTTTATGTATTATTTTTCTTTTTTTTTTGTCTTCCGTCCAGCCTTCTGTTTGGATCCGTCTCGCCAAATCTAACAGCGGCCAACAGCCCCCCCCCTCCCCTCCCCAAACCAAGCGCCCCCGCTAAGGGCCCCAAGCTTCCCTTGGAGCCAGGAGGCCGGCCCTCCGTGTCTGGGGGGACGTCGTCAGGTAGTCCACACCTGCAGATGCAGCCGGCGCTCCATCCAACCATCTGCCTGACCCCGGACCTCCCGCAGACGGGCTCGAAGACCCGAAAGCAGGGACTCAGCTGCAGCCTCCAGGAGGAGACGGAAGCAGTGGATTAATAAACCTGGACAGACAGAAAATAATAGAAGTTATCCAGCTTCCATTAACCTCCCCTCTTTCGTTGGCTTTACGTTTTTTTCACAATCTGTTCTATGAAATCGCTGTTGACCGGCGTCTCAAGCCAGCCATAAAATACTCTCAAAATAATTATTTATCGTCCTGTTCCTCGCTCATCTCTTGATCAGGCTTCCTTTTCGATGAAAAGATTGGTTTTGATATTTTTGTCTTGGACCCCTGATCCCCCTTTTGACCCTCCTTTTCAATGAAGTAAAATGGTGAAATGAAACTTAAAGAGTTTTTTTTTTTAATGTAGGTAAGAAGTTGTCACTCACCAAATAATTATTGAGGAGTAATAGTAATTCGTAATTTTTTTCCTGATTTTTTTCTATACATATTTTATTAACTACAGCAAAACTTGTGCTGTTCCGGTCATTTTTTACCTTTTTACATTTAAAGCAGAACAACTGAATCATTAGAATCATAAGTCCAAAGACCTATTTTCCCATAGATTTATTTTTTAGATTTTTTTCATATGTATTATTAACTACAGCAAAACGTATGCTGTTCTGGTCAATTTTTACCTGTCTACATTTAATGCAGAGTAACAGAATTAGGAGTATTTTAGGTCAGACAGACCTTTTTTTCCCATCTGCTTAAACACCAAATTGTCGAAACCATTTTTCTTCTGTTTAAACATTTGGAAAATACAAAAAAGATACAGTTATCAATTTATAAACCTTTACTGCAGCCGCAAATCTTTAAGGTTTCACTTCATTTTGTAAAGAGATTGTAACACTCGGGCCGCTGGATTTGGGGAAAGGAGTTAAGAAACCGGTTTTTATAGGTTTAAAATCATCGGATACAAAAATCTCTTCCTGGTACGATTAGACTTTGTGAAAAATTATTTCCTTTTTTAAATTTTTTCGGGGGGGAATTTTTTTAGACAATTGCTGAATCACTTTCTTTGACAAGTTTAGACAAGTTTAGGCATTTTGATCCGTTAATTCATTTACTGTCTCGGCTCATTCTGCTCACAGTGTCCCACCGGGGCTGGAGAAAATCCCAGCTGACGCTGGCAGACACGCCGGGCTTTAACCTGGACCGGTCGCCTGTCAATCACACCTAAAGGACAACATCTATTCCCTCTCCTTCTGGACGATTTTAAAACTCGGACTCTCCTTCTGGATTGCTTTCAAAACCCCAACGGCATCCTGGATCAGCTCGAACTAAAAATTGAAATGGACAGAGACGATTTAATCCCGATGAACAGAATATATTCCCCTGCTATTTTACTTTGTGTTGTAGAGGAGAAAGTGTTTTGATGTAGAAAATAAAATAAAATAAAATAAAAATAAATTAAAATGAGGCAATATGAAATAAGATAAAATCTAATAAAATAAAATGAGATAAATAAGATAAGATACGATATGATTAGATAAAGAAAAGTACAATAAAGTAAACTGAGACGAAATAAGATAAGATAAGATAAGATAAGATAAGATAAGATAAGATAAGATAAGATAAGATAAGATAAGATAAGATAAGATAAGATAAGATAAGATAAGATAAGATAAGATAAGATAAGATAAGATAAGATAAGATAAACTGAGATAAAATGAAATTATAACTCAGAGAGAGAGATAGATAGAGATATTTATGTTCCTAAAAAATCATTTACTTCTTATCTACTACTGAACTACTCCTAGTGAGTCAAATTTGTATCGGGTCAAAAGACTGGACTTACAATTATTATTTCAAGAAAAAATTGTTTTTTGTGCATTACAATAATATATAGACCCTAACATTTATGGGTCGGTCAAGGTTTTTAATGACTGTCTTTACTCTCTGTTTCTCCATATTGGAAATGCAGTATAAACCAGCACCCCCCCCCACTCAACCTCAGCGGCTACTCAATACATTTGGCGTGGGCTAAGTAACTCCTTTGCTTCTTTCCTCGTATTTAAAATAGCCCCTCGAAAAAAAGGATTTTCCTCCACGAAGCCAACTGACAGTTGGGGGAAATTTAAATGTACGTCATGATCAAATTATTACGTCATAAATATCTCCGCGATCCTCTTCTATGAGTTCCCATTCAGAATGACAGACTGCGCTGGCTCTGCAGAGCCTCCAACATGAAGATTTATCGATGAAATTTGATGACGCATACGTTACACTGTGCCAACTCCGATCAAAAGAGGAAAAATGTAAATGCCATATGCTTTCCCTGCCGTGGTTCATCACATATCATGATAACATAATTAACCAATCATGTGTTTCTTTTTTTTTTATCTCAAGCATATATATATATATATATATATATATGTGTGTGTGTGTACACATACATACATATGTACAAAATAAAATTTAATTTACATATAAATATATGCACGCATACATCAATACACACAAACTCATACATATATACATATAGTTGAAAATATATTATAAAACAATGCACATATGTTTGTACATACATACATACACACATGCATTCTTATATTTGTATATGTATGTATGCACACAAATGTATGAGTATATATGTACACATATATAATCATTTTTTTCACTAAGTATTTTTTCGTATGTGTGTCTGTGGATGTGCAGATGAAGTTAAACATGCATATACATACATTCACAGACACACAAACTACAATCATATCTGATTTACTGAATGTGTCTCTGTGCTGATTATTGAGAAAAACAAACAAAAAATAGTGGTTTTCATCAGAGTCGGTTGCGTTTGGCGTTTGAGCGTGTAACTTTCAATGTCTAATTGTATGTAAAATTCCAGGAAATCCATATTCCCCCCACGCCAACCAACAACGGAGTCAGAAATCACAGTTTAGCATTCTGGTTACTGTTCTTCTACCCGGCTCGCCATAGCATCCACAATAACTCAGCCAGGAAGCAGAGAAAACCGCAGACCGCTAGCCGCTCAGAAACAAGAGGGAGGATGAGAGGAGGTGGATGACAGGGGGTGGTGATGGGGGGGTCGGCTGGAATGGAGTGGAAAGGTGTGGGAGGAGGCGGCCTCGGGCTGAGATTTGCAGGATGAATGCCAAGAAGAGTCCGGCATACTTTTTACTTGTGTTTTTATTTTCATTTTGTTTGTTTTTTTCTTTTTTCACGGTCTCCTCTACTTTCGCCGGCAGTATTTTACTACGGCCCGACTTTATCCAAACCGTTCAAGACGTGGAGAAATATAGATGTAATTTGAATTTTTTTACATACATTTGTTCTGAAACACGAGGTAAACAGCCAATACAGAATCGTGCAACACCCACACAGCTGACAAAAACTGTTAAGCCCATTTTTTCAGCTGTGGTGAAACGCAAACTGCTCTTTTCAGGCTGTATTACCTTATTCAAATTTTTAATTCACTTTGGAGATATTCAGAAATCCATGTTTTTTCTTCATACATATAGTGATACCCGGTGACAGATGGTGCCAGAACTGGCAAATCCAACTTCTTCTTCTTAGTCCCAAATTTGAAAAATGTCCTTTTTTTCGCAAACAAATGACCAATTTTGACAGCATTTGTTTGAACAAAGTGCTTTCCATGTGCACTTCTAAAACATCGTTCATGGTTGAAATAGAAGAAGTTCTAATTAAGGTGCAAATGTGTTTTGATGTTGCTTGCGAACTGTCTGGAATGAAAAATGAGTTGCACTCTCTTGAACTCTTGTAGTTCCTCTAGCTTTGGTGTCAGAAGTAGGATATTTCTGGGTGTAACTCATCATCCTTCTCACCGGGCCATCCAGGAGTCCAGCAAGTGCAACGCGGCAGTACCGATCTTTGGCAGAAACAGAAGCCACTCCAGGCTTTGGACCACTTCCAGAAGTTAGTGGACTGGCTCCACGAGGTACATGAGCTTGCCAGACATTCCCCATCCAAAGCGATTCAATTAAGAAGAGGGCGTACGACTTTCACTGCCGAGGAAGAGCCTTTGAGCCAGGCATCCAAGTTTGGGTCCACAGCCCAGTCAGGAATTACAGACAGCCCCCTAAGCTCTCCAGCCAATGGGAGGCCTCTTGCACTGCCCTTTTTAATCGAGGCTATTGGATGTAGTGGATGGAATCTGGCTGCTTAGGTGGAGCATTTGGTACCCAATCTGCTGCAAGCATCAAGTGGTACCCCTCCAAATGCTTCTTCCAAACCACGAGTAGTTCCCCCAAGGTGTCAGGACACTTGGACACCTGGATGACTTCATTGTTGACTTTTGGGTAACTGGGGACGACTAACCAAGCTAGGTCGGGGTAATGCCGCATCCCAGTATGGGCATATCGCGTAGTTTAGGACTGTTCAAGGCACAGGAAGTTCACGTTCTGGGTTTCGGCATTTTCAGGATTTTTCGCAGACTAGCAAAGTGAACAGAGATTGGTTAAGACTGAAACCTCTTTGTTGTTTCCTTCAGTTTCCCATTTTTGATATCCCATCAAGTGGGTCAGAATCCAAACCTTGTATGTCTTTGCCTTTCTGTGCTATGCTTAAAATGAGCATACTGATTTTGAATGTGGATTTCTTTATAGCTACACGGGAAAGGAGCAGTTCGACGGAGCAAATCGGAAATGAACATAAAGAGACATTGTTAATATGGCCTTGGTGTCGCACCGCTAAATAAGTACAATGGATGAATGATTTTTTACTAAAATCACTAAAGGGCTGGTGTGATCGTCGGTAATGTGGAGCTTTTTGATGCCGAGCCAACTTTCAGATGTCTTTTGTTGAATTAGATGTTGTCAGCTGCCGGCTGTTGACACAGCTTGGAAAACTCACTTGCTCTATTAAATGCCTTTTTTTCATAAACCATAATGAGACCTTTCACTGAAATATCCAATAGTTGGCTTTGAAAATGACTGCGTTGAAACTATTATATTTAAATGGATTTTGCACCACAACTGAACATCAGCTTTGTTAATTAACAACTATTAAATTCATTGTTCTTTTTTACTTTATTTTGTCATTTTTTTACGAAATAAAAAAAATTAAATCATTAAAATATTAATTTTGTACATCTGAGAAAATCTTGAAATGAAAAACAACTCTTACTTGTAAGTGTTACATTAATAAAGTAGGATTATTTTCCACCCTTGTAAAGTGACGGCATGGTTTCAACGTGAATATTCTACGGAGGAGAGAAAGTGATAATTATTTAAAAAGTAAAACAAAAATGTAAAAATGTAAACAAGACTTAATTCCATGGCCGAGGAATTTTCCAACTGTTCCAGTTTATCACCAAAAGGTTTTGATGCTACTTTGCAGTGCGAGCAAAGTTAAAGGCCAAACTTCATCAAATTCGCTTGTACCTCCTTATAAATGAAAAATTGTGGAAAAAGCAACAAGCGACAACCTTCAGCAGCCATTGGTAGCAATACTGAGTGGCATGAAATAAAAACATTTTAATTAAAAGGGAGAGGAAGGAATAGTGGCCAAGGCTTTAGTCTGGCGTCGCCGCACTCTCCCAGAGAAAGCCTGGTCAAATGGAGCGGATAATAAATTGGATTACTTTGGTAGCTGGTCAGTCTGTTAGCCATGTGCTTGAGCCCAGGTCTTTGCTGTCAGTGATGATCATTAAACAGTGAGGGGGCTTTTCATGGTTTCAGCACACTTTTCATAGATGTGCTGTCACTGAAAGCCAGCGATGCGAGACAAACAGAGCGAGCGAGAGAGTGACGCAATCCGTCAAAGGGGAAATCTACCACTGTATTCTTTGCCACACATCCAGACCAGTCCCTTACTTGGGTATTATTTTGATGCTTGAGGTTGATTCCCTATTAACAACTTTCCTTTTAATTGTATGTGTATATATATATATATATATATATATATACACACACACACACGTATATGTATATGTATATGTATATGTATATGTATATGTATATGTATATGTATATGTATATGTATATGTATATGTATATGTATATGTATATGTATATGTATATGTATATGTATATGTATATGTATATGTATGTGAGCTTTTTGTTCCATAAGTCCCAGACTTTCAAAATTGTCACTCAAAGACTTTTTTTTAATTTATTTATCAGTTTTTCTTGCAATGACCTGTGATTGGCACATCTATCACCATTGCCTTCTTTGGTAGTTTTTGGAGCAACGCGGTGTCATGTTGGTTCAGCCAACTGAGTCTTTACCATTTTATCAGCCTGGATAAGGAAGTTTCATAAGATCTTAGCTCAGTCGTGCTCAAGCGCTTTGGGGGCTGGGAGGTCTTAACCTTTGGCCTTCCAGCACACACTCTGTGCAGTTGTTTGTGTCTTTTTATGCATATAAAATGTCAATACAGTGCAGTGTTCCATGTTTGCATTTCCTACTCACATGTGATACCCATTTTGTCCTAAACTATCATCCCCCAACCCAATATAGAATTGCTATGCAAAATGTAGCATTTCTTCACGATGAATGACATTAAAGGGCTTCTCTCACCATGTTGGCTCATATCTGCCTGAATTATTTACAAAGCAGCTCATTTTAGCGGTACCATTTTCCCAACTAACTCCCAGACCTTTGCTCTTCCGTCCTGGAAAGTGGCTCTGACACTCACCAGTCCACAGCCCTTCTCATTCTGCTCGGTCTTCTGCTTGTTCGCAGGGTGCCAAACACGAGATGAAACCCTCCATATATTGTGAATAACTTCCTTTTGTTGATATCCCTGGCTTCTGTCTCTCCTTTTTAGCCAGCTCGCTGCACAGCCTAGGTATCTGACTGCGGGGCATATGTGATGATTACTTCTGATCTGGTTCGTGCCTTTTGGCTGAACTTCCCAGGTCTCGAATTACTCCGCGTACTCACCTGCAGTCCCCCCACACACACACTTTTCCCCCTTTCACACACGTCCATTCCATATTCTATTTTGATGTTCTTGCTGTAGATCCTGTCGATGTGAAACAGAGAGTCAGTGTCTCACTCATTCCTCCTTGTCGAGGAGGTAACAGATGGCTGATCCACTTTGGAACCGGTATTCATTCTGTGATGATCTACTTAAGGACATTTTTTTCTCTCTTTTTATTTGTTTGTTTTCCCACAGGCCCATTTATTTCATGATGAAGGCGCTTCATGTCCAGGTAATGTTTTACAGTTCCAAGCATTCCAGTATCCATGTGTGGCACTGAGTCATGGGTTTGGCTATATTCAATCAAGTCGGTGACTAGTTATCAACCTCTCACTGCTGCTTGGCTTCGCTGGCATTGCTACAATGTCTTGTTTTGGTCCCGCTCATGATGTTGGACATTTGCCTATTTACGATGCCACAATGATACCTGACGGGAGCTTTTTTGTTGTGCAGATGCGAGTTATTGGCTGGTGCTCCGTAGAAATCATGGCCCTCTGAGGTCCTTCTGCCAACTGATCTCAATAAGTCTCATCAGCCATTAGTCCAGTCATACTTCCATCGAGTGCAGTTATATTCTTTAGCAAGCAGCTATGGAATATGTTGTGCACTGGTGTTGTCCAGCTCTCCATACCCGGTGCCCTCTTTTTGGACGACTGCCAGTGCAATGGTAACTGCTCTGCTCTTACATCCACTGGCAAATGAGCAATGTTTTAAAGGGATGCTTCAAGCACTGACAGCACTGTTCAACCTTTGCCCCAAATTGATCAGATTTGTCTGATAGCTTCTTGCAGAGATGGGCACTTGAGACACAAACTTGGACTCGAGTCTGACTTAAGTCCCTGTTTCTGTGACTTGACTCGGACTCGTGCCCTAAAGACGTGAGACTCCACTCGGACTCGCGGTTTAGGGACTCTTGTGCAATGTGAGTCCCGTTGGAGTCTCTGCGAGTCTCGATGGCATTGCTTGTTT
This sequence comes from Fistularia tabacaria, assembly GCA_901007705.1. Lineage (NCBI taxonomy): Eukaryota > Metazoa > Chordata > Actinopteri > Syngnathiformes > Fistulariidae > Fistularia > Fistularia tabacaria. The sequence goes on along the minus strand of CAAKHD010013827.1, from coordinate 397,329 downwards.
TCGCTTTTAGTCGCAAAGTATGTTGTGCTACATGCACTTTCTCTTTCTATCTCTCTCTCTCCACCCCTGCTCTCTCCTTACCTTTTTTTTGTTTTTTACCTTTCTTGTGCATCTGAGCAACTTGATGACTTGTAAATATGCGACACCACAAACAAACAATCCAGCAACCAGCTACGGCTCCGCCGGCTCAGCCAAACATTATTACATTTGCTTTTGAAGACTTCACCCAGCGCCACGACAAGAGGATTGCCAAATGTGAATTTTGGTCTGTGACCACTGACCACCACAGAGAAGTGGCACTTTGTTGTCAAGATTGGATTTATTTATGTTTTTTAAAAAGATGACACGAGTTCTATTAGTTAAAAAGAAAAGGTTTTCTATCGAAGCGATGGTTGTTTTCTTCTGCAATTTCCAACTGATGTTTTGGTGAATTGTAGGCCAGAGAAGCAATGCGCTGTTTGTGAACAATGTATTTCTCGATCATAGAACTATTATTTACTATATTTATTTATTTAGAGTTTTCATGTTGCCGACTGAAGCCCCAGACGTTACAAATCTTGATTGCTCTTATTCATTCATTTTGATAGGCACATTTATTTTTCATTCAGTTAAATACATATCACTATTGTGGTTACTTCCTGCCTTGGACTTGAGTATTCTAATAAATACTTGTTTTTGATTGAAAGACTCACCAGGTTTTTGGTGTTGGTTTTCTCGTTGCTCTGGGTCACCTTATTTGTCCGAAAACAGTTTACAAATTGTCAGTTGTTTTTTTTTTGTTGTCTATTTAAAAGTTGTATTATTGTACTGTCATTTTAATCGGTAGGAAAAATGCGAAACCAATGGACTTGCAGGCCAGGGACTTGGACTTGACTTGGACTTGCGGGTCAGACACTTGTGTGCATCTCTGGCTTCTGGTCACCTATAGTGGACTCTGCATGCACCCGTAAAGAGCACTCTGCTTATTCTTGCAGCTTTTGCTGCTAAGCATAACTTTTTTTTTTTTTTTTTAAAGGGGTCGGGGGTAAAGACTTCACTGGTTCCCAGTGTCCCAGCCATGGACCGTTTGTTGTACCTCCTGGGTATCCAGTCTTTCTCCACACTTTTCTTTAGCTCTGAGTAAGATTAACTTCTACCTGTTGTATTGATATTGTCCTCCAACCTTCTGGTCTTTATATCCTTATAATAATCCCTCCTCTTTTTGCCAAATACTTCAGGGATCACTGCTGCTGTGGCGCACAGTATCTAAGCGCATTACTTTCAGGAATGGTCCTTATGGGATTGTATGCAGCACTGCATTTACATCTTGTAGCAAGTATTCAAAAGGTACTTTGTATTTGGCCATGGTTCTTGGCTAGAGGGGTACCAGCCCAGTTACAGTATGATCTTTAATCAGGTCAGTTGCCCTTGTGGCCAAGGAATTTTTGTTAAATTAACTTTTTAGAGAAGTAAGCTTGGCATCCTTTTACCAAAATCATGCAAGCTGTATTTTATTTCACAGTTAGATAGTAGTTGCCATTTGTGGATGTTGTAAAATGTGAAAAGGAGTCATTTTTTTATCACCGTAAATGTTGGTTCAGAAGCATACATGTCTTCTCTAGCTGATGCATACAACTACTCTCCTTTCATCAAATAAATGAGGACAGATATCAACATATGACTGAAGGAAATGCACTCAACCCTCCATCTTTGTCCTTTATTTAATTTGATGATGCTCTAAACAGTAACACTGAACAGTCTCCACTGATCTTCACACATTAGCTCTTTCATCTCACATGAATAATTGCTTATACTCTAAACACGAGCTTCAAGATTATCCAAGTGCTACAGGGACAAGAAAGTAAATGTAGGTCAAAGGAGAGATTTGCAAGAAGCCTCTTCCATTTATATGTCAGTGATTTAGTCCAACTGGAAAGGTTATTGATCGTGCACCAACAAATTGGATATATGGTGGAGTGACACATAAAGATCAGGGTCCAATTTTTCAAAATAAGAGACCACTCCTGGTTCACTCATATTTTTTTTTTCATTTAAATTTGAGCTATTCATTTGTTGTTTTTAATTTAATTCATCACACTGTCGTGGCCCTGGTGGGACGGTTTGTCTCATACACCGGAATTGAATGGTGACTGATTGCTGGGTAGGGTCAAGGTGCTACTTAGCTGTTCATGGTTTTCTCTGTCCTTCGGTTTGAAGTGCTTGAATTAAACTGAGAGTTAACAGTATGCTGGTTTGTCTCATTCTTATGACTTGATTATTGTCACTGTTGAAAGGTTTTTCAAAAATGTGTTTAATTAATTCCAAGTTGTGGGGCCATTCCTGCAAGCCATGTGGTCTCTGGAAAAGTGGACTGAAAGCTTGGTCTGCATCTTTGGCAAACCATAAGACACATTTCAAGTGGACGCTTGGCTCCATCAGGGCTGCCTTTTGTGACCAATCCTTGGGGGTTGGAAGGTCTTAACCTTTGGACTTCCAGCCTACACTCTGCAGTTGTTCATTTATTTTTATGTATACCATTTGAATGCAGTGTGATGTGCCATGTATGCTTTTCCTACCCACATGGTATCCAGATTTTTTGCTAAACTGCCTCTTCCCCAACCAAATATACAATTTTCCTGTAAAATGTAGCATTTCTTTATCCATGATGAATGTCATTAAGGGGCTTCTCTCACCATGATGGCTCATATCTGCCTGACTTATTTCCAAAACAGTTCATTATAGTGGTACCATTTTCCCAATTAACTCCCACTCCTTTGTTGTTCTGTCCCGGGAAGTGGCTCTGACACTCACCAACCTTTCCCATTCTGCATACCGTTCTTCTTGTTCTCAGGGTGCTGAACACAAAATGAAACCCTCATACATTGTGAATATCTTCCTTTTGTTGATATCCCTGGCTTCTGTCCCTGCTTTCTGGCCAGCTCGCTGCACAACCTCCGTGTCTGACTGCGCGGCAAATGTGATGATTACCTCCGATCTTTTTCGTGCCTTTTGGCTGAACGTCTCAAGTCCCCCATTACTCCGTGTTCTCTCAGTCCCCCCACTGTTTCCATTCACACGTGTCCATTCAAAAATTGATTTTGATTCTGCTCGTAATCTTTGTGGACAGAATTTCTAGGCACCGTCTTGGTGGTATTTGTCCGGTATGGATAGCTCAGGATTTCCTCCTTGCTTTTTGCAAATGATGAGCTCCTACTGGCAACATTTGCAAATTACCTCCACCAGGCACTTGGGCGGTTGGCAGCTGAGTACATAGCTGCTAGAATGAGTCAGCGCCTCAAAATCAAAGGCGGTGGTTCTACCCCTGAAACCAGTGGGTTGTGCCCAAGAGGTGGCAAAGAGAGACTGCCCCAAGTGAAAGAGTTCGAGTATCTTTGAGTCTCTGTCAAAAGTGAAGAAAGATGTCCCCGCTCAATTTTACCGTCACTTTTGAACAAGAGGAGCTGAACCAGAGATTGGAGATCTGAATATCCCATTCCACCAACATCGTACTGTCACCAAAGGTCAAATATTCCAGGTCAGGACTCGGATCAAGTCTGTAGAGGTTATCAGTCATCAGGGTCATGGTGATTTCTTGTCTTTTCTTTATTTCTTCACTTGAAGACGTTTTCACCTCTCATCTGAGCTGAAGAGGCCTCTCGGATGAGGGGTGAACGTCGTCAAGGGAAGAAATTCAAGTCCAGTTGCCACGATAAGAAGATTTCATCAAGAATGGATTAAGAACAAGGATACAAGAGGCCTACATCACTCACCCTCACAGGGGGGTAAGGCCTTAGAGGATGAGGAGCACAGGCATTCATGGAAACTCCAAGCATACCCATTCAAGGACTGAGTTGAGATTGTATGGACGTCTGAATGCCTCATGGGCTCCAGGTGTTCCACATATGCCTGTGGTCAACGCCGAACACGCTGGAGGGATTATAGATCCCGACTGGCCGGAAATCACATTGAGATCCCATGGGAGTGAGTAGGGCACCTAGGTTGACCTTCTCGGTTTGCTGCCACAACGACTCAACCCTGGATCGGGGGTTTGGACCGTGGCTGAATGGATGAATTACATTATCTGTTTTGTTTTTGGACTCACTATGCCAGTTTTTAACAAAATCATTGCTTTACAATCCTGATCTACTCCCCAGTTATGACAGGGAATTACATGAAAACCAGCCTAAAGCTCATACTTCACCCCAAAATCATGATCCTTCAGCATACCAAAAATTTTAATGCAGCGGGGCGCCTTCTTCAGATTCTCTCGCCTCTTCTTGATTTTTTTTGAAGACAAAAATCAAGAACTGTCCGATTCTGACACAAAAGATACTAACCGGCTCCGAGTAAATCCTCGACATCAGCATCTTCCTGTAAGTCCCATCATGTAGCTTGTGACAAAAGGCCTCAGGGGTGAAGTTAAGCTTCCCCACCCCCTAAGGTAAGGACTCTGCTCTTAACGGTAAAAATCAATCAGTTAAAGAGGACCACGAAGTACTTAGCAGAGACAGCGGAGGTAACCTTTGCGTACCCCCATCACCAAACCCGCCCCTCACACCCCACATCGGGCCGCCTCTGTGTGAGCATGAAAACTTGGACAGGTTGATCCACCCCCCCTCCCCCGCTCCCTCCCTCGGCCCCGCTTCCTCCCATCTATCCATTGTGCGGCAGACAGTGGCCGCGTAGCATTGAGTGAGTCAGTCTGAGGAAATGAGGCCGGGGGGAGTGGTGGAGGTTGCGGCGGCGGCGGGGGTGCGCGGGTGGGCGGGGGTGCACTTCAAAGCTAATATTCTGCTGCTCAGATCTGCAGACGGTTTAGTCGAGGCCACAGCAGAGCCCTGGGAACATATCAAAGGCAAATATATATATATATATAAAAAAAAAAGGAAATAAAACCACACACACGCTTTCAAAGGAGGCTGCGAATCGGTGTGTGCATGTGCGTCGGGGGCTATAACAGGACAGACGGCGAAAAATTAAAGTGACAAAGTCATTGAGGGAAGACTTGAAAAAGACAAAGGTGGTCAGAGAGGAAAGTGAAGGATCGCGCAGTGCCAATTTCCCCTTGAAAAAGCAAACGCCCAACACAGGATAAAAGATAAGTGTATGTTACCTTATCGCTTTGCCGTTTTACGACTGAAATTATGGCCCTCCTTTAGTCAGTCCTGTGAGGAAAATATATTTTTTTATGAAAAAGAAAAACAAAAAAAACAACTATCAGTCCATCACTTATTTTTGCTGTCTCAGACAGGCATGCTGCAAGACCCCAAAACTATCAAAATTAGTGATTGTCAAAAAATAATGAGAAGCATAAAATGAAAAAAAATATATATAATTTTAATACAAAATAAAGTCCATAGTGAAGTAAAAAAAAATAAATAAAACATTAAGCTATCATGAAAAAAAGAAGAATATAATAAAAAAGAAATGAGCTATCCAGCGTAAAATGCAAATAAATAAATAAATAGATAAGTAGAAATAACACATTAGGGCCATCATGAAGGAAAAACTAAACAAAAAAAAAAGATTTTTTTTTTTACCAGTGACTCTAAACAGCTCCATCAATCCAGCCAAAGTGAGCAAGATGAACAGCGAGTAAGCATGTTTGAATAGTTAGCTATGGTTATGGTTGTTAGTTCTTTATTTTGTTCAACCCGATTTCAACCATGCGTTTTATTCTCAATGTACTTAGTACAAAAATTAATTGGGATGATTTTTTTTTCCTCTGTTTTCATCAGATTATATCTGTGTGTGATCATATCACCATCGTATTACCAGACCATAGACAGAGTGAACTTTTCTCAACTTAAATGTTCTCATTTTTATATTAATTATGGAGGTGAGTGGTTCGCTTCTGCCTTTGTTACTTGCTTGATTTTTTTTTTTCTGTCATGCTTTCTCACACAATACATTTTTTGTCCTCAACAAACCCCTCCCCCCCTAAAAAAAGGTGTTATTGTTTTGACCTATTGAAATTGATTGTTTAGGTTATTTGAGTCTTTTTTTCTTTCCCCTTTGGCTGCCCTTGAATTGCAGGGGATGTGGTTTGAAAACAATTAGAATTGCCAATGTTTTTTTGTTTTATCCTGATAATAAAAAAGTAGCTGTTGGGACAAGGCTGGCTGATAGGACGGTTTAACTAACCAAAAAAACACAACATAGTCCTTTATTGTACAACATTCATGAAGATAATAAAACAGCTAAAATATACTGGGCAACATTCCCAAAACAGGACTATCTAAAGTTATTACCATTTTTACCACTATTATTAGTGTCATTATTATAGTATCTATGTATCTGTTTATCTTTGTCTTTTATTTATTTATTTATTTAGTTGTTTGTTTATTTATGTATTTCATTACTCTTTTTATTTATGTATTTTGTACTTTTAATTATTTTTTACATTTTTTTTTTTGCCTGAATCATATTATACTTACCTTTAATTGTGATTATAACAAGAACAGAAATTATCTGAACAACGTAGCATATTGCCTTTTTGCATACAGCTGTCTCGGTGAGCAGAGTTGACTGTGAATAAGCATAAAGTCTGAGACCAAAGCTGGTTAAACATAATTCCCACGATGCAAAGACAGCATTCAGCCAGAACAAAATGGTGAATTAAAAGACGTCAGATCTTTGGGACGTAAAGAATCTTTGTTTAAAAACAGCTGTTAACAAAAAAAGTACATACTTTATGGTTTTCATCCTCCATTCAGGGTCTCAGAAACTCATCTGCTCAACATGGACAGCATTTCAGTCGATGTTCAGTTTGGTTTAATATGGCTGTAGGTTTTACGGCTCGGTGAATATTTAGCCTACTCTCCTAAACCCAAACCAAAGGAGCTCATTGCGCTCTTCGCATCAACAGGACAGATTTTGAACCATAGCCTAACCTCCGTCTGCATCGTGCTCGCAGCATCCTCGAGGACCCCCCTCCCACTCTGCCAGCAGACTATAACTACCCAGTTAGAGGCCTTACTATCTTCATACTTTCCACCGAAATAATAAACTGTTAAACCAATTCTCTGTCATTGTGTGTGTGTATATATATATATATATATATATATATATATATAAATATATATATGCCTTTTTATTTGTTTTTACAGAAATGAAGGTTCATATTACATATGAAAATGCATAAGTATAAAACTAAGACAGGTTTAATGTACCGTATCTATATCATCCTTCGGTTTCTTTGGATAACTTTTTTTTTTTTTTCAACTGTCACATATCAGCAGTGTGTCTTCCCCATGTCAGTCATGGCGAGAAGCTGCTGATTCGACGGTTTCATGCAGGTCATCAGCTGACAGCCTGACATACAGAATGGTCATCCCCCCGTCACTTCGGCTCTTATACATTCACATCGCATCGTGATCTTTTCGCTTCGACATCAGTCAGGCTTTTGATTTCTGCTGATGATACACCCGGCATGTCTTATCCTTATGTTGCTTGAGCCTTTTAAAATATCAAAATGTCGTGTTTCCTGTAGAAATAAAGATGCCCAATAAACAACTGACCAGGCGAGGGAATGTGTTTAGACTATGAGCATAACATCGCAGTCGAAAAATCTATCAACAAACAAACAAACAAATTACAAAAAGCAATGATTAGAATTGTATGTATATATACACATAGATAGATAGATAGATAGATAGATAGATAGATATTTTTTTATTGATTATAACATTCATTATCTATAACTTGCAGGATGATGGAGCCTATCCCAATAAAATTTAAAATAATATGGTGCGATATCATATGATGAAACATGATATGATGTGATACGATACGATCCGATCCAATACGATACGATACGATGCGATACGATACGATACGATACGATACGATACGATACGATACGATACGATACGATACGATACGATACGATACGATACGATACGATACGATACGATACGATACGATACGATACGATACGATACGATACGATACGATACGATACGATACGATACGATATATGACTTGAGGTAATGTAATCTTTTTGGCATAACTTTTTAAAGTACAGGAATGCCCTTCCTGAAGCAACCCTCTGCATGTATTTGTGCTCGGGACCGCATCAGAGAGACACTGGCTTGTGCCCCCCTGAATAAGGGGAATGTGCAACTATAAAGGGATAAAGTTGATGAGCCATACAATGAAGCTATGGAAAAGAGTAGTGAAAACTAGACCGAAAGAAGAAGCCAGCTTTGTGAACAGCAGTGTGGTTTGATGCCTAGAAAGAGTACTGCAGATGCAGTAATTATTTAAGAATGCTGATAGAGAAGTACAGAGAAGGCCAGAGTGAGCGGCATTTTGAATTGGACACCTAGCAAGAGCATACGACAGGGTGCCAAGATATGAACTATGGTATTGTATGAGGAGGTCTGGAGTAGCAGAGAAGTATGTTAGACTGGAGCAGGAGATGTATGCTGGTTGTGAGACAGTGTGCAGCAGGTGTGAGACGTTCAAGGTGAGGTGGGACTTCATCAGGTTCAGCTTTGAGCCCCTTCTTCTTCACAATGGTGATGGACAGGCTGACAGATGAGGTTAGACATGAATCTCTATGGACCATGATGTTTGCAGATGACATTGTGATCTGTAGTGAGAGCAGGGAACAGGTGGAGGATGCAATAAAAGAATACCTGCCAGAATGAAAGGTGCACAAGACAGGGGTGAGACCAGCGATGCTGTATGGTTTGAAGACAGTGACACTGAAGAGAAGACAGGAAGCAAAGCTGGGGGTCTCAGAGATGAAGACAATGAGGTTCTCTTTGGGAGTGACGTGGATGGATAGGATCAGGAATGAGGCCATCAGAGGGACAGCATGTGTTAGATGTTTCGGAGATAAAATCGGGGACGTCAGACTGAGATGGTTGGGATATGTACCAAAGAGGGATAGTAAAAATCTAGTTAGGAGGATGCTGAGGTTGGAGCTGTCAGGCAGGTGGTCTAGAGGAAGGGAAGATTTATGGATGCAGTGAGTGAGGACATGTAGTTAGTTGGTGTGAGACAGGAGGATATGGAGAACCAAGTTAGATGGAAGAGGTTGATTCGCTGTGGAGACCCCGGAAGGGAAAATCCAAAAGGAAAGGAAAGAATAATAATATAATATAATATAATATAATATAATATAATATAATATAATATAATATAATATAATATAATATAATATAATATAATATAATATAATATAATATAATATAATATAATATAATATAATATAATATAATATAATATAATATAATATTCATTTATCTAAACACATTATTTACATGTCTGTGAGACTAAGTATGCTGTAAAAATGAAAAATGAAGTATTAAGGTATTATTATGTAATAATAAAGATGGAGAGACAGATGAGCAGACATATAATCAGACACGTTCTTGCACACACACACTCTCACACTCACTATTTTCTCAATAACTTTTTTCAAATCAAAGATGTTCATTCCGTGTTAAATTCTGATCGATCAATGTATTCTTTTTCTTTCTCAGGGCCCACAAATGCCTTCCATCCTCTGCTTATTGATTATTTTCCACTTGAGCTGATGTTCACCTCTTGCTCTTCATCCATCAAAGATCTCCACTCGATATTTTAATTTATTTATGTTTTCTATGTCGGAATATTTCAACTATTTCCGCACCAGGCTTATTTTCTTTTTTTTTTTTCACACTTCCTGACGTGTCAACGCCCACAGGGTGTTAACAAGTTGGCACGTAAATAAGAAAGCGCGTAGCTTTGGATGCGATCAACGCGACAGCCATATCAAACTGAAAATTAGATCACTTTGGGAAAAACTGCATCGACACCTTCCCCTTTTCATTGCAGAACACGAATGCCCAGAAAACAATTGTCCACTCATCCTTGCGTGATGCGTTCAGATGAAAAATGTGATTTTCAAATCACAGATCAGTATGAGCCTTAAGTGTAAAGTGATATTTTAAAAAAAGTATCTTTTAAAAAGAAAGAAAAATTAGCATTTTTTTTTCGATCACTTTCAGCAGACCACGGCATTTTACAGCACATATCCGTGATGTCAATCAGAACAAGAAAGAAAAATCATTAATTGCGTTCACGTTATACAAGCGTGCTGCATGAATTTTATATCTTTTTAAGTAAGGACTCACAGAAGTACCTCCAAGTGCTGCCAGCCAGTTTGCCCTTAAAATTTCAGCTCTCACCATAAAATGAAAGGCTGATGCCAAATGCCTTGACATGGACCACTTAAATATGTATTCGTATTTTTATTGAAATAAATATTTTTTAAAAACAAACAAAAAAAAGAATCTTTTTTTTGTTTGTTTTTTTGACCACTTAGGGCAGACCTGGGCATCTTACGGCACACATCCGGCTCTGTGGTGGTCCCTCTCCGGCTCGCCGAGGTCAGTCAGGACATGAATGATACAATCACTTTATACAAACTGTGTTGCCTTCATTCAATTTTTTTTTACATTAAGACACGTATAAATACATAAACAAAAACTTGATAAACTTAAAAAAAAAGTGATTCGAGCCAGTTAACCCTCGAAACGTCAGCTAACAGTGAAGAAGGAAAAGTTGATGCTGAATGTCGGGACATGGGACGCTAAACATTTATTCACAGAAGTCAAAGGTAAAGTAGTGTGCTTAGTTTGCAGTAAACAAGTCGCGGTGTAAAAGGATTGTAATTTGAATTTGAGCGTGGGGGAGGAAACAAAAACGTGTCTGATGAAGAGCGCGCAAGGGGAGTCACATGCGTTGCAAGATAAACTGCAAAAAAGAACAAGGAAACCCAAGCCAGACTGCATTTGAGTCACTGAAAAAGTAAAAGTAGTGAAAAAAATCCAAAGCCCTTTTTCCTTTTTTTTTTGTATAAAGGTAATCAATTGCATATCTTTAAGGTACTGAAAAACACATTTTGGGTGTTTCTGAAAGTCGACAAGTTAAACATTTTCCAAAACACTGATTTCATGATTGTTTTTGTTTGTACTGTTTATTATTTTTAAAGGAGTATTTTCCTGTTTGATCGACACCATAATTTCATATATTTATATAAATCTTTACATAATATTCTTTTTATTCTGATAACCAGCAGCCGCTGATCAAAATATGTAATTTACTACCTTTCACAATGGGAGATATTTAATATTGAGCAGAATTAAGTTTAAATTTACCGTCAGTCCAGCACTCCAACAACACTCAGGTTTCTCATAAAAATGCTTTGGCCGCCCTGACTTCTGGTATGTGTGTCAAATGACATCAGGCCCATCGAACCGCCCATTAATCAGGGATAAACTCAGCTTTTCCCTCACTTTTGCAAAAATATAGATTTCACAAATCTGAGAAAAACAATGCTTTATTATTAGAAGCACGTGCCAAGTGTTGGAGATGATCGACGACTCCCATGGAATTATGTTTCACATGCGTTCCATCGCAAAAAACGTGCGCTCCCCGTCCGATTGTTCTGCTCCCTCGTTGTGTCGAAAATAACACCTCAAGTGTTTCATTTACTGTGTCGTGAAATTAAAAAACTCGACTCTTCATTAGATGAAACTCACATTGAGATTCAGCTTTGGTTAATAACCCTGTTTCCTTTTGTGAGTAAAAAATAAAGAGAAAAAATTGAATAACTGTGATTCTAATGGCACTGAATTCTTTCGATTTTCCCTCAATATCCAATTTTTACATTGTTGCCGTTGGCACTGATATTGATGCTGTTAATTTTGCAGGAATCTTATTTCGCTTTTTGGATTTTAATTTAATTGTATTTCATTCCACCCTGTCGGCAGTGAGACATGTCAAGCAAAATTTTTAAGGATTTCAAGTGAATTTGGAGGAGTTGTACTACTTATCACTTATTATTATGGATTACGCATTATGAGATGGTTTATTTGATGCCACATATTTTGACTGATATTGAATCTCCTCAGTACGTGTGGTCATATTTAATACCCTCTTGTTGAATATATTATATCATAATATTATAATATATATATATATATACTTTTTTTTCATACTTTTTTCAATTTTTTGTTTTGTTTTTGCATTAAAAATATGCATTGAGTGTCATAAAAAGATAAATAAGACACATCAGCCTCTTCCGTTTTCCTCTTCATCACCCAACCTCTATTTAAAGCCAGGGGTCTTGTGAAACTCCAAAATTTTCTCTCCCACGGCACTTCGGTTAGCAACATCAATGAAAAATAAAAACGTTTCCCTTAAAAATGTTTTTTTTTTTTTTCATCCTACTACATTATGGAAATGTCAATTTGATGTATCAAATTTACGGAGGCGCAAAACTGCCAATTTCATCTAGACTGGCTGTGTTTTTCCTTGATGGCGGGTTACAGTTGGAGACGGATGGGGGCTTGAAGGGATGATGAAGGGATGATGAATGGAGCAACGACATGCGGAGCTGCTAACAGCGTGTTGATTGACAGATGATAACCGAATCAACGATAGCTAGCTAACATACCCATCAATCGCTTCCATGACCTCTTTTGACGGCCTTTAAATAACTAATCATTCTAGACAACATGCTTTCCTTTATTTTCTTCTTGTGTTCTATCTTTGGCCATGGCGGGGTGCTGGAGCCTATCCAAGCCGTCATTGGGCGAGAGGGAGGGTACACCCTGGACTGGTTGCCAGTCAAAAGGCCACATATAGAGACAACGAACCATTCACACTGTCATCCACACATCTGGGCAGTATTATCATTCGTGTTGCTCATATGATCATCATTATCATTATTATTGGCATAATTCTCATTATTATTATCAATATTGTTGTTGCTGTTGGTGTTATCATAATTTGCGTGATTCCCGTTATTATTATTATTAGAAGTAGGAGAAGTAGTAGGAGTACTGAGTACGTACATTCTTATATTACTGTATCTCTTTGTTTTTTTTGTTTGTTCTTTTTTCTTCCTTTGTTTGTTTTGGTCGTTCTTTCTTTGATTTATTTGGGCGGGTGCTGTGGGTTATTTTATTTTATTATAAAAAATAACTTTATTCTACAAGTTAGGACGGGATAACAGCACCACTAATGTAACCAAAGAACTCAACCAATATTGGACTGAATTTTAGTTTATTTTTCTCATCAGACATACAACTTTGTATTTACTTCAAGGGTCACAATGCAAACTTGTCCCTCATTTGGCTTCTCGAATGAGAGAGAAAAAAATATCAAAAGAGAAGACCCAAATGATTAAATACATCCGTCAGAATTTTTTTTTTTTTTTCCAGGGGGGGTTCTACTTCTGACAGGTCGACAGATGTGACACGTCGAGTGCGGGTTGTTCAAATAATAATCTAATTTGAAATGTGTCCATGTCCAAAAAATGATCAGGTCCTTCCTAAAATCTTTGAGAAAGATTAAAACCGAAATGAAATGCTAAAGGGTGATATTTTATTTTATGTTAAAAGAAATAGAAACTTTATTAAAAACATTTGAAAATAAATTCATAAATTTAAAAAAAGCACCAAAGACAGACTAAAGACATTATTTTATCGGTTAAACTTGACCATGTTAACTTTTCTGATGACCGTGTGCAACATTCACTCATATTTCTAATTTTTCATCGATTCTGTTAAAAAGGTGTATCTTTGCCTTTTCGGGTGCATAATTACAAATTATAACAATGCCAATGTGATCCAAACCAGCTTCGGCTAAAGTACAGCGTCCCCGAATAACACGTTCAACTCGAATGGAGTTTGGAGTTGAGGAGAAGAGGAAGCCCACTCCTGAACTCATTGAAGTGCTACGGCTTTTTACCAAAGTACTAAATTACTTTCCCTCCCAGCCCTCGGCGCCGAGTCCCCACCTCGCCGCCTTCGTCGCTGCGGGTCGCTTTGCGGATATAAAAAACGTCCATACGTCTCACTCCAGCTGTTTCGGATAAAAAAGGTTTTTTAAAAAAAAACAAGTTATTTTCTTTGCCTCTCTGGCGTCTTTCGAGGTTTTAAAAGTAGCCATTCGGTGTGAGGGGGTATGAACCTGATGGAAAACAGCCGGCAAGCAAGAAGAAGGGCCTCCGATCTACAAGCAAACAACATATTTGTTTTCTGAATTTAATTAGAAAATAAACAATGAATAATAATCACTAAACAATAAACATATATAAATATAAAAAAATAAACAACATATATTAAATAATAAAAAAAAATTAAATACATAAGAATAAATAAATAATACATGATTAAACATTTTCTGTAATATACAGAAAATAAGATTAGACAGAGGTGGCAACCGCTGAAGGGAAATTAATTAATAAACAAGAAAAAAATACACATATATATATATATATTTATATATGTGCATGTATGTGTGAATATGGAGTTGGAGATGAAAGGCAGGAGGTCTAGAGGAAGACCGAAGAGAAGATTTATGGATGTAGTGAGAGAGGATATGAAGTTAGTTGGCATGAGAGAGGAGGATACAGAGAATAGGGTTAGATGGAGAAGTTTGATTCGCTGTGGCAACCCCTAAAGAGAAAAGCTGAAAGGAAAAGAAGAAATGTATGAATACATTTATATTTATGTATATATTTGTTTGTTTTTTTTTTCCCTTTTTTTTTTTTTTTTTTCAATTTTAATTTCTGTTGCATTAAAATTTCCTGAACCTGAAAACATTCACTTTTGCATTTAATGTGATGCTCGGCTTATTGATTAAAGAAAAAAAAAAAAAAAAAAAAAAACAAGATTGGGTTAATGATGTTCTAGCTTTAAACTCTGGATGGGTGTAGGTT
>CAAKHD010013827.1:298529-382605 GCA_901007705.1 Fistularia tabacaria | reverse complement strand
AAAATTAATTTTTAAATTTAATGGGAGTCGGGGTTTTTTAATAAAAAAAAAAAAAAAAAAAAAAAAAAACAAGATTGGGTTAATGATGTTCTAGCTTTACACTCTGCATGCACTTAGTTTGCTGAAAGTAGCTCTTTAACAGTATCCAACTGTGTGTGTGTGAGCGAGAGTGTGTGTGTGTGAGGGTGTGTGTGCGAGTGAGTGTGAGCAAAACCATCACCGCACTTGGAACAGCAGCTTTAAGTACCGCCGCCGTCTCGAGGCCAAGTGTTTCCTAGACATCTTTTTTCCGGCCCTCGAGCCGGCGTCTCGCCCTGCCCGCCTTCCGCTCGCTCCTCCTTTCACTTGGGCGACGGATTCTCAGAAGCTTAGTAGCATCCACCCCGCCGCTTAGTCCCTTTCACCGGCAGCGCTGTTTTTACACACCTTCCTCGCTCACCTTGTTGCTACGGCCCCTCCTGAACCTCACCTGTTGCATCACTGTGTCCATCACCATCATCGAATCCTCCTCCATTGCAACGTCAGGGTTTTTGTGGATCCTAATCACATGGCCACTGAACTACTTCCTTTTCTGATGGAGGCCACAAACTGAAAAAAAACGTAATCAAAGCCATCAACCTTGACGGAATGGACGCCGTCCGTCTCCCACTCCACAGAAGTCCTTCATCCCGCCGTTCGACTCCTCGCCAACGGAGAGGTGGGATGGGACGTTGTGGAATGATACCTGATGACACTAATATTCACACATTTATGGAAATAGTGCATTACAACTGGCACACAATATTTCATATTCATATTCTTATGCATGTTTTATCAGTGTACCCAGCCATCAACAGGTTTGAACCGTTTGCACTACCATTTGTAAATAACATTTCATACTCATATTCATATCATATTCATATTAATATAAAATATATATATATATATATATATTTTCCTTACCTTTATCCATTTTTTTGCGTCTTGCAGCAGTGTACAATTCTTTGTCGTTCTACTACTGGATAACATTTCCTGGGGATCAATAAAGTGTCCATCTATCTCATGATAATAATAATAATAATAATAATAATAATAATAATAATAATAATAATAATAATAATAATAATAATAATAGCAACAAAATGATCTGTAGATATGTTTATGCATTGTTCATTAAGTAATTCATTTTTTACTCAAAATTACTTGGTCAATGTTTTTTGATGAATTTATGCAAATATCTATGCTCTCTGTTCTATCTATCTATCTATCTATCTACCTATCTATCTATCTATCTATCTATCTATCTATCTATCTATCTATCTATCTATCTATCTATCTATCTATCTATCTATCTATCTATCTATCTATCTTTCGAGCTACCTAGCTCACCTGCTAGCTTGCGAACTATCTATCTACCATATCTTTCTATCTATAAACTAATAATAATACATATTAATTTCATTATTATTATTATTATCATTATTATTATTATGATTATTATTATTATTATTATTAATATACAGTTAATATAGTTCAATTATATACGGTATAAGTAATCACAGCAGTTAAACTTGAAAAGCTTTAAAGCTTTTTGTTCAGTCTATCTATCTTTCTACCTATATAACTATCTATGAACAGTTGTTTCCTCCTCGGTGCACGGAGAGCCATTCGCGCCCACCGTGACACCATATCTCCCTGTTACCACGGAGAACCCCCTTGGCGTTAGCCATAGCTTGTTAGACATCATCTGGCAACCAGAACAAAGAACAGGAAAGGTCTCAACAAAACCCCAAGCCTCACAAAACATGGCTAAACCATTGATAGAACAACATTGTATCCTACAATGAGACAAAAAGGTCCAACAAAAACCATTTCCCCCATAAGTCAGTTCACTCGCTCTTCTACTTGCTCTTCCACACTCAGTCCAGAAGAAGAAGAAGAAGAAGAACTCAGAACTCAACTACTCAAATATATTATATATTATTATAGTTAAGCTAAGATAAGATGCAACTCGATCCCATGGATCAGCAGCAAAAGGTGAAACGCATGGGGCAATTCCACTTTTCACTCAGGGATTTACACAGATAATTTAGAAAATATATCATTTTGTTATGTGTTTACATTATTTATATTTGATATCTATGTTATTTCGAACCATATAAGAATAGTGCAATAGTATAAATACTGTACAAAGTGGTGGATATGAGCGGGCTATTTGGTTATTTGGAAAGCAAAAAAAAAAAAGAAAATGGTTGTTGAGTGCTGTTAAGAGCACAGAGGTCTTTAAAGTTATATGCACAATGTTATACTCAGTTTAAAAAAAAGGAATCCAAAGAATTTGTGTCGTGTTAAAAAAAAAAGCGTTAGCGGAGATAAGCGCAGCGCATCAGCACAATGTTACACCCTTTATTATATTTTTGAAGAGCAGCTGTTGCTCTGTTGGTAGAGCGTGTTGTACCACCGATTGGAGGGTTGGCTCTTCAATCCTCGGCTCCTCACGTCTCCATCCCGAAGTGTCCTTGGGAAAGACATTAAACCCCCAATTGCTTCCTCATGGCCTGGCTAGCACATAACATAGCAGCTCTGCCCTCCGCAATCAGTTAGTTTGTATGGGTGAATGCAATAATTGTAAAGCGCTCTGGAACCGCAGGGCACAGGTAATAGCACAGTCGAACGGCGTCACCTTAAGGTTCCAAAGGTTTTCCAGCCCATTGGATAAGCCAACGGAATAAGTTGTTCCTTGTTCTGTCCGATAGACGTATGGATTTCTTCTTTGTAGTCTTTCTTTTTTGACGTTTATTGACAGATGGTCACCCAGATGAAAGATACATAACCGCTGAAGGCGACCGATGATTACTACCACATCATATTTGTTTGTATTTTTGGACGAGCTGCAGTTGGAAAAAGAAACTACACTTAAGGAAAGTCCAACTATTGGTACATTGGTTTTAAACTTATCATACTATGTTTCATGACTCTTCATATTTTAATTTCTGTGGATATTGTTCTGTTGTTCTGTTCCAAACATTAATTCCTTCACTATCCTGCTGATAGTGACTGCAGTGTGACTGCTGAATTGACTGCATTAATTCCTTCACTATCCTGCACTCTGGGATGAGGGCGTTCTGGAGCCTAAACCGACTGACATCGGGCGAGCGACGGGGTTCAACCAGGACCAGTGGTGGCTCTTGACAGGGGGGGTCCCCGATGGGACCGAGGTGACCCATTAAATCGGTAAATTAACAGGTTGTCGCAATTGTCAATTGTCACAATTTACAATTGCACTGTCAAAATTACATAGCAATACAACTTGTGACCAATAGGTGGCGAGTGAACACAAAGATTTTCCCTCTAGCTACATGAGCTACGAGGAAGGCACATCTTGAATTGTGAAATGATCTACATTTACCATAAAGTACTGACCATTCATTTATTGATGAATTGTCAGTTTACCTTTAGATATCTTTGAGTTACCCCGATTACGAAAGCACATATGTGCAAGCCTTCCCAAAAGCCAAAGGCAAAGCATTGAAGTGCCTGTTTTATGAAAAAAATACAATAAATAGGAGTCTTTACGATTCTATGGAAGAACTCGGGGCGATTTCAAACTGATTGAAAATCCCCCCCAAAAAGGGGCGGTTCCCCATGGAACGGCACTGCACTATGATTGGACGTTGCATTCAGCAGCATTTATAATGTCCAGATCAGCTCTAACAGTGGCAGAATGTGACCATGAAAATGTCCCCCTTTACCCCTCTTTGGCAGTGCGTCACCCAGATCACCCTCAAGAACAAACCGCCCCCGCCCAGGACTGGTCATCACAGGAACGCATAAAGATACGTACTCGTTGTTTAACTGCCCACACGTCCTCTGTTTCCCTGACTCATTTCCCTTTTTTGGCTCCTTTTAAATAACCCCTTCAACCAGGCATGAGTTGCCTGGTCTGGTTGATGACAGGAGTCTTTTGATTCCAGTGTCTAGTCTGCTCCTGGGAGCACTTTGGCTCTCTGTGCTTTGGACCTATGGTTAGTGTTGTTTAAAGTCCGATGCTACAGTTCGACATTTAGTGCCCATGGGGTTGTTCTTGTTAAATCACCAATAAACCTGAAGAATGGAACTTCTTCCAAGTGTCTGGAGGTCCGTAACACAAACAATAAATCACATGTCATATGGAGACATTCAACTGTGGGTGGTTTGTTCATAAGGGCGTTCTGGGCGACACATAACCAAAGGGGGGACATTTTATTATCACAATCTACCGCTGTGACAGCCGTTCTGACCATTGTAGCTGCCTTTGAATATAATGTCTAATCAGTGTGACGTTCCCCTCTGTGGAGAACCGCCCCTTTTTTGGGGGGGGGGGATTTTCACTCAGGTTGAAATCGCCCCGAGTTCTCTCATAGACACTCATGTGAAATCCTTTTTTTTTTTTTTTTTTTTAAATACAGGTTCTTCATGACATCCCCGGAGGGCTTGTGCCTTCGTCATTACGTAACCTGCTCAGGATTGCAAAGATGTGCTTTTGTCAAGGTAAACTGGCAATTCTTCTATGAATGAATTGTCAGTCCTTTATGGTCAATGTAGATAACGTCACAATCCAAGATGTACCTTCCTTGTAGCTCATGTCGCTAGAGGGAACATCTTTGTGTTCACTCGCCACCTATTGATTACAAGTTATATTGCTATGTAATTTTGACAAGACAAACGGAAATTGTGACAATAGTCTAATTGATTTACTTATTTAAGGGGTCACCTAAGTCATCACTGCAAAAGTTGCCCCCGAGTTCTCTCATAGACTCTCATGTTGAGTCCTTCTTTTTCCCGAAACAGGCACTTCAGTGCATTCCCTATGAGTTCCCGGAGGACTTGAACATTCAACGTCAAGATAGCAAGTAATACGAATTCTATTGGATGTTTCAAAGGAGTTCCTTTCAGGTGACGCAGTGAAGAAAATTTGGCAACAAAACAAATCGAAACCCGTAGAATAAATTTGAATGTTAATCAGATTTTAATGTAATATTGACAAGACAAACGTAAATTGTCGAGTCACCTGGTAATGGGTCCCCTTAGTTGTCATTGCAAAAGTTTGCCCCCCTCGATCATCTAGTCAGGAGCCACCACTGCACACAACCATTCACTCTCTCATTCACATCATACAGAGACAAACAACCATTCACTCTAATATCAGTGTGTCACTCATTATTTGCGATTAAAAAAAGAAATAATAAAAAAATGCTTTTAATATCTTATATCAAGTATGTGATATGTTTTATTAAAAACTGAATTATGATCCTGTAAAGAAAGTTCTCTCTAAGAACCTTAATATAAAGCTGAGTCCGTATGAATCACATACATCATTCGTCCCATATTTTCGGTAATATTTTACATGTAAAGTTCTCCACGAGTTAAGCTGACGTGACAAAGTGTTGTGCGTTTCGCAGAGAATATGCAGATCGCGTGGCCATCCTCGGAAGCGTTTCCCTCCTGGGGGGCTGGGGGGACTCCGTGTCAGTGTTTGCCTTCCAACCCGAAGATTTCTCTCCGGCTCAGCCGCCGAGGGAACCCACGAAGAAATCAATCACTCTGCGGCCTAAACTCTGACGCTGATGCTAGCAGATTTTTCCCTCTCAGCTGTATTTTTTTTTTTTTTTTTATGCCGAAGATTTATTGTCATACACTATCAAACCCACTGTGAGATTCATCCCATAAAAGCGTAAAAATGCGTGGGGCATGCATATATATGCCTCCCACTATCAACACCGCCATTACTGCCTCTTTCTCCCACAGGATTTGATGTTTCTCCTAAATAAACTGCCTCCGAGCGGCCGTGCTGTGCTTAATGGGGGCCGGGGCTCGGAGGAGACGCTTTTTTTTTTTGTTTTCTTGTGCCGAAAATGCCGTTTTTCGTGCTAAGCGCACGCCGCGGCTCCACGGGAAGCTCACGGAAAATGGATTGAGGGAATAATTCATCCTTGACGCAGGGAGGTCACAGTCATTTTGGCTTGTCCAGAGGATGGATTAGAAAGCCATCTCTTGAGGGTTCCCCTCGATGAGCGTATACATTATGTGCATTAGGAGGCAACTGGGACATATAAATAAATAAGATAAGGCAACTTTGCAGGGATCAATCCCACCCCTGTGATCTCTAATACCCCAAAGTAAGAAGAATGACGAGCTTGGAGAAAATAGCCTGCATGGGCTCCCAATAAAAAGGGTAAACAGTGAAGATTGTCTTTCTTTACCTGATTAACCTGATTTCACTGCAACAAAAACTTTCCATCTGAAATCGCGGTGGCCACTCGAGGCCTGATTTGCACATTAAAGCGCACAACATAAGTGTTTTTTTTATTAATATAACTTTATTTGTCCTGTCGTTACTACCGTCATGAGGATATAAAATTCGCCTAGAAAATATAACATGTTACAGCATATCAATCGGCAATTACCAAAGCATTTCAAATCCAAAAGGAAACAATTAAAAAAAGCCATAAAAATATGATATGAATAGCTGATAATTCCTTTGCCTGCTAAAATAAAACAGTACCTACGATTACAGCAAACAAAAATCACAAACCGTAGGGAAGCTTAAATACACCGGAAATCTGATAAATATTAAACTAAGATTCTAAAAATGTGTACCTAAAAATCAGGAAGAAAATAAGCAAGCAAACAAGCAAACAAACAACAATAATAATATTCACAACAATGAAAAATATATATATAATAAATTAATAATACTTATGATAATAGTAATGATAATATATCCGAAGTATATATGTTATATGTCAGAAGACTTTAATTTACTGTCTAAACACATAATTACAGGTAAATTGACAATAATATAATATATAATTGATCAATTTACTCTCGGGTAAAAACTTTTAATGCTTTTCAATTTATTCATTTATGGTTGTTTTTTTATTGCATCTATTAATGCTTGTGTGCATCTTTGTACGTTTATATGTTATCTGTAAATGAATTGATTAATAAATCTATGTTTTTTGTAGGTATTTCTATCTATCTATCTATCTATCTATCTATCTATCTATCTATCTATCTATCTATCTATCTATCTATCTATCTATCTATCTATCTATCTATCTAGCTAGCTAGCTAGCTAGCTAGATAGATAGATAGATAGATTGATAGATTGTTTATAACCTTAATCTTACATGGACAAAGACAAACTGTGAAAACACCAGGCTTTCAAATACAATTTATTTAGAATATCTTTCCTTTTATTGTCTAATGTGATCACATCTGATTCTCCAAGTACAGACTGGTTATGATAGAGGCATCTCTATCAACACACTTGTGAAATGGCAAAGATTCAAAAGCAGGAACATGCGAAATGATCCATCATGCCCGCCTCTAGACAGTGGCCATGCTGGGCAGAAATTGCAGGTCTCTGTATCAGCTGATTGCCGCATTGCAAAGTTGAAGCTTGGTTCACAAAACCAAGCATACTGCATTTTACCTGCCACGTCTTTGACATTTCCGTCATATGCTGCATTAGAAAAACGCATAAAGACAACATTAGCACATTATCAACATATTTTATTTTATTTTATTTTATTTTATTTTATTTTATTTTATTTTATTTTATTTTGTTTTATTTTATTTTGTTTTATTTTATTTTGTTTTTGTTTTTTTATTTCATTTTATTTAATTTTCAAAAGTCTTGTATCCACCAGGGTACAATCTGGATTTCGACAAAAATCTGATTTTAGCTCGTAGCATAGCAGGCAAGACCCCAATGTGAGAAAAGCCTATTGCAGTTGATCCAGAACCATCGACTTAGGATATATTTATCTATTCATGTGCCTTCTGTTAATATATTTTCAGCCTTGCCCCACCTTGTTCACCCAAGTTCTGTTGTAAAGACTGAGGAGCGGTGAAGATGAAAAGATGATGCATTCAATGACAAAAGAATATCCGCGCACTTGAATCGTAAATCGTTTAACAATTTTAACCTCAAAACTCCAATATTAAAACCCATTATCAGTATGAGGATATTTCACTTTTTTGGCCAAAAATTCACTTTAGCTCCAGCATCCGAACACACCTTGAGAGATCCTTCAGCTTTAATGAATTATGGGTATCATTCAACTTTTAAAGTTGGTAAATCACTTCAGTGTCAGCTTTCATCAAATCTTAAAGTATGCCCTCCAGTCAACAATGTGATTTTTTCTCCCCATACATTCCCACGGTTATTGTCAGCACATGCAATATACAACACAGGGAAGCTCAGAATGTAGCACCTCGGGGCCGCTCTCATAATAATTGATGGAAGGTGCAAAATTTCCTCCTGTCTCCCTGGTCCGATCGCACAGCGTTTACGTAAAATGCGAAGAAAAAAAAAGTGTAAAAAAAACAACAAAAGACCAAAAGAATAGGCAATTAGGGTCCAAAATTCAACTGACAGAATTTAGACGTGAAAGCAATGACCCTGGCACTTAATAGGAGATGAAGAAATATCATGTGCCAGAATGGTTGACATTGAAATCGAAAAAATTAAAACATAACTGTAAATTAATTAATGTTTAAAAAATAATAATTAATGAATACCAACAATAAGATAAATAAGTAAATAGATAAATATATGAATAAATAAAGGGTTGAGCCTATCCCAACTGTCACCAGGCAATATTTTGAGACATATACCCATTCACCCCCTCATTCACAAACCTTGGTAATTTAAATAAATCTTTGCATTTCCAGTCTCCAGTTTGTATAATTCTTAAAAATAGCTTCTTTATTTTATTTATTTATTTATTTTTTTGGGGGGGGGGGTAGCGATGAATAATGAATCATAACAATACATATATATGTGTCCAATTGGTTTCTAAATCAGTGTGATTAGCCATACCTCAAACCATAATCTGTTTTTTTTTTTGGGAGGGGGTTGGGGGGGGTCAAAATATGTGCCTGTCATTGGCTAATTTGATCACACAACGTCATCAGTAGATTTTTGATGTTGCTAAATTTTACTCATATCTCATTTCTGTGACTGACTTCTTCAATCCTTTTCTAACATCAACGAACTTCATGCCCTCTTTTACTCGAGCCATGAAATTCTCTGGTCTTCTTCCAATCCTCCTGCCTGGGAGCTCCAACGTCAGCATCCTCCGTCTTCACTATCCCTCCTCTGTACATTTCCAAACAACCTCAGTCTGACCATCTGACATGTGTTGTCCTTCTGATGGACTTGCTCCAGATCCTATCCATCCTTGTCACTCCCAAAGAGAACATTGGCATCCTCATCCTTGCTTCCTGTCCTTTCGCTGAAGCATACAGCATCACCGGTCTCACCAACCCGGTTTCCTGATTGACAGGTTAGTAAATTAAATTGTCTCATACAATTTCCTTTTCTCTGCGGTTACGTGCTATTTTCAAAGGGTATTTCACACATATCCATCTTCTTCTGGCCTCAATTTAAAGCTAGCCTAATGTATTTGCCGCATTTTCCACTTTTTCCATCGATTCATTGGCAAACGGAACAAACCTCTGGATTTGTTAAGAAACTAGAACAGTTTGCAGTTGGTAGATTTATATTAGGAGTGTAGGAGGAACTATTATTATGATTATTGCTGTTGTTGTTATTGTTATTGTTGTTGTTATTACTATCATTATAGTCATCATCAGCATCATCATCAAGATGATTATTATAGTTTTTATTCGCATCATCACCATCATCGTCGGCGTTATAGTTGTTGCGATTATGATTATGATGTTATGATTATTATTATTATTATTATTATTATCATTATTATTATTATTATTATTATTATTATTATTATTATTATTATTATTATTATTATTATTATTATTATTATTATTATTGTTGTTGTTGTTGTTGTTGTTGTTGTCATTGTCATCATTATCATTATCATCAAGGTCATTATTACTGTTATTATTGTCATCATCATCATCATCATCAAGAGCATTATTATTATTATTTTTGTTATTACTATTATTATTATGAATAGTTATGGTCGTAGTAATTGTGGTAGTAGCATCATTATTGTTGTTATTTTTATCATCAATTTTTTTTTACTCAAAAAGACTCATTTAAATTGTTTTAAAGGATATTTTCATCCATTATTTTTAGGCCACTTAAATGTCCAGGTCACTCCATGCAAATATGACGGTCCATTTAGAAGAACTTTCCCCTTCAGCTGGCAGCTGGAAACAGCAGTGGTGTGTATTTCTTGCTCCTGTGCCAGTCTTCAAAACACAACCCCCCCAAAGATAACTGGATGCGATTGTCTGCGCTTTGGCGAAACGGGTGGTAAACACAGGGAACGGGATGGCGGCCAGCGGATTTGTCCGGTTGCCAGGAGAGTTGGTTTGATGTCCAGAGAAAAAAAACAAAACAAAACAAAAAAAAAATCTAGTTAGCAGAAGTGACACGAGAAATATGTTGTAGAGCAGCGGTGGACAAAGGCTAACTATCTATCAGGGCGCTCCAGGAGCTGGAAACTAAACTGAGCGGCAACCAAGCTGATCCACCGCTTTCGCAACCAAGATGCTATTTTCCTATTTGATCAATATTTGTACGAGCTACATTAAAACGATAACAAACATATCTTAGTTTGTATAAAATTGTTAAAAAAAAACTTTTCCCTCATAGGCTGCCAGTATTGTTTATGTCACAATGCTGTCGGTGACGTCACAAGGTCGGCCCTCGGCTCGGTCCGGTTCATTTTACCCTACACTGCAAAAACATGTCATCTGTGCAACTTTTCCCATTTGAACCCGAGAAAGGCGTGAGCGAGGAGGATAACACTGAAGATATAAGTCAAAATGAGATTCAAAATGAAGACAACAAAAAGAAGCTAAGAGGCAAGAGTCGGCAAAAGTCGGCAAAAGTCGGCAAAAGTCGGCAAAAGTCGCTGGTGTACACGTGACAACTGCACTGCTATGCTAACAGAGAGAACATCTGTTGCATGGACCTCCACCTTTTGCCATCGGCTGTTGCTGACTGACCTGGTGACTTGTCGTCAGCTTCCTCCTGGATCATGCCGGCTCCTAGTCCTTCATCATCAAATGCTACTTCTGCAGAAGCGGGCTGTTGACATCCTCGCAGGAGAACATCCAGTGTCTCCTATCTGTTGTGTTACTTTGAGCAGGCTTCACATGTTTCCCAAGGCCCTTTTGTATGCTTGTGAAAGTAACTTTAAGCATGGCGTTCGGCTTTAGTGTAAATTTAAAATGAGCAGCGTCTGTGAGCTCTTTCAACAGCTGAGCTAGGCTAAATGTATCCGGAGAGAAGCGTCGAAAACAGCCATGGATACTTAGAAAGTTGGCTAGGTCCACAAGCAATTTCACACTTCTTTCTTCTCTTCTTGTTCTTTGGAAAGCTGTGTAGCTTAGCATCAGTCTCTTTGTTTCCCTCAGACTGGAAATTGCACCCAAAAGCACCACAATGTGGTACTATTAGCTTATATATTGTACTTTACCGAGGGAAGGTTATGCTAGTGGTAATCCTAGTGCGCAATTTAAACAGTAGTGGCGCCCCTGGATTAAAATATGTGATATAAATTGTGATTTTTAAAGCAATAACAATTCTTCCTGCTTTTAAAACAACGCATTCTGGTATGAGACAAACAGTAGAGTCTATTTACGCCTATTAGTCCTCTGAGGCGTGGCTCCCTTGAATTTGGGCCCTGCAGCCGTCGGTCAGTCAAGATGGTAAAGCAGCAGGTCTGGATTCGTCCCCCGAGGCGCCGTTTTGGGCCCACTGTTCTTTGCCAACACACGGAAAAAAAGGACGTATCAGTCTTACCTATCCTCCCAGGATTAATTAAAAACTCTCCCCACAGCCCAATCACCGTCACCATTAGTCATGTCACGCTCGCTGAGTCCGTAATGCGAGCACGAGTGAGTAATACAGACGGTGCGTCCGTAATCTTAATTAAATACACCCAGCTGTGCCCCCTTTTTTTCCGTGGGTTCACGCTTAATTTGAAACATCCGTTCCTGTAGGGAAGCAAAAATGGCAAAATAAAACAAGGAGAGAGAGAGATGGAGATAAAGCGCTGTGCGGAAAAATGTTTCTATATATGGGACAGCTGAGTCGTCGATTAAAATCAAGTTGCTCACGCGGTTCGGCCGAAACCCCCTGGACTTCCTCCTTTTTGTTCAGGGTTGAAGAGGGAGGAGGCGGGCGCTTGGAAACAGGTGGATGTCATTCGTCAGCGTTGATGGAGCGAATCCTTGAAAGCCCGCCAAGGGTACACGGCTCGTTCACAAACTCCGAAAAAACGGCCGACGTCACATCGAAAGGCGGCCGTCATGCCTTTGGGAGATTTATCATTATCATCATTAAGCGTGTACCTTCAAGGGTAACCTTGGAAACATAAATTGACTCGTCAGGCTCGAGCATCGGTTGTACTTAGAGCTGTCAAACGCGTAATCCCTTTTAATGGCGCTTATTTTTTCCTGACGCATTAACACCAGATTAACCCTGGAAAGGGCAAAACGGCCTCCACCGGCTCAAGCTGGATCGCCGAAAACAGAATTTTCCAACCATTAATCCAATCCATTCACTTTAAAATGTCAGGGAAACACAATGAAATCTGGAGACGGGGAAAGACGATGGTTCCATTTTCAGCATGGTAGGGGCAAATAGGATGAATAAGAAACTCAACAACCCCCCCAACACACATATATTCCATGTTGGATGTGCCCTTGAGCAAGTCACAAGCCTCCTAATTACCAACGACACATTAGCTAGTGGCGTCTACATGATGATGAAGTTCCATGAGCTGGTGGCTTGTTTTGTGTCAATGTCATTTATTTGTGTGACTTCCATAATCCGTAGGACCATTTTATACAATGATAATCACAATTCTAATAATGATGAAAATAGTGATAATAATAATAATAATAATAATAATAATAATAATAATAATAATAATAATAATAATAATAATAATAATAATAATAATAATGGTGATGGTGAAGATAATAATGATAATGCTAGCGACAATGATAATAATAATGATATGATAATAATAATGATGATGATTTTGAAATAATAATACTACAAATAATAAGTATAATAATAATAATGATAATGTTGATGCTGATGATGATAACGATAATGCTAGCGATAAGATTATAAAAGATAAGATCATATTTTATTGATCCCCATAGGGGAAATTCGGGAAATTTGGGATAATGATAATTTGATGATGGTGATAAGAATAATAGTAATAATAACAATAATTATTATTGTTATTTGTAGTAGTAGTAGTAGTAGTAGTAAGAGTAGTAGTTGTATAACAATAATGATAAGAATAGTCCTAATGATGATGATGAAGGTGATGATGAAAAAAGATAGTCATTATTATTATTACAATGATGATAATAATTCTAATAATAATTCTAATAATAATAATAATAATAATAATAATAATAATGATAATAATAATAATAACAATGATAAACTATAATAATAACACAGTCCACAAACATGCAGGAGGTTCATTGGAGATTCTAAGTCACCCGGTCGTGTGAATGAGTAAATGAAAGATTCTCTGCCACTATATGCGCCCCCGTGTTCCACACGCTAACCATGTAAGGCGGTTAGCCAGCCCTTCGTCCACGGACAGCAGGGATCAGCTCCAGCACCCCTCGCGACCCTGCGTGCAGGATAGGCAGTATAGATAATGAATGAATGAATAGTTTGTCTATTAATCAGTGACAACATTCAACAAGCGCAGCTTCCATCTCTGCTGAGTGTCAATTTCCCTTCAGTCCTGGTCAGTGTTTAGCTTCTGGTCCCGAAATAAATGCGGTTCTTGAACGTTCCCCTCAGCTTGGCAGCTTTGAAGGTTTCTTATGAGTCAATAAAAGCTTGTCTAAACAGACAGCAGCGTTTTAGAGTTGTCAGTCAGTTCGACAGCAGATTTCGCAAGAGTTTACCAGCAGGCTCGGAGAAGAAAGACTGTGACTTTCTAATCTAGCTTGGAAATGGCTGACGATGTTTTAACGACAGAGGATAAAGTGCTTGTGTTTGCTGTCATAAAACTTTTGCAAGTCCATCAAACAGCGACTTCTGTCCTCCAGGATCAATGTGGCCCAGTAAAACATACATACATACATACACCTACATCATTCATTCACTGTCCATGCAGCACAGGGTCCCTGGGTCACAGGTTGCGGTTCAACGTCAGTGTTCTTATGGTGACTGGACGGCAGACGGAGTAGCATTTTCAACTAGTTTTAAGGTTTTTCTATGTTTCTAGCTTAGTTTTTACTAGATTTTCTTAAGTATATCCTCCTTTTACACTTTCCTCATCTCCTCCTCATCTCAGGCGTCTCCCTCTTCCCCTCACCACCTGCTGCAATAGACATACTTCACCGGCGGACTAACAGCTGGGCTAACAATAGGCTAGCCAGAACAAAGACTTCATTAGCCGCCCGAGCTAACACAACTAGCGTTATCAGCTAGAATATTATGGAGTTTTGGTTCCATCGATGATGGTGGGACCAAGGCCCGACTCAGATGGAGAGAGACGTAAAATCCGCATGCTCCCCTCAGTCATATTAGCCATCGTGCGCTCGCTCCGTGGGAAGACGGACAAACTCCAGTAATAATATTCCCCCATTGCCCTCGGAGGAAAAATAAAGTTTTTCTGATTCTGATTCTGATTCTGATTCTGATTCTGATTCTGATTCTGATTCTGATTCTGATTCTGATTCTGATTCTGATTCTGATTCTGATTCATCATGGGAAAGAACTAGGAACTGGTTCTTCTGATTGGCTGCAAAAATATAGGCCCTGAGAGCCGCATCTTTTCAAAAGCCTGAATAAAATATTAAACAACAGTAAAAATTGTATTTCCATAAAGAATAAATGCACAAAACTAGGTATCGTTAGGAAATAAAATAAAATAAAACATAAAAACAAGGATAGCAAAAGCGTTTTCAGTACCCAAAACCATTAATTTTTGCTAGTCAAGGCTACAAAAGAACCTCTGTATCGTAGATGTCCGAGCCATCTCCGTCTGACCTTCTGTCCAAAGTATCTAACATGTGCTGTCCCTCTGATGGACTAATTCCTGATCCCATCCATCCTCCTCAGTCCCAAATGAGAAGCTCAACATCTTCATCTCTGCTACCTCCAGCTCTGCTGCTTGTCTTTCCCTCAGTGCCACTCTCTCTGAACAATGCAACGATCCTCGGACTCACCAGCCATCTTGTACATCTTTCCTTGTACTCCAGCTGACCTTTGTTTTTCTGACAAATTTTGTTCAAAAATTCTGGTTTAAAAAAGAGTGCCTTTCTCCAGAAGACCAAACTGTCTCACACCTCCTTCAGGACTGAGTGAATTTTAACACGGACGTGAGCAAAGAGTTATAAAGATTTTTTCTGGCACACTTTTCTTTTGGATTCAAATCATAGCATGGGAAAATCCACCTACATGTCAGGCATATTCATTTATTTATTTACTTATTTATTGTTTATGTATCTATTGATTAATATTTATATTGTAACTTACTGATTCATTTGTTTTGATTTAAATGTATTTCTTAATTAACATTTTTATTTATTTATTAACTATATAATGTGTTTTTTCTTTATTCACATATTGTATCTTATGTACTTACCAATGCTTCTTGTATACTTTTTTGTGTACGTTTCTATTCATTTTGTTGTATCTACCTTTTTATTTATTTATGTATGGTATTTTATTTACTCACTAGGATATGAGGTTAGTTGTTGTGAGAGATGAAGATACAGCGAATAGGGTCAGATGGAGAAGGTTGATTCACTGTGACGACCCCTGAAGGGAAAAGCCGAAAGGAAAAGAAGAAAGACGATTTTATTCACTCACTGATGTATATATCTATATTTAGATTTAATTTATGCTTCATGAATTTATTTTGCAATCAATGGTTTAATTAAATATTTATTTATTTATAGTATTTTATTATCTAATTAATGCATTAATTTGTGTATCTATTTGTGGTCATGCATGTTTTTATTTACTTGTTTATTGGACTTTTATTTCTCTTCATTCACACATTTTACTGATGAAATGCGTGAAGTGCTATTCAAAAAACCCAAGACTCATGTTCATCGCCGAGCCATCCTGTCGCAGCCAACTGGTGTGTGCGTAAATAGCAGCGCCGTATCCGATGCTCCTTCGCTCATACAACAAACAGCCGGTTGGCATGCAGAGGGGAGCAAAGGGCTTCCGCTGGGAGAATTATGCTAATGGGAACCTTTGCTAAAATCTTTATTAAGCAAACAGTGGAATCAAACGCTCGACTGCAAACTTGCACAAGGCCCAGATGCTTCTGAGCATGCAAACACTAGACTTACATGTTGGTGTTGCGTATTTATGTAAATGGCATGCTTGTGTCAACGCTTTCCGAGCAAACATCTGCTTCATTTCAACATCTCTGAGAGGAAAATAAGGAAAGAAAAAAGGCCAATGCGTTGAAGACATGGTGAGAAAAAGGGATCGTGAATACAACCAGGGTGAGTGTTGGATACATATACCAGCATACATAAATAGCAGAAAATGCATTGTATTATTTTCTCTTTTTTCCTTCTCTTCTTTCTTATTTATTCTTTGCTTTTCAATGCCACATGCACATCAAGGCATTTCCCAAAATATTTGATATTAATTCTAAAAAATACTCAGGAAAAACTTTTTGATAGGTGAACCCAGATTTAGCAACAATACCAGTCCATGTGCATTAAAAGAAAGGACAATTATTAGTAGTATTATTATTAGTATTATTATTAAGATAAGATAAGATAAGATAATACTTTATTGATCCCCATAGGGGAAATTCGGATGTTGCAGCAGCAACATTAGAGGGAAAAGAAAAAGAAAGCAGTATATATATATATATATATATATATATATATATATATACACACACACATATACACAATATACACATACAATATACACAGACACAATACACACATACACATATATTATTATTATCATTATTATTATTATTATTATTAGTAGTAGTAGTAGTAGAAGTAGTAGTAGTAGTAGTAGTATTAACAATAATACTAATATTAATAATAATTATATTAAATATATTTAATGTAGTATATTTGATTTTATACCAAATATAGTGTAACACAAACAAGAAATAAAGTAAAATAGATTAGGGTAAATAAAACAAAAAGGAGTCAAATAAAATCAAATTCTGATACAGTTGTGAAGGGAGAGGACAATGAGAGTCTTATTTGAAAGTGACGTAAATACTATGTATATTACGGTCATTTACAACATTTCAATATTTATAGATGAAAAGGGCAAAGGTCAAACATGACAAGTAGGAACATGCAAATGTAAGCCGTGTCCCCGTGTTAGAAATCTGCAGTTAGGTTTGGGAAACAAAAAAATGACTTATGGTGGGGATGGATAAATGTGTAATGTGTATTTGTGTATTTGAATAAATAGATTTAAACTTTTTTTTTTTATTTATTGAAAGTAACTACATTTCTAGTGATATTGACTAAAAGCAAATACATTGTTTCAACCATCCTATACCTTTACCTGCACAAAGACGTTATCAGGGTTCTATGTCACGATTTCAAACGAAATGAACACTCAAAGTCGAATGCACCGAAACAAACACGGCCCCGCCTAAAGAAATATTTCTATTTATTAATTTTTTTTTGTTATTTTTTGATTTTTGTTTTTTTCCACACTTTTGCATCTGCAAGCAATGAAAGCACATTTCATCATTCAGTGTGCACAATGTGGGATCACCCTGCAGCAGATCAGAACACTGAAGTGTGAAGATGTGAAAGTCACATTCAGGAATTAAAAGCTTTTATTTATCTATTAATGCAGGCCGCTTCATTCGGCTGTTGCATTCAAATCAAATTTGGTGTTTGTTTTCTTTTTTTGCCCTAATACGTGAGACACAATAAGCTCATTTCAAAGCTTCAAGTCATCGGCGCCGCTTCGGTTCACATCGCGCCAACATCAACCGGGAATTTACAAAGGGGCCTGAACTTCAGTTTGAAAAGTTAGTTTTCAGTTTGAAAAGTTAGTTTTCAGTTTGAAAAGTTAGTTTTCAGTTTGAAAATTCAGGCAGGAAAGGCGAAGACAGTTGCTCATAAAATTTAATCAGTGCACCTTATCAACTGCTTTGGAACATTTCAAATCAGATTAAAAAATAAATGTTCAATACAACAAATGCCAGATTCTCACCAAGTAACATGCATGAAAAAAGAAAAAAAAGCAGGAAAAGAAAGATTCTGCCGCCCTATTAGTAACTGTTAGTTTTGGGGTAAAACAAAAGGCATTTCTAAAGTTTATCCAATAAATTTATTCAGAATCTTGTTTGTTCGTTTTTTTTATTCTAATTAAATGTGGTAATTTTTGGTTGAAAACAATGTGGATGGTTCGACGGCACAAAAGTCAACATCCAGAAAGTGAAAGTTCGGAAAATGTTTTTGAAGATATATAAATAAAATATAAAGATATATAAATCTGTAAAAAAGTTCTTTTTAATTTTTTTTTTTTTTTTTAGATATGCAAGGAATAAAAAAACATCTTTTTTGGGGGGGGGGGTTATTACAAGGCTGGACAGAATTTGTTTTAAGCCAAAAATGCTATTGCTAATTAATATATTTTTAATTTGTAGACTTGTTTGAACTGAGTCCCCCCTCAAGTGACATAACGGAGGTCTGCTGTGGCAGGTTACTCCGGGAGAGAAATCAACACTTAAATAGTTTGGGTTTTTGGCTGCGATTACGTGTTCCATTGTTCACGTTTTGGATGAAGTTGCTGGCGTGTGCGGCTGAGAAACAGCCAGAAAAAAGTGTATTTAGACTTCCTTCCTCATCTAATGACAGCTTTGAATGCAACATTTTCAGAAAGGTTAGAAGTACCGTGAAGTGGTATATGACACGAATAATCTTAAAGTTTGA
The DNA here is from genome assembly GCA_901007705.1 of Fistularia tabacaria. Lineage (NCBI taxonomy): Eukaryota > Metazoa > Chordata > Actinopteri > Syngnathiformes > Fistulariidae > Fistularia > Fistularia tabacaria. The sequence continues at coordinate 363,699 of CAAKHD010013827.1, read as the reverse complement.
CCAACTCATTAACGTCTCGATGATAAGTTTGAACAGCGTCACTTGGCGGGATGACAGGAAAATATTTTATTTGATTTGATTTTGTATTTAGTTGGAACTCATTTTGTTCTAGATAATTAATTTATTGAATTTTTGTCTGTGATTGTTGACAGTTGTTAAATGTACAATGTTTGATAAGAAATAATTTTAGTATTATCATATATTCAAAGATTTCATTTTAACTATTATAATAATTATTATCTTTGTTTATTTTTTGTCTGTGATTGTTGCTGTTGGCGGCTGTTAAATGTACAATATTTAATACAAAAAGATGTCAATATTATTCAATATTCAAATATTTATTGTTAAAAATTATAATAATTATTTCATTTGATTTGATTTGATTTTACATGCACTGGAATTGTTACAAAATCTGTTTCAAAATGTTTAATCAGAGTTAATGTTAAACTCAAATTATTTCATAAATCATAGGTAAGTGGACAGATGTAAGAGGAATAATATTACATGTATTATCTAGCGTGTTTAAATATGTCATTCACACCAGCTAAATTGCAGGCGACATTCAAGTTGAGGATTATCCAAAAAAATATAAAACGCTTTATCAGACAGCCCCGATGACAGCTTGAGGAGCTGGTTCCTCCCCCACACCGCATGACTCTTTAACTCTGCACAGCCGGAGAAAACTTCAAAATGTTAATTTCCACCTTCAATACCACACACTGTCACCATGAACCTCAGATGTTTAATTATTTAAACATCTCAATGCCTTCTTTACTACGCTGTAGTTTTTTACCTGCTGCCTTGTATTGATGGAACTGTGACTTTCCCCCTGGGGATGAATAAAGTATCTACCATTCCTTCCCAATTACATTTTATTTTAGCTGTAACAATTTCTACATACGTGCATATGTCATTTTAGGAATTCACCGCATTGAAGCGTTCAGGCTCAATTTTGAATTAAATACCACCCAAATCCATGCATCTGCCTCAAAATTCTGCCTGACCGTACAGAAATTAAGGGAGTTTTTGAGTCCATGAGTTTCTATATGGCTCATATATGGCTATGGTTCCATATGGATAACCGCACTCAGGGTCGTGGGGAGGACAGTTCATCCTGGACTGGACCTGGTCGGCAGTCGATCGCAGAGCCACGTTTTGAGACACGGACACGATCTCATCCCGAAGTTTCAATCGGGCGACTTCTTCTTCTTCTTCTTCTTCTTCTTCTTCTTCTTCTTCTTCTTCTTCTTCTTCTTCTTCTTCTTCTTCTTCTTCTTCTTCTTCTTCTTCTTCTTCTTCTTCTTCTTCTTCTTCTTCTTTTCCTTTCGGCTTTTCCCTTTCAGGGGTCGCCACAGTGAATCAACCTTCTCCATCTAACTCTATTCTCTGTATCCTCCTCTCTCACGCCAACTACCTTCATATCTTCTCTCACTACGTCCATAAATCTTCCCTTCGGTCTTCCTCTAGACCTCCTGCTTGGCATCTCCAATTCCAGCATCCGTCTACTAATATAGTCCCTATCCCTCCTCTGAACATGACCCAACCATCTCAGTCTGGCTTCTCTGACCTTCTCTCTAAAACATCTAACATGAGCTGTCCCCCTGATGGACTAATTTCTAATCCTCTCCATCCTCATCACTCCCAAAGAGAACCTCAACATCTTCATCTCTGCTACCTCCAGCTCTGCCTCCTGTCTTTTGTTCATTGCCATTGTCTCCAAACCATACTGCATCGCTGGTCTCACCAATGTTTTGTAAACCTTTCCTTTCATTCTAGATCAAATTCTTCTATCACAAAGAACCCTTGAAACTTTTCTCCACCCATTCCAACCTGCTTGAACCCGACAAAGAGAGAATTTACACATAAAGACACCCGTTTCTCATGATTAAATCCACACGAACCATGAAGCTTCATCAACATCAGTATCTACATTGAAACTTAACCAAAATAAAAAGAGAGTTTGTACTTCTCACATCTTTCTGTGCGAAATAAGAAATCACGTTCGTCCGATGCCTCAACAGGAAATCGACGCTTATCCAGATCCGGGATTTCCAACGCATTGGTATGTGACGCAGGAACAAGTAAAAACCATTAACTCTCTCATTCACGTCACATAGAGACATGGAAACATTCACTCTCTCATTCACACATCTGGGCTATTCAGTGTCTGCTGCATGTTTTTGGACTGTGGAAGGAAAAGCGGAGAACCGGAAAGGCCTGCTATCGGAGGCGGGAGGGCTAACCGCTGCGCCGCGGGAACACATTAATAACATTAAATTACATAAATTACCGTTGCACCGAGTTGTCATGGGACTCAGAACGGTCCAAATGAGCCATCTCCCCCAAAAATCGGATTTTTCAAAAAAAATAAAAGTTTGACTTGTTTTAAAATGAATAAAAGGTCCCAAAAAAAAAAAGAAAAGTTTCGGCTGTAACTATGAAAATAAATCACCCGGTCACTCCTTCATCTACCGCCCACGCAATGCAAACAATGAGAGGACACACACACACAGACACAAACACGCACGCACCCACCTCTTGTCAACAGATGGGTTTAGAGACAGAGGCGTGTGGTGTGTGTGAGTGTGTGTGTATGTGTGTGTGTGTGTGTGTGTGTGTGTGTGTTCAGTCTGCATGGAAAAGGCCACGTGGATGACATTTCCTACTATAAACTCGGGGCGGCTCTGACACCCTGCAGCTTCCATCCCTCTCCCGGCCACAAAGACTTGATACATTTTTTTTTTTTTTTGTGATTTTTTCCTTTTTTTTTGGTAATTATTATTTCCAATATGGACTGATGCTCGACGCGAGGTATTTTTATGTGCTTGTTTGCTTGGGAGTTTATTGTGCTTGTTAGCAGCTGGAGCTGGCATTCAGAGAAAATACCACCGTGGTTTTTTGGTATTTTAGCTGTAAAGCATGTGGATGACATTGACCTTAAATGAGAGGATTTCTAAAGAGCTATCATCAATTTTGGCCGCCTGGGGGAGGGTAGAGAATGATATCTGCTGTTTTGAGCTTTTTTGATGTGGTCTTTGTAGGAGTGTGTTTTGGTTAGTGGTGCCCAGAAGACAACATTGTACTCTGAAAAAAAAAACCCAAAAATCTTTTGTTATTTCTATTTGGATGTGTTATGAATCCATGCAGAATGGACTATATTTCATTAAAAAAAAGGAGGAAAAAAAACACGGTGCTGATAAATTATTCTGGCCCTGATCCGGGTAGAATGTCGCTTATAGGAGATGGGATTGGGGTTTGGGGTATAAATGATTTACCCAAATCCATGCATAAGTCATGCTCCACATCTAAACCGGTGTTTGTAAAAGCCTTGTGCAAAAAAAGATTTTTTTTTTTTTTACTACAAGCAGCTGAACACCAGTGGTGTTCTCGCCTAAAAAAAACAGAAAAATGAAATGAGAAAGTTATGTATCTTGAACAGTTTAGCTGTTTAAAAGCAGAGCGATTACTTTTTAATGAGCGTGTATAATAATTTCATCAGCTGCAGTCACTATGTGAAACGTTAAATGTGAAACTTGTTCTTTGCGTCTTAATTAATTTGAAGTTTTGTTATTCCCATCGGAATTCAATATCACGATACGAGCTGAGCCCCGCAGCTAGGTTAACTTTCTTATTTGCCTCCAGGGCAAAATGTTGCCTGAAAAAACGACTGGTGGGGTCAGACCACCGGTGGACGAAATGAAGAAAAAGCAAAGATAAAGCATGTCTGTTTCCATTGTTTTACTTTTTTCATAATTTCCTCATTGATTCTATCATTCATTCAAAATCTATACAGTTTATTCTGCAGCCAGGTTTGTGTGGGTGCTGACGCCAATCCCAACTGTCACTGGGCAAAAGGCAGGGTTCAGAAACATTCATTTACAATAATAATAATACTAATAATACTACTACTACTACTAAAATAATAATAATATTATGAATGATAATGAATGAATGAATGAATAGTTTAATGATGCCCAAGGGGAAATTTGTGTGTTACAGTAGCAGCTAAGCTGCTGCAACAGGCTGCCGTCTTCCAGCGTTATCTTTATAATAATAACAAATACATTACATGAATAATGTTTATTGTACACTTTACATTGTTTAATGTAAAGTTTCATTAATATTAAAATAATAAAATATGTATAAACATACATTACATTTTACTGTAATGACACAAATATACACATATATACATCCATTACAAAAAGCAATGATTAGAATTGTATGTATATATACACATAGATAGATAGATAGATAGATAGATAGATAGATAGATAGATAGATAGATAGATAGTGTATGAATGCATATATGTACATATAGGTTCATTGCTTCATGTATGTATATATGTATGTGTAACAGAACATGCACACACGTATCTATACATACATACAAATACACACACAGGCACACACATCTACCTATTTATCTAGCTTACTCTTCTATCCTTTCGGCTTTTCCCTTTCAGGGGTCGCGACAGTGAATCAACCTCCTCCATCTAACCCTATTCTCTGTATCCTCCTCTCTCACACCAACTACCTTCATATCTTCTCTCACTACGTCCATAAATCTTCTCTTCAGTCTTCCTCTCGACCTCCTACCCGACATCTCCAATTCCAGCATCCGTCTACCAATATAGTCCCTATCCCTCCTCTGTACATGACCCAACCATCTCAGTCTGGCTTCTCCTACCTTTTCTTCAAAACATCTAACATGTGTTGTCCCTCTGTTGAACTCATTTCTGATCCTATCCATCCTGGTCACTCCCAAAGAGAACCTCAACATCTTCATCTCTGCCACCTTCAGCTCTGCCTCCTGTCTTTTGTTCATTGCCACTGTCTTCAAACCATACAGCATTCCTCTCATTCTGGCTGACATTCTTCTATCACATAGAACCCCTGAAACTTTTCTCCACTCATTCCAATCTGCTTGAACCCGCTTCTTAACCTCTTTTCCACACTCTCCATTGCTCTCGACTGTTGACCCTAAGTACCTGAAATCCTCCACCTTCTTGATCTCCACTCCCTGCAGCCTCACCGTTCCTCTCATTCACACACATATATTCTGACTAACCTTCATTCCTCTCCTTTCCAGAGCAAACCTCCACCTCTCAAGATGTCCCTCCACCTGTTCCCTGCTCTCACTACAGATCACTATATCATCTGCAAACATCATGGTCCATGGAGATTCCTGTCTAACTTCATCTGTCAGCCTGTCCATCACTACTGCAAACAGGAAGGGGCTCAGAGCTGATCCCTGATGAAGTCTCACCTCTACCTTGAACTTCTCTGTTAAACATACAGCACACCCCACCACTGTCTCGCAGCCAGGATACATGTCCTGCACCGGTCTAACATACTTCTCTGCCACTCCAGACTTCCTCATACAATACCAGAGTTCTTCTCTTGGCACCCTGTCGTATGCTTTGTCTAGGTCTACAAAAGCGCAATGCAGCTCCCTCTGACCTCCTCTGTACTTCTCTATTAGCATTCTCAAAGCGAATACTGCATCTGTAGTACTCTTTCTAGGCATGAAGCCATACTGCTGCTCACAAATGCTGACTTCTGCTCTCAGTCTAGTTTCCACAATTCTTTTCCATAACTTCATTGTATGCCTCATCAACTTTATCCCTCTATAGTTACTGCAATTCTGCACATCCCCCTTATTCTTAAAAATGGGCACCATCACACTTCTTCTCCACTCTTCAGACATCTTCTCTCTCTCTAAGATCCTGTTGAATAATCTAGTCAGAAACTCTACCGCTGCCTCTCCTAGACACTTCCATACCTCCACAGGTATATCATCTGGACCAACTGCCTTTCCATTCTTCATCGTCTTCAATGCTCTCCTCACTTCAATTTTACTAATCTCTGCTACTTTGTGGTCTACAATAGTCTGTAGGTCATCGGCACCGATGGCAGTCGTTGCTAATCCCGGGCCTCAGCCGATCCGGTATGAAATTCTTGGGTTTGATTTGCATATTTGGTTTTGTCAAAAGTATTAACGCCAGATGTCCTTCCTGACACAACCCTCTGCATTTATCCGGGCTCGGGACCGGCTCAGGGAGACACTGGCCTCCTACCTATCTATGTGTGTGTATGAGTGTGTGTGTGTGTGTGTGATGCAGATTTGTCAAAATGTATCAATTGTGATCCTGAATATGACACATTCCTGTCTTCCTCCCTATTCAAATGGCTTGCATTGGCTTTGCTGAGAATTCCCCGGCTGTTTCTTTGTTGCTATTGTCAGTGGTATTCAACTTTTGACATTGTTAGCCTTTCCAAAGTGTTCTCACTTAATGCTGTATTACTGCTTCATTAAAAATTATGCTATCGGGCCTGGAGGGAGCCAGCACTTCCTCAGAGTGAATCAATATTTTATACATAAAACATAAAAGACCTTTTTATTTCCATTACTGTAAGTCTACATATGTAGAGCAGGGAAGGATTGGCTTTTTGGAAAATTATAATTACCTTCTATCGCATTTTTTTTTTTTTTTACTCTTGAACATCATCCCACCCATTTCAGTAAATATGTATTTATTTATTTATTTATTTATTTATTTATTTATCTATCTATTTATTTATCACCTTGGGTTTAATCCATTTTTTTTTCATAGTTAAATTGTACACAAACAGGTCATCACCTTCATCGAATCTTTAACCACAGGCAGCAGTGCAGTATTTATATATATATATATATATATATATATGCCAAATAGATACAGTTTGATCGTTTGAATGACTGTGGGGCTTATTCGGAGGTCTCTCATAAATGAATGCAACATTAGACCTGCAATACCCATTTCATGCATTATCCAAGGGAAAGCTGGATGTTTTTAGGTTTTTTCCAATGTTCTCAGATGCTCATGTCTCTTGATGTTTTTACTTTTTTCTGTTTTCTTAATTCGTTCACCTTGAGGGCAGTTGTCCTTAGGACAGCAGAATCGGTCGGATGGAGGAAGTCTCAGGGGTCGAGATGTAAAGCAGTCCCCTCAGGGTTTTTTAAAGAGCCGTTTTATTTGTCATAGACTCGTGCTTTAAATATCTTTAGGGAACAGCTGTTTTTTTTCAGTTTTTAAAACAGCGTTTTTCTTATCGTCCAAATCGGGCCGCATAGAGTTCTATCAGAGCTTCGGAGCTGCAGCTGTGCGGAAATCTATTTTTTGCTTGTTTTTCTCCCACTCTCTCTGTGTTCTTCATCTTCACTTGTTTTTACTTTTTTTTTTTTTTTTTCAAGATTAGATAGTCCTTGTCACGGACCTTGTTCATAGTAGCGATTTCAAAAAATAAGAGCAGGTACATACTGTTGTTGCTGATGTCAATTACAAGGTTCTTCTTTAGCAATGTGCTAAATCACCTGTCTTTATCTGTTTTTGTACCACGAGTAAAAATGGCTTCTGTGAACAAGGTCAGTCATTCCCTTAGCCAATCTGGTCTCATCATGGCATGCACATCCCCTTTCCAGATGGTTGTTTTCAGAGTCTGTAAGTGCAGAGAAGTCGGCATCTGTCCCGACCCCGTGTCTGAGCATAGGAGGAATTGTACGTCCCTCCCACATCCTTGTCATCCCTCGATGACAAAGGTTTTAATTCCGAGCTCGTAGCTCCATTCGCTCGTGTATCAAATTATACTTCCCCGTTGAAACTTTGCGCAGTCACAGAGAAAACCACCATGGTGCTATTGTTCCATTTACCACTGCACCAGCAGTTTGTAATTGCGTGCACTTTATACCTAATACTTTAATATTCACTGTTTAATGTAATAGTGCACTTTACTGTTTAATTTGCATTGTGTTATCATTATCATTTTGTTCATTTCATGCCACCCTGGGATTGTGAGAAAGGTTTTCTCGATTCCTCTGTATGTTCGGTACATAAGGAGAAATTGACAATAAAGCTGGTTTTGAGTTTAACTTTGAATTTGCTGTTTGCATGTTTTTGAGTAAGAAAAATGTATGTTATAAATAACAAATAGTGTATGAAAATAATAATGATACAAAATAAAAGAGAGTACAAAAAAATAAACTGGTTTTATTAAGTGTATTTACCATGAAGAGCGGATAATGATGCCGGTGACGGTGGAGGAGGCTGGGGAAGTTTTTCAATTTGTGCTCCAACGCTTAACTTACTCACTGCACAATTAATGCTACAATGTATTGCAACATTTAACTTGCACACTATGCTACACTTTGTAGCTAAGCTAAATTTAGTCTTCTATTTAAAAGGATCAAACCGTCCCTGACCAGCCTTGAATGACTCTTCCTTGTCTGTTGACGTTCCCACTTCTCCATCATTCATTTTTTTCCATGATTTTCTCTGGGGCAACCGGGTGGCTTGTTCGAATGTCTTTAAACGCCACTTCACGGACAGCGGCATTCACGTCGGTGTCAAATTCTCATCCCGCTTGCTAGTAACTCAGTGTTCGGTTCGAATCACGGAGAAAAACATCGACTGACCGGCTCATATCTCGGAAAATTCATAAGCTGTTGCATCCCTAAGTCAAGGTTCCACTGTACAGTGTATTGATATCCGTATTGACCCAAAAAATAGTGATGAAAAAAGCATCTAGTTCTGGGATGAGCAACCTTTTTTTTTATGCTGCAGGACCATTAACATGTTTAAATACGAACAAATATATATGTACATATTGCAGACAAATAACAAACTGAAGCATCTTCCTAACAGCTGTCAGAGGGTCGGACAGTGCTGCCTGCCTCAGAGGTTGCCGGGCTTCTACCGCCATTGAATAACCTGTTTTGTCATTTGCTACTTATTTACAAAATAGGAGTCTTGCTAAAGTCTGTGCGTTAGCGGCTAACCTCAAGGTAGGAAGTGGCCTTCTTTGGATCACAACTTGGCCAGCACAGTCAGCTGTATTCTGTATTCCCGAAAGTCAAGGTTCCACTGGTTATATTTCCATACTTTTATCCTCAAATCAATCCATCACCGTACAACCGTAAGTTCCAGCGTAAAAGTGCTTTTCCGCCCTCTTCAAATTTCCGACCGATCACGAAGTTCTCGGTCATCACATGAGGAAGAAAAAACAATGTCTTCCTGGCTGCATACAGAACAAGCCACGAGAACTCCCAAACCAGGGCAGTGGGAACAGAACAACGCCATTTTGTTCTACCTCCAAGGGCTGCGAGAAGACATTTCTATGAGTATGCACGGGCCCTAAGTCTGTCTCGTTTTTTTGTTTGTTTTTTTATTAATATTCATCTGCTGTGAGATACAAAATAAAATGAAATAAAAATAAAATTTCACAACCCTACAAAAGTATGCATCGAAGACTTTGGATTATTAATCAGGGGTTACCCCCACTATCAAGACATTTGGTCTCTACATGCGCAGGTTCTGTGAATCTTAAATAAGTGACCGAGTATAAGGAACAGATAACAAAAGAACACTGTTTATTTATTTATTTATTTTATTTCTTCTGGAGTCTAGTAGCTCGGGGAACATTAAATAAGTGATGATCACCAAAAGCGGTATTAGCATAGCTTCCACATAAAGTGTAAAAAGAAATTTGCAATTTACTGCGCACACAGACATTATCCACTTTGGCGCCAGAAAGCTGCTCGGACGGATCTCCCCCGATTTTCCTTCTCGGACTTATTACTCGAAAAGAAATAATAATATTTTATTTCCTTTCAGTCGTCATTTTGTACTGATTTCCAAGAACGCATTAATTCAACATAAGAATACGACACACACGCGCGCTCTCATAGTCCCAGAACACATGGAGTCAGTACTTGTCTCTGGGCAATCCATATAAATAAAGCATTAACCAAAAGTATTAAACAGTTTTAGATTTAACAACCACCACGTCACCGCGGGCTTCAAGGCCTCTTCCCAGCAACAGCCAACCACACTGTCTACAAGAAACATCCAAACACGGTCTAAAATAAAAACAGTACAGAATGTGCTATTTTTTTTATTTTTAGTTTGATCATGATGTCTGAGATTTCCATCTTAAAAAAAAAGAAAAAAAAATAATGACAGTAGGGGTCTTGATGTCACGACATCGTGGTTCAGATGTAGCTGTGAATGTACGCAACCGCCGAGCTGCAGCCGAAGAGGCAGAAGGGCGCGGCGGCGGGTCCTGCAGGTGTTCCAGGTCGGATTCTTGAACCACCCCGCTGTGCGAGCCCGAGAGACAGGTGGAGGCTCTCAGTGGACTCAAGGGCTCACAGCATGAACGCCCGGCAGGGATTTTCAGCGCGGAGCATGGACGATGGGAAATTCAAGCTTTTCTCCAGCTGCAGCATCCAGCGCTTTCACCATGGACCGTAATTAATGGCCTTTCTGGTTTGACATCTCTCACAAAAGTAAATATTGCCAGAAAACTGTAGCTTAAGTATATATGAAATCATTATTTTTTCATTTATTTTTTTTATCCTGCAACATTTTTCCACGACAAGGTTTCCAGTGTATTACTTTCACCTCTTTCTGATGCACCAAGACAGAGGATACTGAGAAGGAAAAAAAATAGGATAATTACAAATACATTAAAAAATAAATGAATACATTTATATACATCAAAATTATACGTGTGTGTATGTATATAATTATATGTATGTGTGTGTGTGTGTGTATATATATATATATATATATCTGTGTGTGTATGTGTGTGTGTATGTCCACACACACATACATGCACACATATATGTATGTATGATGTATGCATGTATCGTGTATCTATACATATACATACATACATATATGTATGCTTCCAGATATGATTTTTCTTTTTGTTATTATCACAATACATATACATGCATAGATATATGTATGTGTGTGTATATTTGTATATGTACACACGTACATATATGAATGTTTATGATAAACATGACTAAATTAAATATTTATAAACACATAAACATATACATACACACAAAAACACACACATATGTATAGAATAGAATAGAATAGAATAGAATAGAATAGAATAGAATAGAATAGAATAGAATAGAATAGAATAGAATAGAATAGAATAGAACTTTATTAATCCCAAAGGAAATTATTTTGATGGAAGGCACCAACATTACATGCATTCACCCAAAAAATGGTATTGGTACATTGCTGGCAATCGGTTTCCTTCTTCCAGAAAAGGGAGGAGTTACACAGTTTGAGGGCTACAGGTAAGAAAGTCCTTCTTTGGTGCTCCTTGGTGCCCTGAGAGGACTTCAGTACAGCATGCAAGGGGTGAGAGGCATTATCCCTCGTACTAGGCGGCTTCTTCAGCATCCTCCTCTCAGACACCTCCACTAACGAGGCCATTTCAACTCCCAGGACTGAGCCGGCCTTCCTGATGAGCTTATTTAGTCTGTTAGCATCAGCAGCCTTCAGCCTACTGCCCCAGCACACTACAGCGTAGAAGGTGACGCTGGACACCATTATGTGATAGAATCTGCAGTGTTGCTCGGCAGACGTTGAAAGACCTAAGTATCTTGAGATAGAACAGGTGGCTCTAACCTTTCTTATATGTGGCATCTGTGTTTTTAGTCCAGTCAAGTTCATTGTTCATATGGGCGCCCAGGTACTTGTACTCAACCTCAATGTCCACACCAGTCCCATTGATGAAAAAGGGGTTTAGAGAGGTTCCTATTTCCTAAAGTCCAGCCCCGATTCCTTCGTCTTCATTTTGTTGAGTTGCAGGTGGTTTGATCCACACCACTCCACGAATCTATCCACCACCACACTCCTGTCTCAGCTTCCTGGCCTCCACTGATACGACCCACGATGGCAGAGTCATCTGAGAACTTCTGTAGGTGGCAGGACTACGAGCAGAAGCTGAAGTCAGAGGTGTAGAGTGCGAAGAGGAAGGGAGTCGGGACCGTCCCCTGTGATGACCCGTTCTGCTCATGAGCGTGTCAGACGCAATCTTCTGCAGCCTCACGTACTGTGAGCCGCCTGAGAGGTAGGCAGTAATCCAGGCCACTAGTGGAGCCTCCACCTTCATGTCGAGTAGCTTACTCTTGAGTAAGTCAGGTCGAATGGTGTTAAAACCATTGGAAAAGTCAAAGAACGTGACTCTCACAGTGCTGCCTGCCTCCTCCAGGTGAGTGTAAGCTCTGTGCAACAGGGAGATTATGGCATCTTCCACTCCAATATGGGGCTGGTATGCAACGAAGCAAAGGTGCCTCAGGACGGCTTGCTCCGGTGACTTCATGGCATGCGATGTCAAGGCCACTGGTCTGTAATCACTGTGTGTGTTTTTTTTTCCTCGGCTCAGGGACCGAGCATGAGGTTTTCCACGAGCAAGGGACAACCATCATGCTCCATCATAATCAAAGCTATTTAAGAACATGTCTACCTCATTGGCCTCCTGTACGTTTCCCCCTATCCCCTGGCCACTCTTTTTTTTCACGGCCAGTGATGGTTCTCTGACCACTCCACACCTCCCTCATGTTGTTTTGTAGGAATTTTCTCCCCAACCTCCTCCTGTATGGTTCCATACCCACTGCGATCTTTTCCCCCCATCTAATTTGCACCTCCTTCAATTCCCCTTTGTCACCGTTCCTGAATGCCACCTTTTTCCTGTTCAGTGTCGCCTTTATGTTCTTTGTCATCCATGGTTTATTGTTAGGAAACCAACATATGGTTTTGCTGGGGATTACCCTCTGTGTACAGAAGTTAATGTAGTTAATGTAGTCAGTTTTGCAATATTTAAGTCCATCTATATCCTCCTCATGTGCATCGTAGAAAATGCCCAAGTCAGTCACCTCAAAGCAGTCCTGTAGGGCCTCCTCAGTCTCCTGCGATCGCCTTCGTACCAGTCTGGTAGTTACAGGTTCCTGCTGGACTGCTGGACTACAGAGAGGCTTCAGGTGGACCAGGTTGTGATCTGACCTGCCGAGGGGAGGAGGGCTGTGGATGTGTATGCTTTTTTAATGTTAGCATACAGCAGATCTAGGGTTTTAAATAAAATACATATATTTATAATGATGTATGTATTTCTCTTTCTTTTTTTCGCTCATTCACAGTGTTGTTCAAACGGTAAAAGGATTAAAAATATTAATAAAGAAATGAGTTAACGCACAGCGGCTGCAGCATCATTTTCTAACTAACCCCACTTCAGTCAGCCACAATACTGACGAGCCTTGGATTTGACCGCAGTAACTCTGAGAAGTTCGAAGTTGTAAAGTGGCTCTTGAACATGACCAGAACTCTTTACATCAGTTTCCAGATCGTATGTCATCATATTTTATGCCAGATGTGGCCGAAGGACACAATCTTGGCGTTTCTGGTTGAAAGCCCCCACCCGAAACCACTAAAGGTGTGCAACATCTGGTTGGCTCTCAGTGAAGGCAGGCGGCTGACACTGAATTGTTTACAACCTGGATTGATCAAATCATCGGGGATCTGAAGATTTTCACCCTGGATGATGTGATATTAAAAAGATACGACTTTGCTCTTGGAATAGTCATCTCTGATTCAGATGGTCCAACACCCTAACGTGGCAGAAGTAAATGCTAACCCAGCTGCGGTCCAACCCGACCTTGACTTTACAGATGATATTGCTTTCTCAGAGGAGCGCAAGGATTCTGCGCAAGAACTCCTGTCTCGAGTTGGACAAACATGTCAAGGCATTAGTCTCTTCTTAAATTAATCAAAAAACAAATGTATGCACCCCTTATCAGTTACTGATGGAACCTTGTTGGAAGGTACTAGTATTGGCCTTGTTCAGGATTTCAAGTACTTGGATTCATTCCCCGGCCACATCACCATTCGAGCTGCCCATGCTTGGAGTGCTCTGAATGCATTTGGAAAAGGTGTTGAAAAGCCCCCTGTCCAAATGGAAACCAAGAGCGCGGCTACCGTGGAGCCCATCCCCTTGTCAACCCCCATTAGTGGACACCAAATGCCAGCTATACCAGAAGAATCAACGGCACTTACACCAGAATGCTTTGAGCAGCCTCCAACAAATAGCGTAAATTGTGGCAGACGTCCCCAAATAAAGAATAGATGCTTATGAATATATGTATTTCATTTTCATTAGTCTTCCTGGTATTTTATTTTGAAAAATCGCCCCTTCCAACCACGTCTCAACCGCAACTTCACTCAGGTGTACGTTTTTCGGAAAGCTAACACTCGCTAAAATGGCCCCAAAAACAAATGTCACAAGAGCCAACAATAAGATCATCAGAAGGGTCTATGAGTATCAACAAAAAGAGAGACGCATTAAAAAGTAGATACCAAGAGTCCTACTTAAACGGCATCTTCATCGCAACAGGTGATTCACGAGCAGGACAACCGTTCTGCCTAATGTGCAGTGACCGGCTAGCGAAGAAACCCTCAAAACTGCTTCACCGCATAGAGACCAGGTGACATCACGTCCAACACCATACCCTTGTGAAGTGGAGTTTTTCTTCAGTGACAGGGACAAAAACAAGATTACTGAGTAGATTGGACATAAGGCGCACGCGTCAAGTGTCAACGTTTACCATCACCCCCACATTGGACTGTCTAGCTCTTAAAGTTCATAATATAAGGCTTAGTGGTTACATTGATGTTCCTCTTTATTTTAATAACAGGCCCCCAATTCTCCCTCCGGTCCATGACAGTTGCCCAACATGAAAGTGTCCCGTGGCAACCAAAAAAGGTTGGGGACTCCTGATCTACGGTAAGGTGCCTAAAATATTCTGAAGTCACCTCAAATCGAATCAAACCAGCTCGCACTAGCTTTTCAGGCCCGAGGATGCCGCTGTAAAGGTACTCTTACGGTCACCAATTGCAAGAAGTAGTGTAGAACATCCCATCATTACCCCAAAGAACGTAATCATTCAACACACTGGCATGCACCATTCTGTACATGTAACAGAACGGCATGTACCACTCTGCACTGCTGGCAGCAACCAAGGACTGAGAATTCTAGTTCTTTGTGCGCCACCATTCAGATGACACAATGCACAACTCTAATGAATTCAGTTCAGTTTTCTTTTTTTTTTTTTTTAAACAATTAGATCCCAAACATGCCAACCAATTAAAATTAGCTCTCAAATGGTTACATGAGGTATTAATAATCAAGAAAATGAATTTGTTTTTAGGTGGAAAAGTGTTTTACTAGTTCTCCATCAACATGATCTCACTTTGTGTCTGGGTCGGAGAAATCGTGCTCAATCAATGTTTTGTTGTTTCGTCCATTTCACGATAACATAGCAATTTGACCCGGTCGTATCTTGCACCATGTAAAATCAGTCTTTGTATATGTGCAATATCAACAATACTAAATTTGTCGATTCAGTAATAATAAGACAAAATCAAAAGCGCAAGGATATACAAGCTAAAAGTCAGCCGGTGGTACATTTTAGTAAACAAGTCACTTTGTTCACTTGCAATGTCACCAGAGTCTAGATGTAGCATTAAAAGAATAGTTTTGTATTTATGGCTCGTGACAAGGATAGGATTTTTACGGGCTCCCAGAAAACAGGCAATAACAAGGATTTCAGAATTGTTATTACCCAGTTTCAAACGCAGCTGTCTCAGGTGTTTGGGACTAAATTCATAAGCTACATTTGATACGACAGACACCGAGTCAGGATGGAAATCCTGCCCATATTTCATTTTTATTTTTTCTTAATAAGGCAGAACATTTTGGGTTGTTTTTTTTAAAGCGACATGATTAACTTTACGTGGAAATGATTGGTCCATCAGAACCTGTGTTTCCTGCCACAGCAGAGAAAGTTGTTTAACCAATGGCATTAGGAAAACCCATTAAATTAGCATATTGACTGCTCTATTTGTGTACCAGCATTGTTTGTAAAAGAGAGAGAGACGGAAATTTGCATCTCTTAGTATCTCACTGCTGGCTCAATTACTTCATAAAATAGATGGTTTAACATACTGTACATGCATATAAATGGAAGACAGCGTCGCCGTCCCATAGCTGTCTATTCCTCTGTGAAGTGTCGATAAGATGTGTAGTTACAGAGGTTTTTCGATTTGCCAAATTTCCTTCAACCTCATGTCTAATTGTACTCCTCACTCTACCTTAAAATCACAAATGAGTAGGCAAGTTGAGCACGAGGCTTCCACTTCCCAGAGTGAAAATAGTGGATGAGCAACAGCATTGATTTGATACTCCACTGGGGGCTTTAAAACGGGACCCTCTGCTTTCCCAGTCAACACTACAATCTTTGACAAATGTTAGCTGTAAATAAATGGATTATGAGGTGATGATTTAACAAAATGGACCCCTGTCCAAAATGCCAGGGTATTAATTGATATTTTCTATTATTATTATGGTTATTTATATTGTTATAAGTTGGAGAACTAGTTTTTTTGTTTTGTTTTGTTTTTCTTCATGTTGAATCAGAGATGACCAGATCAATAATATGCCAAAGCGGTGTCAACTTTAAATCATACAAAAGCCATTTTCTGCACAGAAAGCAGCACTGAGTGTGCATTCTGTTATTATCATTATTATTATCGTTTCATTATCACAGGTAGTTGTAGTAGTCATGATGATAATAAGAATATTGTTGTTGCTGTTGTTGTTTTTGCAGCTGGTGTTATTGCTGTTGATATTATTACTGTCATTATTATTATTTCTTTGTTGTTGCTTTTGTTGTCGATGTTGATGTTGCTGTTGTTGATTTTGTCGCTGTTGTTGTTGTTGCTGCCATAGCATAGCACAAACTTGGGCCTCCCTAAGCTTGTAACCCCAGTCACGTTTTATCACAACACATTTGCCAATAATAGTGGCACTACTGCTTGGAAGCCTGACAAAATATAATTTTTCCTCTCAACTTTTTTTCCAATTGCTTTTTTTTTCTTCCTTTTCAGTTGTTTGTCAGAATGACTCCGCCATATAAATAAACCGCAACGCTGATTCGAATGGAGATAAGCGCATTACGGGTGTGTCGGCTCTCATTTATAGGTGCTTGCGATAGAGAATGCTGTTTTGTAAAGGTAATGAATATAATTCATATGCAATTTCCTGTCTCTGTGTGTACACAAAGATTAGATCATAAATCTGGGCATAATATACTTTCGGCATATGACCGGGAAACTTTCCTTTCACCTAAATAGTTATGGATGCAGGTGAAACGGAGAGAATTTGAAGATAAAAAGGAACTAAATGGGTGACAATTTTGATGAAAGTCATGCTCTCCTTCCTGCTCGACATGAGAGATTCATGCTAATGGAAGCTACAGGTACTTGAATTCTGCTTATAGTCGTCCATGTTTTGTGGCCCATAAATGAAGCAAAGTAGGCACTTCCTGTCTGGCAGGGATGGGTTTTACTGCCTCTTCTTCTCTGAGCTTTTCATATTTTATTGAAATGTGACATTTTTTTTTCGTTGTTTTTGTTTTTCTTGCAGGCTTTTGGGCCTAATGGAGGCCACACTGCAACCTTCCAGCTCTTCTTTAATGCTCCTTAGAACTTGTGCCAAACAAAGGCCAAGTTCAAAAATACCCTGCCCCGAAAATTTTACCAAAACTGGCAATTGGGCCAAATGGCGAGATCCAGTTGCTGGTAACCTAATCTGGTACCTTCATAGTCACAAAACTTCATCTCAGGAACACAATAATTTACCTATTGGTCAAGAGGAGCCACCAACATCCTCCTATGTTATTTCAAAAAAAATATTTTCAATGATACAAATGTTTAGGGGAGGGAGCCAAATCATATCCGAGTCGTCATTGGGCGAGAGGCGGGGTACATCCCGGACCGGTAGCCAGTCAATCACTGGGTCTCATAGAGAGGCATACAACTATTCACTCTCTCTACGGTATGACAGGGAGTCGAGCCTACAGCACATTTTTCGGATCATTGGAGGAAACCAAAGAACCCTGAGGAAAGACCCCTCTGTCAGAATCCAACCATGGACGTACGTGCTGTGAGACGGAAGTGCCAACAACAGAATTTAAACCCCCTAAACGTAGTCATACTGCATATCGTAATAGGTCACAGGACAGATGTAGCCAATCGGTAAAGAAATAAGGAACAAAACAGGAAAATATTGATAAAGATCAGACTGAGAGTTCTCAAGAGGGAGCTCGTTGTCAAATTCTAATAAATAAGGTACCGAACAGACAAACCCCCCGTGTTTCCGTGAAATGTGGAGAGTAAAGTCCAAGACCTCCTCGACCGGTGCTCTTGAAGTGCTGCTGAAATAGCAAATACTCTCTTTGAGCTCTACATGCTATGCAAAGGAAATTGAACATTTTGTTTAGTTTTTAAGCCTGTACTTGTGTACTCTGTGCAGCGCTGCCTCCGGAGGGTTGTGATGTTGTTGTCGATTCGGGCCCCCATCATCAATAGACCCTTTCACGCCTTGCGGCAACCTTCTAAGATGGTCTCCATAGCTGCGAGAAAGTCTCTGGGGGGCCGCACAGATTCCAAAGGGAAAGCACTGCTTGCTGTACAGTCCACGGGGATGATTGAAAGTGCACAGCTCGGCACTTTTTTCTTCCAGTTGAACCCGCATGAACTTTTTTTTTTTTCTTCCTTTTCTCTCTCTCTAAATAAACTCACACCGGCTTGTTTCAGTCGAGCACAGAGATGTTGTTTTCCAGCAGAGCGCCAAGCCGCAAACCGAGGAACCCGCGGGGTCTTCGCAGCCCCGGGCGGAATGAATGGGCCCCCC
This sequence comes from Fistularia tabacaria, assembly GCA_901007705.1. Taxonomy (NCBI): domain Eukaryota; kingdom Metazoa; phylum Chordata; class Actinopteri; order Syngnathiformes; family Fistulariidae; genus Fistularia; species Fistularia tabacaria. The sequence continues at coordinate 345,105 of CAAKHD010013827.1, read as the reverse complement.
GCTCCGCCGTTTTAACCAGGTCTTTGTATCCGAGGCCTGCAGGTGCAGGTCCACGGAGGAGCCCCGAAGGCTTCGGCTCCGGCCGTCGGTTTTTGATGGGATACGAGAACAGAATCCAAACCTGTCATCCTGGGAAAATCGGTCTTTGCTGTACTCTGATGCACCGTTCTACAAGAAACACCACTGAAATGAGTCTGAGGCCAAAGTTGAATTGGACCTCATTAAATGTTAAAAAGAGGCCTGTCTTAAAGAAATATGATAAAATTAAAAAAAAAAATCCAATGCAGTTACACAGCACTCAACTACCGGGAATGTACGGTTCTAATAATTGGGGTTTTGATTCAGAGATCATTCATTCATTATCAATGCTGATCAACCTGCACTCAAGGTGACCCTCGACCCGTCAGCATTCCATCGCAGGGCCACATACATATGTCCTGGTGAATTTTACAACAATTCACTCTCTCATTTACATGTCATATAGAAACACATTTTTTGTGTTCCTTGGCTGATTTTCTACCTACAATTCACAGTTTTGTATTGCATACTTTGTATTTTTACTTGATATGTGCAAATATACAATACCTGTCCTTGTCAAAATCTTGGATTTGAGTTTCATCACTTGAAGACGTATTCAAGTGAAGAAAATCAAGTCCAGTTGCCACGACAAGAAGAAACTGACAAGGATTCGCCATGACCTGGATGACTGAGAACCTCCACGGACGTACAATACTTGTATTTTTATTTTTTGTACTTTTTTTTTTTTTTTTTTTTACTGCATGTGCCTGCGTGTCTATGCGTGCTAAAATTAACTTTGTCTAGACTCCTCTGTCTAGACTCCGCGGCGCCCCTTGGACATAAAATGCTCGATTTATCACATTTACCAGCGTTTTACTGTTGGAAACGTGCCCAATCAGAGAATCTCCATTCTTTTTTTTTTTTGTTTCTTTTGTTCTTTCAACAATGCAAAGCCAGAATCCCAATATTGTCAGACACTTCCAATAATAATCTCTTCCTCTCTTTGCTCTTTTAGCTGATGGACTTTGACACCTACGTTTGACCCCCCCCCCCCTTCAAGAATTCAGATGCAGAGCCCGATGATTTCGGCCCCCATAGTCGTTGCGAAAACACCTCGGGGAGGGCGGGGTGGGGGGTGGGGGGCGGGGTGCGTTGGTGGTGTGTGTGTGGAGGGGGGGCGGGGGGGGCGGGTAATGCGCAGGTTGAACACACCGCAACGATCTTCCAAATCGAACGTGTCCGCAGGCCATCTCTGCAGACGGGCACACTCGGATGGAGACAGCAGCCATTGCGTCCTGTCCAAATATCACTTGGAGGGAAGCCTGGTGAAGCAGTGTGTGTGTCCTTGAGGAGTCTGGGAAGTTTTCACAGCCCACATCCAAACACCCACTTACTGCCTGTCTGTCTGCATGTCAACCTTCCCCTGGCTCCGTCTGTGCCTGCCAGCCATAGAAACGGCACGTCCGCCCGCTAGCCGCTGAATCTGCATTGCTATTATTATTATTATTATTATTATTATTATTATTATTATTATTATTATTATTATTATTATTATTATTATTATTATTATTATTATCGTTATTATTATTATCATGCAGTCGTCTGTTGCCACCGTCGTGTATGACGTGTTCGTCCATGCACCAGAGAGCTTTGGAGAAACAGAAAAGAAAAATTCTCAACCACCTCAGGCGTAACGTCCTCAAACTACGTTTCTTTTGTGTACTTTCCATCAGTACCGACGTATCTTTCAGGATCTAAAACCTTTCTGGTTCCGCAAAGGTAACCGTGGTTATGTAAAAGCCACACTGTTGATACAAAAAAATAAAAAATAAAAATGCCTCTGGAGCTTGTAACCATAGTAACACAAGAGATGGGAACTTTGTAGGTCCAGCAACATCTGGAGATGGAAAGCCTTAAAATGTTCTCAGGGATGAGTAATATCTTAGACCTGTGCACCTCACTTGTTTGTACAGTGTGTGTGTGTGTGTGTGTGTGTGTGTGTGTGTGTGTGTGTGTGTGTGTGTGTGTGTGTGTGTGTGTGTGTGTAATGCTATTCATGATAGAGTATAATAATATTTTTTTGATTGTTTAGATTTTTTTTTCATTAATTGACCTTGGTTTACTGATCATTATCTGATCATCACCTTGGGGTAACAACTAATGCTCTGCCATGTAAAGGTTCTTCCTTGTTAATTATAGGACAATTTCTTAGCAATTTCGATGGGATTTCTCTCCTAATGCGGTTTTTATGAGCAACAATTGGGAATATCATGTGGACCGTTGGAGCAGGAACATCTAGAATAGGTAGCCGTAGCAACATGAGCATAAAACCCTAATCGGGATCATCTGAAAAATCCAATCTACATAATATGCTTAAGATATTAGCATAGCTTTTAAAACACAATACAACCACCCACCCCCCCTGCAAAAAAAGAATAAATAAACATAAATAAATATATAAACTTAATGTTAACGAGCACGTATCATACTGCACATCAAAAAACATCAGAAAACAGTTCTTATTTCATTAACACAACTGGCCTTTTGATTTATTTATTTTTTTTCTTTTTCGCAATATCAGTCATTTCACTGTCACATTTTATGTGTAAGGATATTGGATATTTGATATGTTAATTGATCTATTCTTATTTTTCAATTCTTGATCTGTAGGTCTGTGGCTACACGTCATCTTCTTTTCCTTTCGGCTTTTCCCTTCAGGGGTCGCCACAGCAAATCAACCTTCTCCATCTAACCCTATTCTCTGTATCCTCCTCTCTCACGCCAACTAACTTTATATCCTCATAATTTAGAAAGAATGAAATTAATTCACTCCATCACGCCAAATTGGATCTATTCAGTCGTGGTAAAAAAATGCTGTAAATGTTACAAAAAATAATTGATCGACAATGATCACAAGGGGATTTCTCTGGATTGATTTGCTGTTGTTATTTTCCAAGCAAAACGTGTCAACTTTGAGTCTGACTTGCATTAGCTTCCCTTTAAGTCTTCACTTCCTCGATCTTTTTAATTGTCTGCTCGCCATGATGTGTCTCACGTGACTCATTTGACTGTATTTATACCTTCCCCTTTCACCCGCTCAGCCTCCCAGTTTCCTTGTTTTCTCTTTATTGGATCTGTGTGGATGGATGAAAAATTTTAGATTTTAATTTTAAATTTTAATAGGGTTAATTCTAAATTGTAATAGGGTTAAAATTTAACATTTTTCAATGATTTTTATTCATTTATTTATTTATGTTTTACGTCTCTTCCTTTGTTCGGTGTTTTAAATTGTGGCGACTCCCTTTGTTCTCACTGTTTATCTTGCTTTTGATTGCTTGTTTAATTAAATTCATGAACTGAGGCTTCTCGGTACCAAAGTGCGCTTTCGGGTCCTCGGCTCCTCGTTGGAAATTCTATTTGTTTTTTTCACATAAAGGTAACAATAGCAGATTTTTATGTAACCCAATCAGTTTGCAACGACAACAAAAACATCGATTCCTCCGGTGGTTACAGTCAGGAGTGGAAACTTCAATAGAGTTGTCCTGACTGAGAATTCCATGTCACTTTTAAGGATATAGTGAATGAAAAATAACTGTAAATGGAATTTTTCCATTTGCTGTTTTTTTTTTTTTTTTTTAACATCCAAACGACTGGAATACTTGCACATGAGCAACCAAGTAATCAAATGGATCACTCATATATTATTTGTATTTGACATGCACACAATAAAATCTAAGAATAAATACATCTAAAATGCACTGAAACATGTTTACATGAGAAATCAATGAAGGTGAAAATGTAAATGATGGCTTGAGAAAGTGTGCTCTAGGTGTGACAGAGAAGTTCAAGGTGGAGGTGAGACTTCATTGGGGATCAGCTCTGAGCCCCTTCTTGTTTGCAGTGGTGATGGACAGGCTGACAGATGAGGTTAGACAGGAATCTCCATGGACCATGATGTTTGCAGATGATATTGTGATCTGTAGTGAGAGCAGGGAACAGGTTGAGGAAACACTTGAGAGGTGGAGGTATGCTCTGGAAAGGAGAGGAATTAAGGTTAATCACTGCAAGACAGAATATATGTGTGTGAATGAGAGGAACCCGGGCAGAACAGTGAGGCTACAGGGAGTGGAGATCAAGAAGTTAGAGGATTTCAAGTTTTTAGGGTCAGCAGTCCAGAGCAATGCCGCATGGTTTGGAGACAGTGGCATTGAAGAGAGAGACAGGAAGCAGAGCTGGAGGTAGCAGATGTTAGATATTTTGGAGAGAAAGTAAGAGTACCCAGACTGAAATGGTATGGTCATGTACAGATATGGGATAGTGAATATATTGGTAGACGGATGTTGGAATTGGAGATGTCAGGCAGGAGGTCCAGAGGAAGACCGAAGAGAAGATTTATGGACTTAGTGAGAGAGGATATGAAGGTAGCTGGCATGAGAGATGAGGATACAGAGAATAGGGTTAGATGGAGAAGGTTGATTCGCTGTGGTGACCCCTGAAGGGAAAAGCCAAAAGGAGATATAGATATATATTCTATTAACAGACATAACATTAAGGTTATTCGTTAGTGTCATTGTATTGATGTATTTTTAAGGCTTTTAGAGACATACATACATACACAAACAACAAAATTTGTGTGTGTCTATGCATGCATCATGTATATGTATGTATGTATGTATGTATGTATATATGAATGTGCGCATCATCTACCTTTGATAGATACGCATATATACATTCATCCACCCATCAGCTACCATTGGGAGAGAGGTGGGATACACCCTGGTCGATCGCCAGTAAATTGCAAAGCCTGCCATTCACTCTGTCTCATTTGGGGCAATTTTTCCAACAAACCTGCTGCATGTTTTTGGACTGCGGGGGGAAACTGGAGAACCTGGAGGAAACCAATGCAGACACGGGGGAGAACATGCAAACTCCACACAGAAAGGTGCCCTTGTTGGAATCAAACAAGGGTGCTTCATGCTGTGAGGCTGAAGCGCTAGCCACTGCGCTACATGCATATAATATATATATATATTTGCATATATATTATTATAGATAATTATATATCTAGATAGATAGACATACACATACTATACATGTATGTGTTTATATGTACGCATAAACCTTTATCCTTATTAATATGTATTTTTGTTTATTTATTTACATTTTTTTATTCTTCTATGTGAAATCACCAAAAAAAGGCCGATATTATACAGACGTTTGGCTTTGACTTAACAAGATGCCCTCAATGTATACAGAGCTCCTTCAGCTGTTTAAAAGGCCAAATTGGATAATTTTCGTTTTTATGGATCATACTGAAAACCCTTTTGGAGAAAATTATGGGATTTTTATGTCCCCATCAGATTGACCGTTACTGTTATGCTCCATATAATGACACGTTGCCGTTGGGCAAATATCACAGTCTAACAACTGTTTTAATCAACTTTGCATCCCTGGATTACTCCGGAAAAAAGTAAGTGGAATAATACGGTTGCATAATGCTGATGAGGCGGAGGAGTTCTTCGTTCTCGCTGTTCACGGTGAAGAGGTCCCTGAGTGTTTTGCGCTAATCTCACTGAATAATGCCTCTGCCCCGGAAATATGACGAGCTTCCTGCAGAGCAGCTGATGTGAAGTTCAATTGTGTAATTGAAGCTCGTTTTGTGGCCCAGTTTCAGAACCCTTTATGCTATTATTGGACCGCATCAGCTGTTGCCACATAACTGCTAGCGCTGTTGTTATTACTAGCATTAAATCATTTGAGCCTGTCCCTCCTAAACATCATACCCCACTCTACCCCAACTGTTCGAGGCAAAAGGCCGCCCACATTGAGCGGGGATCTGTCCAAGGTTGCCGCCTGATAAAAAAAAAAGGCAGTGTTACCTATTCGCTGTCACCCACCCAAGAGAAAAAAACTTGCCAGAGAGCACACTGACATTATATACTGATGTGCAGCATACTGTATAGTCCTTGAAAATGTAATTGTCAAAGTAAAACCTTTTTCCAAAACCTTCATGGGTTTCCTGTATTGTCAGCATTGGCCTGTGCACCGCAATTTGAAACAAATTGCCAGAACTAAACATGGAGGACATGCTCATCCACTTTCCTTCTTGTGGATGACAGCCTCAATAGGCATTCAGCTTGGAAACATACGTGGGGTGAGGAGATTTTAGCGTTACAAACTCCAAACATGACTTTAAAACACGCAGTAGAAGAAGGGGAAGGACAAGGGGTGCAGCTTGAGTTTTTTTTTGTTGTTGTTGTTGTTGTTGTTCTCTCTTTAGAGGAAGTAGAATGGCATTTTTATCCTCAGCAAAATAATTTGATGCAACCATATTTAACGTAATTAATATGACGAAATAAAATTATAGATATGTAAATGATTTATTCATTAAATATGAATGAATATTGATGATGGTGATCAATAATTATAATAAAAACAATGATGATCATGATGACAATGTTAATGAAAATTATAATAGTTATAAAATTCTGAATAATAATACAATTAGATGTGATAAAATAATGAATGAAAGAATGAATGAATGAGCTATTAAGAAATATATATATGCATACACACAAATAAATTCATCAATGAATAAATTACTAAAGAACTGTAAATGAAACCATTGTTTTTATAATGATTTTAATTTTTCTAACTGTCATGAAACACAAAATAAAATGTGCTATCGAAAAAACAGGTGTCGTGTGACGCTTTCGGTCACTGGATTCATTTCAAGTCGCGATCTGAAGCAAAAGGGTTGTATTCATCTTCAATATCTTTTCTCCTCTCCCAGGCTTTTCTACTGATCCAGCTACTGTTTCGGACCTATTGAACTATTGTTCTATTTGAAACAGCGCAGATTCATGAGCTGCCATTCAAACTCATCTTCCATCACTTGGATTGGAGTACAGAGTCAAAATATTTCTTCTTCCATTGAGTGTCTGTTCTATTACATCTTAACATGCAAAATAATGATAATAATAATAATAATAATAATAATAATAATAATAATAATAATAATAATAATAATAATAATAATAATAATAATAATGTATCAATATCATGTACTAAATTATAAAGCGAATTAATAAAAATTTAAAATTACATTTTAATTTTCAATTTTGAATTCCTCAAATAAGATAATTAAATGTAAAATAAATATATAATTGAACTATTCTAAAGCATAGAATTACGATTTTGTCATTGGTCTAAATGTAGTCTTTCCTCTTTAAATTTGCATTGAGAGCTGAAATGATCTTATCCAGTTGTACTGATGATATGTTGACAGCGTAGGGGGATTAAGTGAACATACCTTATTAATGTAATCAAGGTTAAACAGTGGTTAATCTCTGGACTCCAAAAGCTAAAAAGCAAACCCGGATGTCCATCTCAGCTCTGGATCTTGTTAGCGAGACGTTGGTTACCTCAGGCGAGCTTGACTCATCCATGACTGGATGAAACCAAACAACTTCAACACCTCAGCAATTAATTAATTTATCTGCAGAGTCCGGATTTAAACATTTTTGTGTATTTTTTGAATCTAGTTTTATTTTATTATATTTTATTGTATCTATTTCTTAATTTATTTGTGTGTTTAATTTATTAATTAATGTATTCATTTTGTTTGTGTGATTGATTTGTTGATTTTTATTTATTTTTATTTTTATGCACACTGTTTTAGTTTTACGTCACATTAATGTTGGTCCCTACATCATCTTCAGCAGGTCAAAATATTACCGCTTCAGTTCTATGTAAAGCCAATAATTAATGAGCAGACAACCAAACTGCCATACATCTAATTGGTCCACACTTTTTATTCACTACACTTTGGTAAGGCATTTGATTTTATTAAAAACCCAAACACACAGAAAGTCTCAAGTATTTATTAAAAAAAATCATGAACTATGGTACAGGAATGTTTTGTCTCCGCTATCTCACTGTCCTCTGCAGGATTTAGAGAAATAGAGCAGCCAAATATAACAACAGATGATTCATCATCTGCTGGATGATAATAAAAACAAGTCCTCGTGAGAAACACTTTCTACGGTTGGATTTTTTTTTTCTTATTTCCCATGAAGCAACAGAAGTTAATCCAGTTCTGGTTGGAGATATTTGTATCATCTCTCCCCGGGTTTTATCAGGTCAGAGTTTCTGAACAAGTAAATATATTTGCGATTTATTCCTTTGTTCAACAGTCCTTACAACTTCATTTCAAGCGAGAGCAAATAATTATTGCAATAAAAGAGTGTGTTTCACTTCAGTCGTAAAAAGAAAATGCCGGAATGGTTGACTGGTCTCTGTTTTAAACTGGAGACAGTAGAAGGACAAGTCAATATTAAATTTGAACTGAACGCCCACTGCCATTGAGGTGGTCGCCACCAAAGTAAATCGGTCTGCGCGTAGTATCGACTGCAAAAAGGTCAACAAAAAAGCACTTCAAAAGATGACTGAGAAGAAATAAGGTGTTTGCTGGACTTCAGACGATCGTGTTTTGTTGCACGTGTCTGAGTTTCAGCGGCGCGCAACGCATTTCATTACTTTGATTAAATCACGAGCCGAGGCGGCTACATCCTGGGGTGTGATTCTGTTACGCTTTTGAACGCCCCCTTTTTTCTCTCAGATGTGACCTTGAAATGACACTGTGAAGAGATTCGAGTAGAAAAACCAAACCTCTCCATTTGCCACCGAAACCCACCAGTTTTCTGACCAGTATTTAAGGCTTTTATTTTTCAATTGATGAAATCAATGGATCTTTGATTATGTAATTTTAATTTTTAAATAACTTAAGCTAATCTTCTGGCCCAGTTCCATAAACCAGCTATTATTGTACCCAGTCAGCTATAACCAAGTAACTGCTAATGCTATTGTTATCATTAGCATAAGATATTTTGTGAATGTCCATCCCAACCCTCATATCCCCTCTATCACACCCGTGCTTTCTATTTCTCTCGCCCTCTTTTTCCCCAACGTTCTGTAAATCAGTTGAGAGAGAGTTTAATCCGGACCTGCTCTACATGGAAAGCGTCCTGAGACCATGCTGCTGCGATTTTGGCGCCGGATCAATAAAATCTGACGAGACTTGACCAATGAACAGCTGTTGTTGTGTTATGTTTCCTATTAGCATGTAACTGTTAGCGCCACTGTTATTATTAGTACAAGATCACTGTGTTTGTCCTTTCAAACCCTCGTACCCCCACTCTGACTCGAGCTTGCTATCTCCGTCATTATCTCTCGCTCTCTCTTCTACTTCTACCCCAACTGATCGAGGAAGAAGGTCGCCTATGTTGTGCTTGGATAGTGCTTTCTCATTGGGGCAATGTTGGGTTTCAGTAAAAAATTTCATTGAGAATGAAGTGTCACAGGGATTTTGTTTCTTCCTGATTCAAACCTGCAATTTAAGCCCAAACCAACTTCCAAAAACAAGACCTGCAGATGTGAGACCAGTCTGGAATCACCGCTATAAAATTCTCAAGGTGAATTGTTTTGCGTATCCTTCGGCTAAAATCAGAAATCTAGCAGGCATTAATAACAGTTGTAGATCAATCACAGCGGGAGTTACAAGCGTTCGAATCGAAGGCACATGTAGGACTCGGCACAACAATCAATGGGTGATGCAATGTTTGGATGATACGATCAATAGACTGACAGGATGTGCGACTCGGAGAAATGTGGATGGATAGCACGCAGCTACCCCCAGCCGCCAATAATTACATGCTTCTTTTCAGCGAAAGATGCCATTTCAAGATGACATACATCGTTCCAGCTACTTCGGAAGCGGCCACCCTCCCCTCTTCTGTGGTACCTGCAGTGTAAAACCGGCGATAACTGATTGTCATTGGCTTGTTAGGGTTGATGAGTCCGAGCAAGAGGGTCAGATGTATCTGCAGATTTGCAACGGAGGGGAACTCTTGGCATTTGCGCGTCAGGCAACGTTTCGGGACACGTGTTCTCTCTGCAGTCTCACGGCAGACTCAATTGCATTGTTTCCCCCACATCCATTATGTTGACGATTCAATGCTGTACTGAGTGCACCACAGTTTTCAATGAGGCCGCCTGTCTATCAACAGCCCAGTTATTTTTAATTCCCAATAATGGACTTTGCTCGAAACGGCTGTCACGTCCAAAGTTTGAATGCAGTACTTTTGTTTGACCGCTTCAACAATAAGTGCACATATGTATTTGCTAACATCGAGCTAAGAGATGGGCAAATTACGGTCTGAGGGCCACATCCGGCCCACATGGCTGATTTCTCCGGCCCAACTATCTTCAAATAACATGTTTACATTTGAAGGATTTAGTACATGCCCATGCGATGCCCAATTACCAGCACGAGGTGGCGCACCACAACAATAGCTGGCGTATTCTAAGGAATGATTCAGAAATGCTTTATTGATCCCGGAGGAAATTGACTGATCTATGTTGCTCCTTACAGTAAAGAAATGGATATAAATCAAATAAGATGAACCAAAAATGAAAATATAAATAGTGTCAAGAATAAAGATAATGTAACTGATGCCACGGTTTATTATAAGCTAAAAACAGTAAAATACAGCTGGATGTTGGTCGCGGTAATGCTAAGTCTACTTTTGTTTCTTTACCCGATCCCAAATGCCTGTCGCCCACGAGATGAAAAATGAGCTGTCAAAATGGGGGGAAACAGACAGCTAGTATCAATTTTTCAATGATCCAGCACAGTGTGTCCCATTGGTCAGAGAATCATCGCTGTGAAGAAAAAATACAACATATAGCATGCTAACTATGCTGGCCAAGTTGTCATCTAAAGGAGGCCGCTACTTGCTGTGAAGTTAGCCACGAACACACAGACTTTTACAAGACTCAATTCAATTTTGCAAATCAGCAGCAAATCAGCAGCAAAAGAAAACATAAGTAATTCAATGGTGGAAGAAGCCCATAAACATGCAGGGGAATCCGACAACCTGTTGGACGAGCAGCACCATCCCACCCGCTGACAGCTGGTAGGAAGATGGTGCTGTTTCTTATTTGATTTCTCAAATCTGTGTGTATATATATATACACACATATATATACACATATTCAGCGATATTTACCGCAGCCATCCGTGAGGCGGCATTTAAAAATATTTGGACAAGCCACATAGCAACAAGTAGCCCAACGAAAATCATATAAAAACATAAACAATGCGTTCATGAAGAGATGGAGAAATTGTTGTTGGTGAGATATCGTGACTGAGAGCATCATCTGTGAGAAGGCATCACACATCTAGGGGAATTTGGTGCAGCGGATGGCAGGAACGTCAACGGGTGAGGCATCGGAAGAGTCATGCAAACCGTTCAAGTCTGGGACGGTTTGAATATTTTAAAAAGAGGACCAACATTCATTCCGTCACTAACCTGAGTTTAGCGATAAAGTGTAGCATAGTGAGCAAATTACATTGAGCAACACATTGTAGCATAAAGCATTCAAATTGAAAAACGCAGAGCAAAAACGGGGTGGTGGAACGAATTAATAGCGTTTGTATTCATTTTAATGGGGAAAATCCAATATGACATACGAGCAAATTGGGTTACAAACACAGGACAAGTTCACCTTTAAGTAAAGGAGCACAAACCCGTCGATGTGTCGTAACGGTTCATCCCTTACGTTGAGTTCGCAAGCCGACTCAGGTTACCAGAGAAACCACTGGAAAACAGTGGAGTCGTTTTTTGGTTGTTTTTTTTTCTTTCCAGAGGGAAGCGCATTTCAGTCCAGCGGCTTATCAGCTGAATGACTGACAGCGCAGAAACACAGTAGACTTTCTTAGTATTTAAAAATGCATTAGGGCCGACATGAGTCTTCCTCCTCCGCGTGGGGCTGTGCGACTGATAGTGGCCCTGCAGGAGTTAAAGCAGCCCTCTAACACTCACTTCCCTCTGACCTGCTTTTCTTTAATTCTCTTTGAACCCCCCCCCAAACCCACCCCTTCTGTCTCCCTCTCTCTGTCTCTGTTTCTTTTTCCTCCTCCGCAATAAAGTAAAAGGTCACCCAACGAGGCGAACAGAAAAATCCCAGAAACATTATCATAATTGGAATGTGGATTGAATTTATTGCGCCTCATATATTAGGGGATCGCATCAGAATAAAAAAAAAAGAGATGAGATTTGTGCGATTCGGGAAGAGATCATCGAGGTTTTGACTTTTCGCGCGTTTTGAAAATAAAAGTGTTTAACACCGATGGTGTGATTATATTTGCGGGCTCAAGGGTTGATGTCAAGTCACCGCTGTTACCTCGGCAGCGTATCCCATGGCGCATGCTGATCGTGTGGTAGTTGAAATATTTATCATTTTGCATGTTACGGATGTTTGCCGAGACCTGAGACTCCATCCATGTCTGAAGCATTTATGACTGAATATTTTCAAGGAAAAGTTCAAAAATTATATCCCGTAAACATGGACCAATATTTCCCTTTGCCTGATAACCACGTCCCCCCAAAAAAATCTGAACATACGCCCAGAATTTACCGAACAATTCAATGAATATTTTCTGGAGTCCTATTTTTAGTTGGTTTCCATTGATCTGAATTTCATGGATCCAATCTTGCAGAAAAGATTCGACCGATGAAACCCTGCGATTGGAGCTCCACCCCGTCGGATTATCTGGTACCCTGTTGCCGGCGGACAGAACCTTCCATCAGGCAGCAGAACCTGGATGACAAACACCACCAACAACAGCTAACTCAACCAATAAAATATATATGGATATATAAATATTTCAATGTATAAAACATAATTGTAAAAGGTCACCCAACAACGCGAACGGAAAGGGCGAATAGAAAAAAATAAGTATGTGTGCATACATACATAAACATACATAAACACACATATATACATATATATGTATACATATATATGTACATATATGTGTACATATATATATACATACATACACATACGAACATATGAACATATAATTGAATTGAATACATATATATGTAAATACGATCCAGACATGAAGACCCATAACATGAAGGTGCCAACATATCCTGAATTCAGTCGCTAACCATCTTAGAAAAGGAGTAGCGCTGGTATTTCAGCTAAAATACTTACAGTAGAAGTTAATATATAAATAAACCAAGTTTAAACCCGGAAGCCGGAATAACCCAATGCCAGTGTTCTTCATAGAAAACCAGGTCACCAACTCATAAATATTTGATTACTTGCAATATAAAGGGTCTCTAGGATGGTATATTGTGGGTGTTGTAGTTGAACAAGCAAATAAACAACAGAGATGTCTCATCATTTCTGAAATTAAAGGTGGCTGTTCTCCGCTGCTTTAAAGTCATAAAAGAACAATACTGAAAGTCTATGAAGGAAAAATGTCAAATAACTTATTATTTTCTTCTGAATAGTTGCTTTTTTCTTTGATCTCATGGATTTGAAACACTTTTTTTACAAAGCTGAGACAGAGCATGAGCTTCATACCTCAGCTCGGTGATTTACTGTTCTTCCTTACAGTATCTACATTCAAATCACATATATTGATAGATTTCAGGATCCATGCTGTTAAACCTCATCATCCTTTTACCTCGCTACAGATAGATTGTATTTGCAAGCACTTTCTACATTATTGTTTAATCTTTATTGTGCACTTTATCATTATTTTTTGTTTTTTTTCTTGTCACTGTGAGAAAGTGAGAAACATCTTCTCAGTTCCTCTGTATGTCTTGTACATGTGAAGAAATTAACAATAAAGCTGACTTTGACTTTGACTTTTAGCTTTATTTAAATTTGGCAAAATATTAATTAAAGTTAAAATATGCCTAAAATTATATGGGTTCACTTCAAGTTAACCAAGAAACTTTGACGAAGAAATATAACATTTTTAACCAAACCGTTTTTTTTCTGATATAGTCTTTTGCAGCTGATATGAAAAACAATCAAACAACAAACAGTCAGTTTCGGGATTTTTTTCCGCTACTTTTTTCACACGCTTATCTCAATATCTCATGTCACAAATGGACTATTGCGGCTTATGTACAAGTGCGGTTTATGTATGTTTGTTTTTTTTTGGGGGGGGGTTCAAATTTAATGGGTGTGGCTTATATTTAGGTGCGCTCATTAGTCCAATTTTTCAAGATGGCTGCACATGCTCATTTATTTATCTGTGTTTTGTTATGAATGTTCATATATATGCATCATGATCGGGTTCTTAAAATTCTACTGTGTTGAGTCCTGAAACATTTTTTGGGTTTATGGATTTAGATTTTTAATTGATTAATTCATTCATTCATTCATTCATTTATTCATTCATTCATTCATTCATTCATTCATTCATTCATTCATTATCTATAACACCAATCCTTGACTCTGACTGGCGGAGGGGTGGAGTCTTTCCCGGCTGTCATTGGCCGAGACGATGGCTTCACCCTGGACCGAGGGCCTGTCAGTCAGAGACATTCATCCATTCACTCCCTCATTCATGCGTCACTTACACCTACATACAACCATTAACCATGGCTGTATGTACATATAAAGGACAAAAGTCCATTCACTCAATCTTTCATTCCTCACATAGGGAAAAATAACTATTCATTCTGCCCTTCACATGTCATATAGACACAAACAATTATTCACTCTCTCATTCTCAAGTCATAAAGAAACAAAATAGCATCCACTCATTCACGTCATACAGAGACAGACAAACGTTAGTCGTCGCCAAATTGCCAGCGTTTACTAGCCAGAAGCTGAGGATTGCACTGGAATGATGTAAGAAAGCATAAAAGTCTATAAAGTAAGACGGCATTACAGTCTAAAATCTAAATAGCTAGATAAATAAAAACAACAACCTTTCCATTGTTATTCATTGAATGAGGGACATACAAATATATACATATATAAATACATATCAACATATGTATAAAAGGTCACTGAACCAGGCCAACTGAAAGACAAACAGAAAAAATAAAAACATATACATACAGAAAAAAGGAAAAAATATATGTATCTGTTCATGATCAATATTAGGAACATACATAACATGATAACGTAAATAATATAATAATAATAATAGTACTGCTAAGATTATCTAACATCACCTCCGTCTGCTATGTGTTATCTTATCTTATCTTATCTTATCTTATCTTATCTTATCTTATCTTATCTTATCTTATTTTATGCATAATAATAATAATAATAATAATAGTAGTTATTAAAATTATTATTAGTATTATTTTTATTATTATCATTATTATTATTATTATTATTATTATTAGTAGTAGTAGTAGTAGTAGTAGTAGTAGTAGTAGTATTGTTGTTGTTGTTGTTGTTGTTATTATTATTATACTACCATTCACTCTTTCACCAATGCGGATGTTGTGACTTTTCTGTGTTTTTTTCCTCTGTCGTTTGATAAATAAGTAAAAAAAACCTTTCCATTGCTATTCATTGAATGAGGGATGAGGGAGAAACCGACGCTGACAGTGATACAGGCGGCAAATAAGACTTTCATCCTTGTCGAAAATTACAAATAAAGGTCCGTCTTAACTCAAACCAGAACTGTGTTTTTTGTCTTTTTTTTACGGTTGTTTTTCTTCTTTTGAGTGTGTGTGATTTATCAGTTGCTGTGCATATTGCGTTGGAAGAGGGAGGAGGGCTAACGGTTTTGGACCTGCCACTGCACTCTCTTGACTCTGATTCTTTTTTCAAATCTCCTCCCCCCCTGAGGGCATGCCCCCGGTCGCCTCAAGGGGGGTTTCAACTTTTCCACTCCTGATGAGTTTGTAACCCTGCAGTTGCGCTCCACAATCTTGACTTTTTTTTTTCCTTTTTTCTTTTTTTTTTTTCTAATGAGAGCAGACGGCCGCTGCCAGTGAAGGAATGAGCTGCAGTGCCATCTACCGGCACCCCTCCCATCCTGTCAGCATGTGTGTGTGTGTATGTGTGTGTGTGTGCGTGTGTGTGTGTGTGTGTGTGTGTGTGTGTGTGTGTGTGTGTGTGCTTGCTGCAGCCCGTGGTACTGAATACCAACTGGTGTAAAATAAAATTATCATCACTCCTTCTGTGTTCCGGCGCCGTTTCATCGCTTGTCCGCGCCGCAGCGGCCTTGAGGACGCACACAGAGGAGGCGGTAAATGGAGAACTCTTACAATTTCACTTTTGAACTTTCCAAGTCCTGCTGGCTGACGGGGGTTACCGGGCTTTTATTCCTCCTCAGAATACCTGAACTCGAGAGTGCCAGGGTCTTAGCTGAGGATTTAGAAAAAAAAAACAGCAACAACACAGCAACACATGTTTTTATTGACTCCCCGAGATCCCGACGGCCTTTGTGTTCGAAACACATGGCGGAAACGCGGCGACGGATCCGGCAGTCTGAGTGTGATTGATATCGCCTTATCACAATTACCAGGTTTCACAGATTGACACGTTTTGACAGTCTCTGCAAATATATAGCGACTCTACAGGTGATTCTTTCATGGCGTTTGAAATATTCTCACATTAATAAATCAATTTTAACCCTGACCAATACTATTTTCTTTCTTTCTGGTAAAAAAAAAAAAGCAAAATGAAAAGCCATGCTATTTTTTATTTATCTATTTTTTTTTCCTGAGGAATCTGAGATTCTTCACCTTGTCATGTTTCCGGATCGTTCTTTGCCAGCAAAGCGGCTTTTGGCGATGCAATTCGGTTAGATTTCAGCCGACCTGATGATCAGTTGAAATATGGGCTCGGAGGGAGAACATACTGGACAGCTTTCCCGCCATGTGGAAAACCTTGAGGCAACGCTTCATATTTTTCAAACAAGAAACATCTGAAAGTCACAACTTTAAAATCTGTATGTATTTACTTATTTCTTCTTTTTTTAAATTTAATAATCAATCTTTTTATTAATTGCAATTTTCATTCAATTTTTTACATGTTTTTCTTCATATTTCAACATGGGCTCGCGCTCGATTAAATGACACATCCGTCCTTTCTTTCTTTTTTTTATGTAACTAATAAAAACACCCGGCTTGTAGTCGGAGAGGTGTAATCTGATCTTGCAATTCTCATTTAAAATGTCAGCAAGGAAAATTGTCAAATCATATTAACGAGATAACGATCCACAAAAGTTTTTTTGTTTTTTTTCTTCAGCAAAAATTGCTCTGTAACTCAATCCACAATTTATTTATTTATTTATTGATCTATTTGTGTGTGTTTTATGACTGATGTATTATCCCTGATATTCCACTTGGCAAAAACTTTTAGGGTTTTCGGTTTGTTTGTTTTTTAAAATCAAAATAATACTCTGGGAAATCTTCCATGGATCCACATGAAATATCCAGTTAAAAAAGATAAAAAATATAAATCTCGATGGGCTTCTGTTGGCGGATCGGTGAAAGAGCCAGTTGCAAGGTCTCATAGAGTCAACCTTCCGCGATCTGCCACTCAAAACTCTTGAAAGGTTTACGTGTCACACCCCATCAAAATTTTGAACCCCGCTCTTTTATAACTGTTGCCAGGAAAACCCTCAGCGACAGCAGCTGGATAGTACTGGAGATTCATTTTTCATACAATATCTGTGACGCTTATCTTGCACTCCTAGTTTCTTTGGGCTTTGGGGGAAACCTGAAAAGATGAATTAACAGGAAATACTTTGTACCTCCATCGTAATTTCAGAGGGTTTCTGTGGGCTGGAAAATATATGAAGGAAATAACACAAATGCAACCGGTTGATAGTTTTACTTCACTCTTATTCTTTATCGATTTCGTGTGCTTCTTCGTCTTCGTCTTCTGCCAAATAAAGGAAGAGCCACGAGAGTGAATCGTATGAAAATCCACTCATAAGGGATATGCCCCGCCCCTCCTCATCTACGGACGTCTAAGTGGCCTCAAATGAATCTGGTAAAATTAATGCATGCATACGTGTGTGTGGGTGCGTGCATGTGTGTGTGTGTGTGTGTGTGTGTGTGTGTGTGCGCGCGCGCACGCACATGCAGAGACTCAATCGTGACTCTACGCAGAGCGGTGTGTCACATAAGAGCTCCCCTGGCCTGATGAGAGGATGTGATCGGCACCTCAATGCTCGAGTTCAGACGACTCAGCCGTTGTGAAGATGTGGCTGCAGACGCCTGGACAAATGCCTGACTTGTCTATCACTCTAGTTTTTTTATGTATTTATTTAGCAGTGGGGGGGGGGGCCCGAATAGCATTATGGAAAACAAACTAATTTAATTTGTCTCACATGCATGAATGAGGAAATGAATGGTGGCAAAGCTACAAATGCATGTATATGTGTATGTGTGTGTGTGTGTGTGTACACGTGTTGTATATGTATATATTTGTGTGTGTGTGTGTGTGTGTGTGTTTACATATGCATATACACAGGCATAAACACAGACATATATATACACATACATATATATGTGTGTGTCTATTGCGTGTGTGTATGTATAAATATGTATAAATATATATAAACACACACACATGCATATGCCTGGACATATATACATACAAACATTCATGAATGTGTGTACAAAAATAAGTATAGATAGATAGATAGATAGATCTAGTCTTATACGTCTGCTTTAACTACTCATAAACTGAATCACAATATTAATAACCTGAAGTCCACAATACAAAAATTAGAGAAGACATATATTGCTTCTATACTGCATTTGAAGGACTGACTGAAAGATAAGGGACAAGTTGATCAAAACAGATTTGAGTCTTGAATTAAACTATCATGTCAGATCTGGATTTATGATGAAAGTTACCCAGAAGACATTTTCAGTCGGGATAAAACCAGCACACACAACCTTTATTGCGTTTGTTTAAGAAATTGTGCTTCACTGCTGCCAAGTGTAAAGAGGAGCTCCGAGTGAGAAAGGACCTGAGAGAAAATGCCCATCTCAAGTGTTTTCTGTTAGAAACTCCAACGCTGACCATGGCTTGATGATTATCCGTGTGGCTCATTTTTCTTTGGACCAGCTTGATCTCCGAACTTTAAAAACAGACAAAAAAGCTGTTTTAATGTGGAGTGTGGGGGTCTTATTGAAAAAAAAAAACAGTAAATAAATGAATGAAAAAATGCGATGAGCACCCGAGTGCTGCTGCTGAAGCAGTGGTTGGAGGCGGTAGGAGATGAGAAGGCGCAAATTACAGAAATGAAAGAGCCCCTTGTGTGTCTTCCTGCCTTTTTTTTTTTTTATATCAGTTAATCAGTGCACATCTGATCAGTTCCCTGGTTTCTCTAGCCAATCAGCTCCCTGTCTGCCCTCATGTTCTGCCAGCTGCTCTTGATTTTCTAATCAGTTTAGATGTGTATTAGTCTTGTCGGTTGTTTCGGTGACCGTCTTGGGGTCTGGATGGTGAAAAAAGTACCAATAGGCAGCGGGGGCATTGCTTCCCCTCTGCGTCCACAGTTCCCGCTTCGAATCGTTGGATCTCCTGCTCACGTTTCGTTTCTCGAAGTGAAACCTGTTGAAATTTTATGAACAATGTCTAAAAACGCACAATCGACGACAATCAATACAGAAGAAAAATACATTTTGAAAAGTGCAAATAAATACGTATGGATTTAACCGTGTAAGATGGCAGCATCTGAATATGATATTCGTTCGTTCATTGTCTAACTGCTAATTCAGGGCTCGGGTTCCAGTGGTAATAGCCTCCGGAGGTCAACCAAGATTCAATATCTTTATCCCCTGTGATGCACTCCAGCTCTTTATTGGACCCCCAAGGAGTTCCCAGGCCAGACAAGATATATAACCCCTCCAGCATGCTCCTGGGTCAACCTCAGGGGCTTAAACCAGGTAGAGACGACTGGAACACCTCTAACAAGAGGCACCCAGGGGATGTACTTACCAGATGTCCTAACCACCTGCAAAGACACCATTCCACATGAAGGACAAGTGGCTCCACCCTCCCTTGATGCCTTTGCTCCACAATCTGGAACGTAGATGGAATGAGGGTTGGAATGATGCAGTGGCCACTTTACTATTCATCGGTACATTTGATGCTCTATTCTGCCCTCACATCTGAACAAGACTCCAAGATACTTTCACTCCTTCATTTTGGCCAATACTTGTCTTGCAGCCATGTAGGGTACAATCCATGGGTTTCTGGGACAGCACCATGGCATCTGATTTAGAGGTACTAATTCGGACAACTCCAGTGCCTGCGAGACATTATTTGGTGATGTTGCAAACAGGACCACATAGTCTATAAAAACAGAGAACCAATCCTGATGTTTCTATGTTGGACAATGCACCTCCCTTCAATTCCACAGAAATCACAAACGGAATCTGTGACCAATGGCAGCCGTGGTGGAGCCTGGAGCTCAAATGTGTCTGAAGTTTTGCAAAAAGTGTGGATACGGAACTCCCAACCACCAAGTACATGTAAAGAGGATATTCTTACTGACGTGATTTCTCCAGGATCCTTGCAAGAGTCACAAGCTAGTTGACTGTTCCCTGACCTGGACAGTATCAACGTTGTTCTTTTGAATTAAAAGTTCAAAAATTGCCCATGGAGTCCTTTCCGGAACTTGAGCATACAAGTTTCCCGAAGAATTTGGAAGCATGATCCATCTGTAGATGAAACACACCTTATGGTTCCATCTTTTACATATATGGAGAACACCACCCAATTTAGCCACTCCCTGGGCACTGTTTCCAATCTCCATGTGACATTGAAGAGGAATGTGAGCCTAGCCAGCCACACAATGTCCAATGACTCAAAAGTTTCGGCACAAATCTCATCGCTTCTGAGAAGATTTTTAAATACCTCAGTAAGTGATCACAGATAAGACAAAAGTCCTCCAGAGTCTTCCAATTCCGAATCTCGCCCATAGGGTATGTCTCAGAGGGTTCAGGAGCCCCTCAAAGTTTTATAACCGCCACTCGACAACACCTCGGTTAAGGGTCAACAATTCTCCTCTCCCGCCCTGACCATTTCCCATGGTTTGACTTTTCTCAAAAAAACACAATTGAAACAAATTTGTTGTTATTTCATAAAGCTAATATCAAATGAATTGCTGCAGAGTTTGGGCATGCCAAAAAATCAGTTATAGATGAGTCAATAAATAATCTGAGTCAATAACTTTAATCTCATACCTGCACTTTTGACTCATGGAGTAACCCGTCAGTGTTTGCTCTTGGTACCTAATTTCTTAAATTACAAAAATATCATTAGTCCTTAGTTGAAAGCAAAGCTCTATTCAGACAAACAAAATCCACCGATGGCCCTTGAGCATGTTTTAAGTGGTTTTGCTCAGGAGTCGAAGAGAGTGGTTGTTTGCGGGGAAAATGATGGATGGGCTCTTTTTTTTTAAAAAAAAAAGCCCTTAAAAGCACAACAGTCCTTTTCTCCTATGAGGGCTATAACAGCAAATAGACTTTTAAAAGACGCATTATCCCAAGTAAATAAGAGTAAACAGGAAGGCCATGTTCCTTTCACAGCCAGTCACGCATATGCAATGCAATCACCAACTCATTTTTATGCTTACTGTAACCCCATGCTTTAACAAATTAAATCAAGTGCGGTCTCCCCACTGTGATGTTGCGAAGCCTAATTAAAATCCCCTCACACTCACCCCTATGAAAAACATGTACATATCTGAAGGTTATACATCTTAAGGTGAATTCATACAGTCATATACACTATATTTATTAACATAAGCCATATATATATTTATGAATGGTATAGGCATGCAGGTATGTATGTATGTGTGTGTCTGTGTGTGCGGTGTGTGTGAATATGTAATACATCTATGTATGTGTGTGTGTGTGTTTGTGGTTGTGTGTGTGTGTGTTTGTGTGTGTGTGTGGTTGTGTATCTATATATGTATATCAGTCGGGTTGAACTTACCCAGATTTTTCTCTCATAGACTCTCATATAAAACCCTTTTTGTTTTTTTACATAGGCACTTAAATGCATTCCCTATGGATTCTTTGGAGGACGTCCCTTCGTCATTATGCAACCTGCTCAGGCCAAGGAGGAGCATCACTTCGATCTCCAGTAGTCCCTGGCTATATTCACCTTTCGCAGTGATTCTATATTGCGGATAATAACGCAGATATGCGGATACTGCGGATATATTTTATGAATCAATTTTTTTATATTCAATATTTCAATCATTTTTATTGCTAAATTTGCATTTTCTAGGGTGGCATCTAGCCAGGGCATAGTGCTCTGATTGGCTCGGTGACGGCAGCATTGTTCTGTGCCTGTCCCACGCATAGCATGCATTCAGCATGTCGCCAAGTCTATTTCACAATGACATGCAATCGTTGCTCATAGAGTTACTGTGCAGTGTTGTGATTGTGCGAATTATATAGAAACACTTTATAAGAGTATGGGAAAGGTGAATAAGAGTGCCAAGAGGGTCTTAAAGCTTTAAATATATATAAATATTAAAATGAAAATAGGGTAGCTACTTTGTGGATTTTTGTTTATCACGGCTCCTTTCGCAATGTAACAACCATGATAAACAAGGGATTACTAGTGATGTACCGAGATGTACCTTTCTTGTAGCTCATGTAGCTTGAGGTGACACTTTTATGTTTATCTCACCACCAATCGGTTCCGAGTTGTCTTGCTGTGTGATTTTGACAAGATAAAGGTGAAAATTGTCCAATTGCCTAACCAAGTGTGAATTTACTAATTTAATGGGTTACCTTAGTCATCACTGCAAAAGTTGCACAACCTGATAACTTTGTCAGGAGCCGCCACTGATTATATATATACATATGTCTATGTATGTAAGTGCTGTATATAGAGACAGATACATAGATCCATCGTTAGATACACACATACATACCTACCTACATACATACATGCATGCATGTATATAGAAATATATATATTTTTTATTATTCCTTTTTCCCTGCCTGAAGTGTTTTTATTATCTGTGTCTGAAATCTTCTCTTCAATGCACAGCCGCGTTCATCTCGCCGACGCTGCAGCAGCGGCACTGCCACAGGTGGACAGATAAGACCCAGAGTGATGTTTGAAATCAACGAATCGTCTGAGCTCATCAGCGGGCAGCAGATTGGACAGATGACAGTATTATCCAAGCAACAGGATCCGCCACATGAAAACAAACCCTCTGTGATAATGATGTTGTATCGGGTGTGCGGTTTTTGCCGTACGGGGACGAGTCGCAATTCGGACCGGAGAACTGTTCATAGGTTCTCTCGAAGCACGCTGGGATAGCAGCAGCCCACCAAACATCCCGCCACTCAAAGAGAGATCCTCTGAATTTGTTTCTGTCCTTTGCTTTCCTTGACAAAACTAGCACCTGCTTTGGACCTTCTGGTCCACTTTCTGCTAAATCCAACAGGGACATTTTAGTAGCAATTGTGCTAAACAGATTTTCAACGTGATCATTTCCCCTTCAGATTTTTGGGTCTGCCCTGAATAATAAACTTATTGCAATTGTTGGGATTCGGCTGCTCGTCAAGCATTAGCCGTGCAGGAGGGTGAACCCCAACAGGTGCAAGTCGTCAAGCCTCGCCAAGTTAAGGACAAAGGTACCTTGTTGCCAGACGGTCGGTGCCACATTGTGGGTTCCCCATTCATCTCGCCCTTCCTCCTCAGAGTGTCCATGCATTTGGGTTGAACCCCTGCATTCATCATGATAGAACAATCTGGCCAAAATCTCCGCCAAAGGTCTGCTTGAATTCCTGGATGAACTGAGAGACAGTGCACCCGAAGCTGGAATAGTCCTGGAATCCAAGTTCTTCCAAGGACTCATCCTTATTGACCCCCATAAACAACTTGTTCTTGAGGTTGACGCCTCTGAAACAGGGGCCAGGGTCCTATCACAACCAGTTCCTTCCCTGGGTCGAGTATGCTCATAATTCACGTCTCCGCTGCAACAGGCATGTCCCCGTTTGAAATCTCGCTGAGCTACCAACCACTACTTTTCCCCACAGAGAAGGATATTGCGGTTACTTCAGTCCATCACTGCAAACGCATCTGGTATGACGCCCTGGCTGCACGACAAGGCACCTCTAGATAGAGCCGCTGCTTTGCTGACCAGAGACAGATCCCTCTCCCCTTCCACTCGCCTGGGTAGAAGGTTTGTGTCATGATATGTGCAGGGGTTTGACCCAAACGGAGGTGAGGAAGTGAGGCGGTAGAGGTTTATTTGCAAGGAGACGTGGCACTGGGGAGGGATGTGAGGTAAGGTGTGCGATGCAACAGTCTGGCCCTGGCGGGCTTTAACCGGCTCCCTTTATCCCCAGCCCGATGAGACCTAATGACTCCCACATGCTGGATTTCACAGGAAATTAGCCCCTAGGTTCATCAGCCATACGAAATAAAATCTATAATCAGCCCCACTGCAGGCCATCTATGTCTGCCTCCTAGCCTCCGCATCCATCCAACTTTGCATGTGTCCGAAGTCAAACCTGTCCTTACCAGCACCTTGCACCGCCCGCCCGGGACGTCGGGGGGCACCATGCATACACGGTCTGGATTTTTGACTCCCGGGGCAGGAGATGGCAGTACGTTGTTGACTGGGAGGGCTACGGTCCTGAGGACAGCTCTTGGGTTCCACGTTCCTTTATTTTTGATCCCTTTCAGACACCGCTCTTCCCTTCCATCTTGTTCCTGGGGGAAGCCGTTGAGGGGGGGAGGGATGTTGGGATCCAGGGCTCCGTCAGCAACAGCCCTGCGGGATGGTGAACCACAACAGGTGCAAGTCGTCAAGCCTCGCCAGGCTGAGGATAAAGTTAGCCTGTTGCCAGCCCGTCAGGGCCGGATTGTTGGCTCCCTATTCATCTCTCCCTTCCACGCAAGTTCGACGCCTTACCTCCTGAGAATGTCCTTGCGTTTGGGTCATATCGCTGCATTCACCATGACAGTAATATTTATTTCTTTGTGTACATGCTAATCCTATATGTCTGTCATATCTTTGATTTTGAAATTCCACCATGCACACGGGATTTACATCGAATCTTTGTTCCAGCTTATTGCACAAACCAAGAAAATACTTAATGACAACCGCAGAGTAGAACATTTCTTCGTATGCTTCTTAGACTTTTGCTCTCGAAGTGGCTCCAGGAATTGAAGTTCTCGACCGTCAGGTGTCTCCTTGACAAGCCAGGCTAAATCGTTCAAAAATCAGCTGTCATAGTGACCGACTGAGGGGCCGTGATGCAATGCAATATGAGTCAATAAACAAGGACAAGACACGTCATGACATAAGGATTGATCCCAAAATGATCACGGATATTGGGTCTCTCAGGAAGCTGACTTGTGTCGTTTGAGACTGCGACGGTGAATCCTTCTTGGAGAAGAGCGGAGCTGTAGGCGTTTTGGCAGTCCTTATTGGTTTGGGAAAACAGAGGCAGCTCTGAGCCCTTGATGCTGGAAAGGATTTGAGAAGGTAAACTACCGGACCGAGACCGCCATTTAAAATGGCCTCGGTCAAATCGAAACAAACTGAACTTTTATAGTGCTTTTCTGACCATTTGTTTTTAAACCCATTTTAAGCCCCATTGCGAACTTCTTTGTGTGTCATCCCAATAACGTCTATCATGCCGCTTTAAAATTACCTGGTTTTCTTGAAAGAGAGAAGAGCTCCCCATTCCCCCTCAATGAACATTTCTGACCAATGAGCACACTGCCACCTGTCACATGACATTTTTAAACGGAAAATCTTTCAATAGCACAAAATGTTACTCATATAAAGTAACACCAAAGTACTTAATGTATTTATGGAGTCCAAGAACCCACCAACGGATCTATCTATCCACAGTGAGAAAAATAATAAGATAATATCTGACCTTGATCTGTGTGTGTGTGTTTTGGGGGAAATTTAGTGAACAAATACTGAGAGACAAACATTCTTGCCACTACACCAGAACTAAGTAGCTATTCGGCCAAAAATGCGGCTATAATCCATCATTATATCGTGAATAAAAGGGTCAATTTTAAGCTTTATAATGAGCATACAGGTCAGCTCCTGCTGGCTTAATGAAGATGTTTTAGTTTGAAGCCAAAAAGCGAACAGACGCCTGCTGCAGGTAATTGGTGAATATTTTGGTGTTTTGAGCAGCTTAAGAGCCTAATGCGTCCCCCCGGGGACTCCACTGAGATCAAAACAGAGTAGCGGTGTAACGGGATCGTGAAGACGAAGCGCGCGTGCAGCAGGTGAAGCTTGGAAATGAGTGATGACGGTCCAGATTTACCGGATGCTTGAATAAGACTCACGGCTTAAGGAGCCTCAGTCACGTGCGCTGTCCTAAAATTGTCGCAGTAAGTTAAGAAATAGCCAATGCGGATTTAACTCTCGGAACGCTGGGTTTAGTCATTTCTTTTCTATATCCATGGCTAATAAAAATAAAAATGGCTGGATAAATGCATATTTAATGTAAGAAAAAATGGTAATAATGAAAATAAGAACAAATCTACTCTAATTTCAGTGGATTTAAAACATAAACTTCTACAAGGTCAATTTTTCTCAGACAGGGCTTAGATCAATATTCTTTTTCTATTTTTTTATTCTATAATGTAAAAGCAACATTAACTCTGTTAGGATACACATCTTTACAACTAAACCCATTTCCAATATTGTGCAAATTAAAATAGTTTTTATAGCCACTCTTGTATAGTAATCTGATAGCTACAGGGAAAAAATGATGGGGAAACTGCAGGGCCCTGATTTCAAATGCAATAATGAATTAAAGCACATATATTTATAAAAAAAAAGGGGTCTGACAGCAGAACGGATTAATTTGAATAAAGTTATTAAATTGCAAATTTGAAAATTACCCAAAAGGATCCCTCAACCAGATATTGTGTTAAAGGTTGGTATTTTATTTAGGTATGGATATTGATTTTAACACTGTGTATTGAGAATTTTTTTTTTCTTTTTTTTTTTTCGTAATTTTACTTTTTACCTGATCTGTTCACTGTCTATTCTATGATTTTTGCTAGGTGTGGCTCTTGTAGCTTGGTTCCATAATGCAGACGAAAAATACTTTTAAATGGGTGAAAAATGAAGATAATAAATACAACTCTTTTTTGATTGAAGGTTTTTTCAAAGATGCAGAACGAGCCTTGCAGATTATGTCTAAAGTATCAAAAAATATTTGAAAAGAAACAAGTTTATTTTCCTTCTGGGCCAATTGTATGTTTTTAAAATTGCTTATTTTCCCATCAATTTCCCTCGGCTGTTTTTAGATACCGCGATGAAGCATCAATTCGCAGACTGCAAAGTAAACAAAAACTCATTAAGAAATTACTGACAAATCCACAACAAAAGAAGAAAAAAAAAGAAGACAAGAATAATTAGAAAGACATTACGTTCAAATAAGAAGAATCCAGTTATGTTTAATGAGTAGGAAAAAGCTTGTTTTATTTCAAGTAAACTGCTGGAAGATGAGCAGGAAATAATTCTAAATGTGCAGAAATTATCCAATAGATTTCATGATCTTGAAAAATCAGCAGAACTTACGGGAAAGTAGTTCAAAGTTATGTCTCAGCTTATCATAAAATTGAGAAAAAATGACAAAATGGATAAATTTAAATTTGGACCCGCATATTTGTTTGTGTGGATTTTCAGGGGGGCTCAAATATACGAGATCTTTTTTAGTTGGGGTGAAAAAAGAAACCTTAAATATTCATTCGCAACTGTGAGATAAAACAATTCCCAGACTCTTTATATCAATGATGATCTTATCAACACTTGTTTTCAAAAGTTGCCCCTTTAAGTTCTTGTTCACAGTATGATTGAGCAACAATTTGTTTGAAACCCAATTTCCTCTAAACCCCAGTCTATCACTGCAGTTCTTCACCGCATATAAAATGACCGGCTCCATTTCTCTGCACGTCTTCTGTTTTGCCTTTGCCTTTCTCCTCCTTACTCTCCAACGGTGACAGAATGAGGACACGGTTCTTCTGTGGATCTTCGGACTGGATGGAGGAGCAGCCTCAGGTTCGCGGCTGCTGACAAGGATGAGATTAGAACTGGTCTTGTGGCTTCAATTCCCTCGCGACAATGTTGAAATCGGACTCGCTCTGGATCTCCTGTGTCTTAGGCCTGTGGGCGCCGTCGGACGATTTTAAACCGACGGATCGCACAGGCAGATTCGAGCTTCACATCAGGCGCCCTGTGGCTCTCCAGCAAACATGATCAATCAATCATTTGACCGCCCAACGGAACGACAGAGGGACCAATCTATTTCTCTATCTGTCCATATATGTCTATTTATTTAATTTCATCATATCCTTCTTTTCATTGAACCCACCATGGATGAGCCATGAACATGAACATGGATGGATGGATGGATGGATGGATGGATGGATGGATGGATGGATACTTATGCGTATACTACCATCATTTTCGGACTATTGAGCTGACCTGACTATA
The DNA here is from genome assembly GCA_901007705.1 of Fistularia tabacaria. Classification (NCBI taxonomy): domain Eukaryota; kingdom Metazoa; phylum Chordata; class Actinopteri; order Syngnathiformes; family Fistulariidae; genus Fistularia; species Fistularia tabacaria. Next base: position 316,769 of record CAAKHD010013827.1, on the reverse strand, counting down.
AGCCGCAACCACTACATTTTTAAAGATGTGTACATATATAGGCTGCCCTGATAAGCTGCAAGCTTACATTTGTAACATGAGATATTTACTCAGAAAGTTGTCACACAGAAGGATTTTTTGAAACACGTACGTAAATGCTTTTTTTTGTTGTTTTTTTCCAAACACTACCTGTAACTCATCTGGTTAAAAAAAATCAAAAAATACAGTCGGCTTCCAGGAAAAGTCATTCATTGCTATCTTTATATTAATCCTGCCTACTGAAAACACGAAAGTCATCTTCGTCAGTGTCGGAATTAAAGAACCTCGGAATTTTTCCGTCACACACTCTCTCGATCTGTCTTTCATTTTTGCTCTCAATATCACTTGTGTAAATCGCACAAACCGCACGCTTGTGTTCTGCAAGGTCTATGTGTAATTTCATTTGTTCCGTGATGACGAGGCCAAATACTTAAGCGGCGGCATGAAGTCTGTTAGCCCCTAAAAATCCATAAATTGAGTTGCAGTGTTCAAAACAGGACATAACAGTTGATAGGGGCTTTTAGTCCAGATGTTATATTTAAATATGTGTGTGTATGTTTGTTTGTGTGTGTATGTACTGTATATGTATGTTTGTATATAATTATGTATTTGTGTGTGTGTGTGTATAATATACAAATATACACAAACAAACTTAAATGAAAACGGAGAGGTAGATGTTTATGTGTATGTATATGTAGACATAGATGTAGATTAATATAGATAACATATGTACATATGTTCCCTCAGCCATTGAAGAAAAAGTGTCATTTGCACATCTGATTAAATTAGCTGGAAAATTTTCAGCTTTGCATGTTGTAGTTTTGACATCAGGAATCACGATATATATCTATTAATGATAAATCAGTTTTGCACTGATCTTACGGGTCTTTCCAAGCAAAGGCCTGCTGTGTGCACGTGTGCATGGCAGATGAGCCCTTGTAATTGCACGATTTTGTCGGTGTGAGTGAATCAGTCGCTCCGGGGAGCTGATTGGTTTCAAACATACAGCTGCAACCTCTATCAGGCTTGCAACATTAGCCACACCGGCTAGCTGTTATTTTCCCTGTTGTTGTTGTTTTTTTTTTTTATTGAAGAGGACTGATGTTAAAGTGCAAGAAACAAATACAGTTAAATATATTCCCCCGCTGCTCCATGTGTGGCGTGCTCCACTTCTTCTCAGGGTATCCTGGTCCCCCAAACTTGACACAAACCTCATTAGACCAGGTAAATACTGGCATTTCTACCTGTACGGAGTCTTGTATGGACCCATCTGGATACTCTGCCCTGAGCAGGATGTGAGCCCCCCTTCTCCTGTACCAAATCCAGCTGTTTGACTAAGAGTGGCTGATAGTCCTCCTCATGACGGACTCACAGAAGGCCCCAGTACCATCCAGCTTCTGGCACATAGGTAGCCAAAGTATGACATGGAAGCATCTCTCAGGTTTCAAGATGAATCAGTTACCTAAGATGAATGGGCACATGGATCAAAACATGACCAGGGCACAGAAAGGAATCAGTAAGCGTACCAGAGGAGCTAGACACCAGCAACTGGACAACAGAACAATCACAGAGCACTGCAAGAGAAGAGCAGAGGTACCGACTTGTCCAGTGACTCCATTAAATAATCCTATTACTCAATGCAGCAAACATGGACACCGGAGTACCTGGTTCTGTATGGGGTAAAAAGGACACTTCAAGCCTTTATCAAGAACTAGATGGGGCTCTCGGGGGCAACCCTGTAGTCCAACTCAAAGCCAATTCCAGACATGAGCCACAGATATGGTATATACAAATGAGATGTGATGCCCCCTGTGCTGTTTGATATGGGTCTGAACCCCCTAACCTGTATCATCATTAAAAGTGGCTTTGGATAGGTTATCCAAAGGGGGTCAGCAATCAACCAACGCCTCCGCCTGCATGACAGCAGACTGTGTGTCAGACATCGACTCCGTGATTCACCTCATCAGGCTGGTTTCAACAACATTAGACAAGACCCTCGGGGTGCAGACTGTCCAAAGACGCCCCAGAGACAATACAGCATGTAACAGGGGGGTTGTAAGATGCTGGTAGGAAAGGCATAGATGTAGCATTGTCACCATGCATCTAGCATCGTACGCATGACCATCTGTACCTTGTATTGGCCGGAGGACCCGAGATCAAGGTGGGAGACAGCTGACAGCTGATCCAGACTGGCCAAGCCAATACCCTGCGGGATTTCCATTTCCAGACAGGCAAACTGGTGATGGCAAATTTATGAGACAACACCTCGTTGGTGGACAAGAAGCAGAAGACAGCCATATTGGTGGATCAGGCAATCCCAGGTGCCAGCAACACCAGGGAAGAAAGAGCAAAAAGAAGCTTGAGAAAATACCCAAGCCTCCAGGCGTTGGGGGAGATATGGGAGGTGAAGGCAAAAGTGGTCCAAGTATTGATCAGGTTCCAAAAAATTTGAGATTTCTACCAGAAGACTGCAATCCTTAGACCAGCAATGCTCCCAAGCAGAATCCTCGATCTCCTAGGCTTCTTGTACCACTCAGATTGGATGAGACAGGGATTTTTTTGACTGAAGGCAGAAACAGGGGAATCTGAAGTAAACCTGCGTTGAGCTCATGCAAAGTCCATATTTCAGAATGAATCCAATAAATAATGAAAAATAAGTGTAATATAACAGATTGCCTTTAGCATTGGAACATAAACCATTTCAACTGTCATGATCTATTTTGTGATTTATATAAATATAGCAAATGCTTGACGGATACTTTCCCATGAGGGATCTCGGAATGATCAAAGCGGCTCCAACAAATCAAAGACAAATTTAAGGAGAAATAAATAAAATAAAAACTAAAATAAAGTTAGTTGATAAAGTTTGGTGGGTGTGGGCTTTCATTAGCCAGCCTCAGCCGCACTTTAACCTCATATCAAGCCATGAAATAACATTATAACCTCCTCCTGGTGACTGAGTGGCTCTAACAGCCCTGACCAGGGGAGAGGCGCTCATGCTTGCTGAAAAGTTCAAGCAAAATTCACTTTGAGCAGGCTGGAACCAATCAAAAGGGCCCTCCGCACACACACATACACACACATACACACACACACACACACACACACACACACACACACACACAGTGACAAGCTGTCAATCATCCTGCAGTAGGGATCTGAGATTTATATAATGGATGAAACGTATCATTAGCCTGTGAACCAGCTGCTCTGGCAGGACGTCATTACAAATGTATGCTGAGCAGCCTCTCATTGTTCACGATCACACGGGCTGCTTAGAATTCTGGAGTTCCTAACATAGAAAACATGTGACACACAGTGAGCATAGATGATGAAGCAGGGCAGAAGTGGAATATTTCATATGAGACATGGATCGGAGAAAGGATTGGGGGTGTCAGGCCCGCGGAGAAAGAGTCTCCGCGGAAACAAATCTGGTTCCTTGCGCTTTCCTCGGCTTGTTTTCGGTGACAGCGCCGTCGGACGTCCTTGGCTGTTTTCAGTGTTGAATGGCACAAAGCCACTGTGGTTCCATGTTGTTGCTGGGTGTGTGTGTGTGTGGGGTGGGGGGGGGGGGGTGCAACAAAGCAAATGGAGTGATTTTAAACAAGTTGATCTTTTTGCCAAAAACAATCGAGGCCAACAGCGACAGGAAAGAGGAAGCATCAAGCCCTGCGTCTAATTTGTGTACTACTAACAGTACATGTACAACTATTAAACTAGGGTTAGATGGCGGAGGTAGATTCGCTGTGGCGACTCTTAAGGGAGGAGCCAAAAGAAAAAGAAGAAGAAGAAGAAGACATATACTTCTATTAAATACATTTTATAAAGCATCATCTGAAAGGCTGTGGCTTACACTCAAGACTACCAAAATTCTGCTGCTGCTCCAGAAGAGGTCTTTATGTATGCTACTGCACGATGCTGTATGAACACCGTTTGTGTTATCAGAATTCATTCATTCATTCATTCATTATCCATTACAGCTGTCGAGGGCTCACCGTAGCCTATCCCAGCTGTTATTGGGCAAGATGGGGACCGGTCACAAGTCCCCCGCCGGGCCACATATAGAGACAAACAGGCATTCAACCTCTGAGTAACACGTCTTGGCAATTTCGGGTCTCGAATCCATGTTTGTTTGTTTTTTTGTTTGATTGTTTCTGAATTCAAATTGTTATAATGACAAAATTAATTTGTTAGCCACTGCTGTTGTCCAATACTTTAATAATCATAGCTAATTATTGATTGAATATTGGCCCTGAGATTGGTTGGCGACCTATGCAAAGGGGTACCCATCGCCCGATGACCCAAGCGTCCCTACTTATTGTAGGATCAGCAGCATAGAAAATGAATGAATCAATCACGTTATAGATTTCATTGTATTCGCACGGCATTATCGTTTCATATCAGTTATAATTTAATGAAGGCTCAGACAGGAACTCCTGATAAGGTATTTCAAATTTCTACATCTTTAAATGTTAACAGGTGTCACATTTATTTTCTCGATCATGTAGAATATTTTCACACCACACAATCCCGACGCCTGTCCCATCAATGCGGTAAAATTAGTTTTGAGAAATAGAATTACGGTGACGATAATCATGCTACGGGACTAAGGGTGATGGATAAGAGATCAATTCTGGTTTTTTTTTCGTACCACATTTGCGAAAACGAGCTGGAATCACTTCAGTGAGGGAGATAATTACTTGTTACCAAAGTATTGAAGTTTTGGAAGTGTAACCACGAGAAGCGCTTCGTTTGGTGTGAATGCTCTGATGTCCCGGAGCTGCCAGGGTGTGAAACGCAAGCTTTATGTTGGCTCAAACAATAAAAAAGCGATCTGAGCGAATCACGTGACACCGTGAGGAAGGAAGCAAAGCTGAAAAAAGGGTGAGAAAAAAAAAAAATCAATTTCAAAATTTCTTTCCAAGTGGACCCGGAACGGGAACCGTCTGTTTGCAAGCGACACTTCAGCCGGGAACTCAAACATCCAGCGGATGTCTGCATGAGTGTGTGTGAGTGTGTGTGTGTGTTTGTGTGGTTGGAGGGAAAGTTAGATACACCCAGAAGCCTCTAGACACTTAAATACCTGGTGGAGGGCCAAGGCCCAATTAGAATTTAGGTGGCGTTGCATTCGCTAATAAACATTCACCTCACTGAGCCAAATGAGTTCTTCAGGAAAAACACACACACACGTGCACACGCAAATGAGGTGAGGTGGTAAAAGGGACAGATGGAGGGATATCTTGTTGTTGCCTATTTAGTCATATTTTCTATTCAAAAGCAGGTTGTTTGTTGCTTAATTGGGTGTTTTGCATAGGAGTTGGAAGTGTCACGTTTGGGGGTCACGGTATGGAGATCAGTCGGCGAAGAGATCGGAACTCGGCCAACGCAACGGATGTCCGCCGAAGCGGCGCCGACCTTTTTTGGATCTTTTTGAAAGATGTGACTCTTCTCTGAACCGCTTTGATACGAAGGAACCGCCAGATGGGTGTGTAGCTTTCCATGCCTCGGACAAAGTTTCTGAATTATCGATCGGCATCGATATTTGACGGTGTTGGTTCAAAGATCATAAGATATACATATACATTATATATATATATATATATATATATATATATATATATTTATATGAACTAGTTGAGGTGGTAAAAGGGATGTGTATATATGTATGTATGTGTTCATGTGTATACGCACACACATACACAGACTTATTTATACACATATTTACATATATGTAAATGTCATATCTATATATGTATATGCAAACATATGCACACATATATGTGTTAATATGTTTTTTTTTTTTCTTATATCATGTATGTATGTTGAAATGTATAATTTATCTTGCTTTTTTTAACCCCGCACCTCAACTTTTTAGGTGATTTTCCGATCATATTTAGTTATTTTCCTTAACTTGCATGCCTAATACGGGAAACATGGAGCCTGCTGCAAACTTACCAGTAAACACTTGAGCGATGGTTTTCTTCTGTTTTTTTTCCGATTTCCTCCTGTGATCCGACAGACATCAAGCGGGTTCAATGGAAAATCTGAATTACGCACTTATGCACGAGAGGCTGACTGATTGCATGTGTCTGTAAGTTTGATGGATTGGAGACTGAACCCAGCCTCTCGACCAATCACAGCTGGGAGATGCTCCAGCCACCCGTGTGACCCTAAATGCAGCATGGGCGGTATAGAAAATGAATGAATAAACAAATGAATTCATGAATGAATTCATCATTTAGCGCCTTCATCAGCTTGGGATTTTACTTTGCTTTGGATTCACAGACGGCAAATTGGGAGCAAAGGGGTCCCGTTGCCTTGCCCAAGGGCACGTAGGCTGGGGGAACCGGGAACAGAACCGGCAACCCCAAACTGAGACCCAACCACCCCAGTGAACACTTCAACAACGGACGTAGCCATACAGAGAAATTAAACGAAATAGAGTAAAACCCTTTCCGCGTCAGGTTATGAGGTTTCAAAATTCTGTCTGTTTCCCAGAGGATTTCGACGGGACTTGTCGTCAGAAGCAATTATCAATTCGTCGTCTTCCGGAGCATCCATGGCTCCAAATCACAAAAGTGTACCATAATTAAGAAAAAAAAAAAAAAAAAGACAAAAAAATAAATAAATAAAATCCCCCGCAGACTTTTTTTTGTTTGTCTTTAAGGCTATATGGAGGAAACTAGTCTTTAGAAACACCAAGACATGGACAATGGAGAAACGAACCCGGGGTTCCACTTCTTCTTCTTCTTCTTCTTTTTCTACTCGTTCTTTTTTAACACCCATTGATTTTGGTTTTTGGTTTTCTTTGGACAGGGGACGGAACGCCAGGCGAGAGCAGGAATGACGGTGTGATTGCTGCAGATGTAAGAGTGTGGCAAACGGGGGGGACGGCGAGCTGACAGACTGGGATGATGATGTTTGGGAGGAAAGCCGGGACTGCTACGGATCTTAATCTTTTCTGCATTAAAACAAAATAGTTTTTATTTGTCTGTGATATTTATGGTCATTTTATACTTAATTTCCGTATTTTCTTTGCTAATTAATCAGCAGTTTCTAGTTTTATTTTAGGGTATTATTTTTCTTTTTTGCCAAACATTCTCGCCTTCTTCATTTGCATGTTCTGTTTTTATATTTGAATCTATATTTGATTATTATTTTTAATATCAACCAATTAAGTCAGCGACCTGTTTTGTTTTTTTTCCCTCCGTTTTTTTTTTCTTTTCGAGATTTCTTTGAAGTTTGTCTCACTTCTTATATTTTTAGGGCAATTTTCTTGTTCATTTTTTTATTCTACATTCCCTCAAGGTCCAGGTTAATTACTTTCCATTTTGAGGCGCATACTTTCAGGTTTTTTTTTTGTTGTTGTTTTCAAGCGTTTTAAAACGCACCATAAAGTTGTTTCTTTTTGAGATGATTCGCCGCAGACGCGCGAGGAGCGGCGGTGTAGAACAGTCGGGGGAGGCGGGAGGTTTGCGGGGGCGCTGATTTGAATCCATTCTGCTTAGCTTTGCCGTGATCCATAAAGAGACTGCTAATGCCACTTGTCAAATGCTCCCCTTTCATGCGGAGATTTGAGGAGCACCAACCGGCAAGCGGTACAGCCGGCGGAGTGTGTGGACGCGTGATCCGGCATACGGATGTGAGATAATGTGTTCTTCCACTCGGCTCGGCCCATGTCGGACCACGGAGCTTGACACGAGTGGCAAACCGCCACGTTCCTATGCCGGAGACGGACGATGTCAAACCCCTGACCCTCGGTACCAGCACGACGCGGGCGCAGGGGTTGATGGAGGAAGTCATCCGGAGTTCAGCGCAGGTTAATGCCGGTACCGAGACAAGATCGCAAAATATGTTTTTTTTCTTTGACGAAGAAACATGAATGGAACAGGGTGATTTCATAGAAGGGAATAAACAGCCGTGACCTTTGAACCCCAGCGTTGTGTAATGGAACATTTATGCGATTGAAAAAAGAAATCCGGCACCCTCACGACTTCCCCAGAGCTCAGAGCTGGTAAATTTTAAAAGACGGCATTTATTTTCAAGCTGAAGAAGTTATTAATTACATTTCTGCTGCAAAATGAGGGATAATTGCTCACTGATTTTTACATAATTATTCAATTTTAGAAGCAGATTTATTGTTTTCACTGCTATTTTTTATTTTTTTTTTGCTTTTCTCATTAATTTCAAATCAGTTTTGTTCAATCGCCAGAAAAAAACATCCCGAACATAAATTAGGTTTTTTTAACAGTCGATCAAAAAAAAAAAGGAATGATTTAGTAAATTTGTAAAACAAGTTATCAGACTTCAATGAACCTCAGACCAATAAGCCAACAAGTCAATTTGGTTGTTTCAATTTTGGTAGATTGGCCACTACAAAATCATTATATTTTGATTTGTGTCCACGTGTTATGATGAGATTTTTGAAATGAACATATAAACTTTGGACAGAATGGCAAATTTGAAATTGAATGCAAAAGGGTTAAAAAAATCCTCGTGAAAACATACCAGAATGTACGTATCAAGAGTCACCCTCTCGCTTGAATTGAAGGTCTTGTGTCTGAGGGAAGTCAGGACACTTTTAAACAACAAGTGCAAAATGAAACACAAATACTTGATAGCGATGTTCTCCTCGAGTCTGGAATCCCATTATCATTCTCCTGACCTCTGTCTCACATGACTGATGCAGTGTTTTAAATGTGAACGTGTGCTTGTTTGTGTGCCCCTCCTGATTGGGCTGCTTATCAGTCGTCCCCCGGCCCGTCCTTGTCCTCCACTGTCGTGACTGTGGCCTTATGACCGCCCGGCCGAGCGGCTGCGGACCGAGACGGCGTCCGCTGAATGTTCAGCGCCCCGTGGATCGGTGCCGAAGCGGAGTCCCGTCGAATCAATGCCGCAATTAACAGCCTGGTCGCCGTCCATACCTTTATCTATTATCTTTGCTGATAAGCCAATGGCTGCCTTATCAACCCCCGGCATCCCCTACGTCCTAAAGTTTGGACAGGAGAGCCTTCTATTGCAGAAACAGGCTTGGAACTCAACATTCTGGAATGTCAGGGCCATTAGCTTAACGTGCAATTCCCGTAATGACTCCTTACAGCATTCAGAGACTGACCTGTCCTCACCAGGAAATTAGGCAGATGAATTATAAATGGACGATTTTATTTTGGTTAACCTTCAGGGCCCATTGAGTCAGTCCAACACAAATGTTATTGAATTGATTCAAAGGATTCAAAAGGTTCAAAAGACTCAAAAGATCCAAATGATTTAAAAGATTCAAAAGATTCAAAAGACTCAAAAGATTGAAAAGATTCAAAGGTTAAAAAGATTCCAATTACTCAAATTGTTTATTGTCATGAGCACAAAAAGGAAATGTGTTTCCCCATATCATGAATGATTGTTTGAAAAGGTGTTGGTGACATAGAAGAGACATAAGTTATCTAGTAAGGACAAATGTATGTGTATATAAATATATATACATATGTGTGTGTGTGTGTGTGTGTGTGTGTGTGTGTGTGTCTGTGTGTGTGTGTGTGTGTGTGCGTGTCTGTGTGTGTGTGTGTGTGCATATATATATATATACATACATACACACACACATATATATATATACATATATATTATATGCTTATATATATATATATATATTGCAAATAAAGTGTGTGTAATTCTGTACGGTAATATGATTTGGTGATTTGATAAATGATACTGGCTTGTCATTGTGCCTCAAATCACAGAAAAAAAAAGAAAAAAGTATGACATGTTAATTAACTTGTGTGGATGTCACGTATCACATCGCGTAACTTTGACTCAATGCCTGTCAACTTGATAAAGCGTCCTCAACTGCACATTGCTCCAGGTAGATGGCAGAGACCGGTATGTTTGCGCTTTATTGTGGATCATGACATTTCCAAGTGAAATTTTAACAGAGCCCGGAGGAAACATGAGGGAAAAAGCACAAAAGAGGAAACGGTCACAAACGCGGGTTGCTCGACACTCGCCGGTTTGCAACTTTCTCCCCAGCCTTCAGGTCATCTCGACGGTTTAAACGCCCGGGTTGAAGCGAAATGGATGTGACAGCTGGTTGAGCTGTGGTGTTCCAGGTGAGCTGATTTCAAAGAGGGTTTCCAGAAAGTAAATAGGCTGTCAGTTTGAACAACAGTGGACTTTAGTGATGGACAATTAATTGGCTGACTAAAAAAAAAAAAAAAAAGAAAAAAAGGAAAAAATTGTCTTCACTGTGCAGTGAAACAAGGAAAAGGTTCTGTCTGATGAACTTGAAGTTTGCCCTGGTAAAAGGATCCCCGGTTACCAAGATCTAACTGACTAACTGACAATATTTTTACCAGATAAAAAATGAAAATAAAATTACTCAGCATATCTTACTTCGTAGAAAATCGGGGGAAAAACAATTCACTCAAAGTCCGCCATTGTTGTTTACGTCTCAGTGATGATAGGTAGTGAGATCAAGCTAGCACGGTGCAACCGATGTACATCAGCAACCCGTCATGCATTGCACTAGTAAAACAATGGCTGTGCTCATCAGTTAGAATTTATGTGATAAATTGCGATTCATATATATAATCATACATAGAGGAATCATTTTTCATGCTTTTTTTTAACAACACAATCAAGTAGGAGAAAAATATATGGCATTGGCATATTTATGCCAATTCCTCCTCTGAGAAAGGGTTCCCTTTTAGGGTTTTTAAATGCAGATAGTAAGAGAGGCTCATGTTTTTTTCCCTAATTGGATAAGCTTTCTAGTCGGGCTGTAACGTTCAAGAAAATTTCCTATCAAACTTTATTATTAAAACTAATTAAATACATACATAAATAAAGAGATACTTGAATAAATTAATAAACAATACTTAAAAAACAATAAATTAATAGAAAATAGATAAATGAATAGAAAATAAAAAAATAAATTAATAGATAGATAGATAGATAGATAGATAGATAGATAGATAGATAGATAGATAGATAGATAGATAGATAGATAGATAGATAGATAGATAGATAGATAGATAGATAGATAGATGTAATAATGAATGAATTCATCCTTCAATCAATGAAATTAAATTAAATTAAATTAAATTAAATTAAATTAAATTAAATTAAATTAAAATTAAATTAAAATTAAAATTAAAATTAAAATTAAAATTAAAATTAAAATTAAAATTAAAATTAAAATTAAAATTAAAATTAAAATTAAATTAGATTGCAATTTCATTTATTCATCAGCCTAACCCAGCTGTCATTGGACGAAAGGGTTCACCCGCTCATTCGCCAGTCAATCACAGGGCAAAACAGAGAGACCTTCAACCATTAACTCATTCAGTCACACATCTGGACAATTTTGGATCTTGGATTAACCGTCTGAATGTTTTTGGATCAGGGATGTACGGAGGTTAAAGTGACGGAAAACATGCCTGTCACTGGGTTTGTCGATTGTATCCCATTGCATCCGGAAGAAAACCTAGGGATTGGAAGCTGCCCGATTAAGAACTGCAAACTTTTCCCCAACCCCTCACCCCCCCGCCCCCTTTCAAATCCAGTCTCATTTTGCGAAAGTGGGAGTGATGCGATGCGGCGCAAGGTCACATTGGCACGCCGTTCCACTTTGCTGACACAATTAAACAATGACGGGCAGGATGTGCTAAAAACTTGACACTTACCGTCTGATACAATCCCTCCCTCTCTCTCTGAAGTAGGCTGAAATGAGTCGCAGACTTACTCCCAAGTAAAATGATTTAGAACGGCAAGATGGTATCGCCTGCGATGCCGGTGAGAGAGAGCGGGTGAGATTAACCCTTTCTCATGAATTCTGATTAGAGCGGCTAATCTGGGATCCTGATTAGCGGCTCGGCTCAGGGAGAAAGACCACAGAAGAGAGTCGGTGTGGATGGAGACGCCTGTGCACAACTCAGCCGAGCTGCGATATGCTTCCAGATTTCACAGGCTGGGGGGAAATCGAGTTTGCATGTTTTCCCCCAGGTCTGGTTTCTAGGTTACTCAGTGCCGAAATTGGCTGGGCTTGTCGATGAATGGACTCGTATGTGCAAAGCACCTTTGTCAACTTTGCTCATTTTGTATCATTTCCAGTATATCGTTCGTAGAGTCTTTCTTACATTTTATTTTATTTTATTTTATTTTATTTTATTTTATTTTATTTTATTTTATTTTATTTTATTTTATTTTATTTTATTTTATTTTATTATCTGTATAATGTGCATATGTCACACACATCTTGTTATATTACATAGCAGGTATTGCTGCTACTGGCGGTCTACAGGGCCTCTGGAAATTAACTTTCTTCCATTCTCTCAGGGTGTAAAGACACTAAAAATGCTTGAATTGTGGAATCCTTGAATTAAATTAAATTTGATTTAAATGTATTTGATCTTGCTTATTTTTAGTTAGTATTTTAGTATTTTGACTTTAATCTTTTTTTTTATTCTATTTATAAATGAATGAATGGACTAATTCATTCAATCATTTATCTATCTACCCATACATTATATACACTTGATACACACGCACTTAAATAATGTACAGTATATCACAGTATATACATACAGGTATATAGAGGTATACACACATATAAAATATATACATATACACATATATATATATACACACACACACACACACACACACACACACATATATATATATATATATATAAATTCTGCAACACCTGAATTTCCCCTATGGGGATCTATAAATTTTTATCCTATCCTATCCTATCCTATCCTATCCTATCCTATCCTTTCCTATCCTATCCTATTTAATATGAATATTCTTGAACAATATGTTGAGTCAACATTTTTACATCATTAATTATGTGTTTACATTTTACAAATCAATTAACAAGTTGTCTAAATATTCAAATGTATTAATTAATAAATTAATTTAGTTATTTATTTACTTTTTATATTTTTACTCATACCACAATGGTTTCCTGTGTGCAAATTTTTCAAACAAGACGGTGATAAAGGAGAGAAAAAAAAAAGAATGATAACAGATATTCCAATGAACATCTTTAAAAAAATGCGTCACCCCAAAATTGGATGTCTGTCTCCAGGGTGAAATATCTCTATTTGTGTGAATGACTATATTTCCATGTGAGGGACAGTCCTCCTGATTTGATAGCTCCCTGGTTTATATATTTAGACGTGAGAGTTGAGGCGGCCAATCATATTTGAGGGATTCTGTGCAGCTATCATACAAGCACTGTTCCATTTAGCAGTAAAAGAGGTGGGAAAAAAAAATGGCCCATGGACCTAAAAATACCTCGAGAACGTAAGATTGTTTTTTTTTTTCTTTTCAGGGAAGCACTAAATTTGTTTGATCAAGTAGCTCCCTGAAGTCAAAAGAGGTCAAAAACTATTTTCTCACAATTCCTGCTCCCGAACCCACGAGGCTTCAGTCGTGTTGTGACAGCCGATTGGTGGAGGTCTCGTTCACCCCAATGCGTCTGATTGGCCGGTTTAAAAACCAGGCCGTTCATAGCAGGCGACCACGGCGGCGCGATTTGAAAAAGGTAATCAGAGCTGATTTCTCGGGGAGTATTATAATTCTCCCTCCACAGGCATTCGTTTCGTTTTTTCACACCATCCCCCGGCGCCACTGTTTTGTTTTTACTTTCGGTTCTGCCTCGGATCCCGCCAGACATTAGCCGCGGTGATTCATCAGCACAAATCTTCTCCTCAGATCGGAATTCAATACGGATGTTATCCCTGCCATTTTCTGCTCCATTGCGCCGCAAAAAGCTCACTCGCCTTCTGTCTCTCAGATACTCACTGTACAGGTTAAAAAAAAAAAAAAAAAACATCCTAACTGTTGGATTTTTTCTGACTCCCTGCAGAGTCTGTAACGCACTCGTAATGTGGAGTCTTGTATGACCGAGCTCTCGTCTTATTGTGAAAAGCAAAAAAATGGTGATCGATCCCATATCGGTTTCTCCACTTCCTGTCCTTCTACTGAAGTGAAGCACGGTCTAGGAAGATATGCAATTCAAATGTTCAAGGCGCCAACAACATTTCTTGGACAACTAGAGCCGTTACTACCCAATGTGGCGCCCTGGGTGAGATTTTATACGATTTTATATTGTACCTCGCATCAGTGGTTTTCATGCGCTTAGAAAAGAAATAGATTGTTTTTACTGTTGTCTTGAATCCAAATTTAAGATCCCATGCTTCCCAATTTAAATGCTAAACAAATTACAAATAAACACCAAAAAATATGATATACAATATAAATACCCCTACCACAAAATAAGAATCATGTAAATAATAATAAATAATAATTATAGTGATAAATTAGAATTGCAACGAAGACCCCCGAAAGGAGGAGCTTATTTGGTATTTACATTTTTAGCAAGATTGTCATGGGTTTCAGTTTAAACACTCCCAACAAAAGTCCAGAATACAGATGATTAGTTTCCATGAAGTTTACTGGGAATCTTGTGAAACTATAATACAATACAACAGAATGTGTGCATTTTTAAACGAACACAACATAACAGCACTATCTAAAATATAGCATAGCTCAGCTATCCCAACGGCGCAGTCAATACGGTGGAAAGCGATCCAGCAAAGGCAAAATATATAGCTAACTTAACTTTGCTACAACTAGCGTCACAGCAGTTTTAATCGTCACACTAACTTAAATTGCTTCCTAACTTTGTTATTGAATAAATAATACACAGACTTTGCTTTAGCAAAGAGGGAGAGAGAATAGTCTACCAACTGCAGGGCTGTTGACCGTTACCGTACTCACACGACTGTAACTGATGGATGTAAGTTGAATTTGCCTCCTGTCTCCCAGCATTCACTGCTTCCATGATGCTATGGTAACACAAAAATATCACGTAGAACTCTGTTTTCTAAAAACAAACATTTAGTAAGGTGATAACAAAGATTAAATGGGTATTGCTTCATGTCTGAACCAATGTGAGTGTTACCATTCAAAGAATTAATAGCTATAATTAGTTTTGATATCATCATACTGAAGGTGGATTTTTTTTCCCAGTGTTTTGGGGCACACAGGTTCCCGGTTCTCGGTTCTAACGTTCAAGTTGCCTAGCATTATTTCCTTTTATGAATATTAAAGTTATTTATTACCGTGTACCTCTTAGCGCCACTCTTTTAAGTATGAGATAATCTGTGGCTTTCCCGACCCAGACCTCCACCCTGTGTCTGTCACACCAACTCTTTCCGCTCCAACTGGTTTCAATCATTTGAAATAGTTCAGTCCGGACTTACTCTACCGTATTTTCCGGACTATAAGTCGCTCCGGGGTACAAGTCGCACCAGCCATAAAATGCATAATAAAGAAGGAAAAAACATTTATAAGTTGCACTGGAGTATAAGTCGCATTTTTGGGGGAAATTATTTTTGATAAAATCCAACACCAAGAACAGACATGTCATCTTGAAAGGCAATTTAAAATAAAAATAGAATAGAGGCAACAACAGGCTGAATAATTGTACGGTATGCTTACGTTACATGACACAACTGAGAACGTGCCTGGTACATTAACATAACTTATTAAGAGTTATTCAGACAACTGTAGCATAAATAACATGCTAAGAAGTTTAGCAAACCATCCGTGTCACTCCAAATAACTAAAATCCAATGAAATCTTCATCCTCTGTGTCACTTTTAACAACTCCGCTAACTCCGGAGTTAGAAGATGCGGCGCTTCCTCTTCAATGTCGCTTACGTCAGACTCATCATCAGTTGCAGTTCCAATTATTCCAGCCTTTCTGAATCCTGACACATTGGTTTCAGTTGTCACCAAAGTGTGAAAATAGCAAATGAAATGATATACCGGTAATAATGTGTTAATAATTTCACACATAAGTCGCTCCAGAGAATAAGTCGCACCCCCGGCCAAACTATGAAAAAAACTGCGACTTATAGTCCGGAAAATACGGTACATGGAAAAAAATTGGCGGGACAATTCGCGATTTGAAATATGATGTGATGCGTCTATCGAAAAATTCAGACATCCTAATGCCGACCATGCCCTCGTGAGGTCGATCACAACTTGAATGTTAAAAATACATTTATTCCTTTCATGCTGTACAAATGTGTTGCTTTAATTTAGAAAACTTTGGTTTTTCTTTCAAATTAAGACGCAGGCACATACATCCATGACGTGACCTGTTAACCACTCAAAATCTCAGCTCACGGCAAAAAAAAAGAAAAGTTGATGCTGAACCCATAGTCTTCAACAACACATGGAACGCAAAAAAATGATTTACAGAAGCCAAAGGAATTTGAATCGTCACTATATGACCAAACACGGAGGAGGATACAAAGTTGTCTGCCAAAGTTAGTTAGATATTTTGCTAGCAAAACCGCAAAACCGAAAAGCTTATTTTTATAAAGCTTTGCGCACCAAGAAATGTAGCTTTCAAGGCAAGTTGGGCAGTATCCAACTTAATCACCAGAAAAGGTAAGCCGTTTTTATGAAGGAGGGTTGGTTGGACTCTAAAGCAATAATATGTTACAATATCACACTAATAAAAAGCACTTTTGCTTTTTGTATAAAGTTGATCAACTGCAACTTTAGCATACTGCTAAACACTCTTCTAGTGTTTGCGAAGGTCAATACATGAGACCCTCTGAGAACACTGATGTAATAACTGATTTTGTGTCTATTGTGCAGGACTTTATTATTCTGATCAGCAGTAGCAGCTAATCAGGATATGTAATTTAGTACCTTTTACAATGGGACTTTATTGATATAGAGGGGAAATAAGTTATCATTGGTTCAGCCCTCCGACATCAATCAGGTTTCTCATATGGCCCCTTGTAAAAAGTAATTGCCCGAACCCTAATCTTACGACTTTGAAAAGATTTGGAAAAGTCTTGTAAAACGATCATGTCACACCAGCTCACATCTAAAGACTACTTTTTAGAGAATTAAGTCTCTGACTGAGATTTTACAAAGACTGTGGATCTTACATTTAAAGACTTTGAAAAGATGTGGAAAAGACTCTTTGAAAACAACAACTAGATCTTTCAGCAATTTTTTTTTTTTTTTTACACAACGCAATGATATCACTGGGTATTTGCAAAGCCACTGCCGCTCCAGTCCATCGCTTTTCCTTCTCGACTTGGTCGTGATACGTTGGGAGAGTCGACATCGTACAAGCCGACAGCTCGGCCATCCGCTTCTCTTTGTGGACGCTCCGTATTGATCAGCACATCCTTCGCAGTTTACGTTCATCGACACCGCCAAAAAATACCCTCTCTGCTGCCAATGCCGCTCTGGTGATTGTTTTTCTACCAGGTCACCTGTTTCCGGTCCTGTTGGAGCTCATTTATTGATCGATGATTGGGTTACAATAAAATAAAATCTAAAAAGTAGAAAACTAAACAAAATTTTAAAAAACAGGTGACATTGTTTTTTTGTATTAGTTTTAAAACTGTCAGCAACAAATGTTTTTCTGTGAATACACACACACATTACTTTCAAGAGCGATCACATCAAAAACATTACATGTTGTCATAAGCCCAAGACTAGATTGACAACTGCTCTAAGACTGTGAGATAACCACCTTTCACTTGATGGCCCGAGATGGCAGGATCGCACTGCGCCTCCTGTGAGCCTTCAGTAAGACTCTCAAGATTTCCGTCCGACTTTCAGCCTCAAACCCGCGACTGTGAAAATCATAGGGTGTAAAATCGTCGCTGGGAGAAAAGTGAGACGACTGTATCTGCATCCAAGCAGCGAGTAACAGAGGTTTCGAATTCCTGTCGGGTCCAGTGAGGTCGGTGCCTCCGTGTATTTTATTCCTCGTCTGAAAAAGGACACGATTTGGGCGGAATAGAGCCGGGCACCCTGCACTCTGTCAGGTGGTCCCGCAGCCACCACCGCCACCTCTGACTCTAATCATCATTACATCGAATCATCCGTGTCCAGGATTGCGAGCCTGCGCTGACCCCTCGCCCGCATCGCGTCCGGGGGGCCTGACAGATGCGGGCGAGAGTCCATTTGGCGTGGAACGTATGCTTGGTGTCTCAGAGGCCATCTGGACATCATCCTGCCGCTCTCAGTGGCATCCCTTCACCCTCCCTCCGTCGCTTTGAACCCCCGCGTCTCTTTTTTTTTTTTTTTTCCCCCCTCCCTCTCGTCCTTCCTGCTGCACTTCGGTTTCTCCGAAGCCCTTTTTTTTTTTTCCCCCCCCCCTCCGCCCTCCCCCTC
>CAAKHD010013827.1:266119-298509 GCA_901007705.1 Fistularia tabacaria | reverse complement strand
GCAGGGGCCAGTGGGACACTCTCCTGCCGCTGTCGGTGGCTTCCCTTCCCCCTCCCCCCCTCGCTTTGAACCCCCGCGTCTCTTTTTTTTTTTTTTTTCCCCCCTCCCTCTCGTCCTTCCTGCTGCACTTCGGTTTCTCCGAAGCCCTTTTTTTTTTTTCCGCCGACACGTCAGCCATCTCCGTCTCATCCCCCCCCGACTAACCCCTCCTTCGGTGCAGAACACACACTGACAAAAAAGAAAAACACAAGCGGACTGGAAGAAAAGAGAGAAAGAGAAGATAAAAGCATTGCCTTTTATTTTACTCTGTGGGAGTCGGTTGCCTGTTGTGTGTTTTCCTCTGAGCGAGGGTGAGAAGAGAGAGAATGAGCCTGCCAGGACATAAAGGCTCCCAAATGTTCGTCACAATGGTGTTTTTTGGGGGATGCAGGAGAATGAGGCATAATTCAAGAAAAATATAAATAAATAGATTAATAAATAAATTAAATAAAGGAATGGAGCAAATACAAAAAAATAAAAATAAAAAAATACAGCCCATGTGGAATCGAATGTGAAGTCCTAAGAGGTTCCTAAAAATTAAATAAAATTCACGCAGTTCGATGAAATTCTGTATAGAATGCATAATTTTTTTTTAATTATTTGTTTTCTTGTTTGTTTGTTTGTTTGTTTGTTTTCTTTTATTTCAAATCCCACCAGCCCCGGAAAATACACGAAGTCCAATCAAAAGCGCCGAGCTAGCCCGGGGTCTTTTTCGATCCTGCATCAGAGGAATACGGACAAAAATGCGCTATGGCTTTGAAAAAGCCAAAACAGAAAAAACTAAAAGGAGTTTTGACCCCTACGCATAACCTGCGCCTCTGCAAATATTTAAGATTTTCTTTTCTGTCGGCTTAATGAAGAATTGAAAATGCAGGAGTAGGATGATTTTTTTATTGTGTGTGTGTGTGTGTGTGTTTTTATGCGTCATATCATATCATCCTTGGGCATCACTGGAGCGGTTTCACCTCGACCTTCTGGAACCTTGAATGAAACTCGGTGAAGTCCATTCAGGAACACGTAATTACCACTGATGTATTTGTAGAGCCGGTACAAACAGCACAAACACTTGGAATTGCATTTATTTATCTCATTTGATTCAGAGATTTATACTTTCTATCAAATCCAAGCACACTTTAAATCTCGCATTGTGTCCTTCCCCCGCCTTTGAGGCCTACACAAAATCGGGAGTTTGATATTTGTTCCCCTTTAGGGGAGGTTCTCAACAGTGTCGCGGGACGTCCAAGAATGAATTATTGATTATCAGAAAGTACATTAAGTGGAGCAATAATTATTAATAAATAAGTGATTCCACTTATTACGCCTATTTCTCAAATCTGAAGTGCTCAAAATAGTTATATTATATATGTTAGCAATACAGTGCTAGTTTGGCTCAATCATAGCAGTGATTAGAAATGTAAGACTATCTTTATTCATTTTATAAACATCTTACATTCTTCTTTTACAAAAATGCTTTTGAACTGAGACGATAGCATTTTCATTCAGCACTACATCAAACGGCTGAAGCTTTAACCTCATCCATTCGTTCAGTTTCCGTACCACTTATCCTGCACTCAAGATTGCAGGGCGAGCGGGTGGGGTTCTTCAATTTTTCAGTCAGCATCGGTCAGAGTTTTTAAAAGTTTTTTGTAGAAAAAATCCGTTCTCGGTCTGATGTCGGTCAAGGTCATCTGTCGTCAAGGACGCAGCCCATTCATTCATTGTCTATGCCGCTTGTCTTGCACTCAAGACTATCCAAGCTGTCATTGAGCGAGAGGTGGTCTTCACCCTGGATAAGTCACCTATCAATTTGCAGAGCCTCATTTACAGACATACAACCATTCACTCTATCAGTCACACTTTATATAGAGCTATACAACTACACAGTATTTATGCGCATACACTTATGAATTGAAATATATAAAGTACCTACACTGGTTATCCTGCACTAAAGGTTGCAGGATGCTTAAAATCGAGCCAGGGAACAGCGCTAACCCAAGCTGTAAAACATGAATTCGCAATGGACAGAATCCGCCGACATTATATTTGTTGTTGACCTTTTATTACCAATGTCTAACTGAGAGATAAATTTTAGACAAAAATGAACTTGCATCTTTAAAAAGCTACATCCTGTATTTAATTTAATTTAATTTAATTTAATTTAATTTAATTTAATTTAATTTAATTTAATTTAATTTAATTTAATTTAATTTAATTTAATTTTGGCATTGGGTAAGAGGTGGGGTATAAATGTGTGTAAACGTATAAAAGTCTCTCATTCATATAACGGGGCAACTTTTCCAATTTTTTTCAAATTATCCTTGTGAATGTTTTTGGACTGTGGGGGGGGCCCGTAGGAAGCCCACGCAGACAAGGGAAGAACATGCAAACTGCACACAGAAAGGCCCTCTTTATTTTATTTAATTTAATTTTATTTTTTTATTTTTATTTTATTTTATTTTATTTTATTTTATTTTATTTTATTTTATTTTATTTTATTTTATTTTATTTTATTTTATTTTATTTTATTTTATTTTCATCCATCCATTGTCCACTGCTTATTCTACTCTGGGTCGCAGGGGATGCTGGAGCCCATCCCAGCTGCAATTGGGAGAGAGGCATTGTTCACCCTGGACAGGTCGCCAATCAAACACGGGACCCCATAAACAGACAAACAACCATTCACTTACTCAAAGATTTTACTTACTTTACTTTACTTTACTTTACTTTACTTTACTTTACTTTACTTTACTTTACTTTACCTGAGTTTATTACATTTTTTATTAGATCCTGTTACCTGTCTGACTAACATAATAAAAAATGTGTTTTACCTTGCTGTCTAGCTGGGTGGGGCTTTATGTTTTGAAATAATTGATTTTTCTAGACAGGCCCTGTATTCAGAAATCCTCCCCCCTCCCTAAAAACCAAAACACGAGCATCAGATTTATCAATTAGATTCCCATCAGTGCAACCCGATCCCTTTTAAATGGACTACTTCCAAAGCAGAACATCCTGCACGGGCAGGACATGAGTGTTTAATTTCGGTCCACTTTCCTCCCTATCTAGATCAGTTCTGTCATCCTGCAGTGACCCCCTCTCAATCCCATAATTTTTTAATGCTTCCATGCAGCATATCTAAGTTGAATAGATCAATGTGACCCATTTGTGCTATGAGTTCAAACCATATATTCTTTATGGTCACACAGCACAGCAGCTTCTGCAACATGTAAATACGCCTCAAATATAAATACTTTAACAAAATGGAGTTGGGAGGGGGTGCGTGGTCGGGACTGAAAAGGGGCTGAAAAAATTAAACCGTGGTTTTCTGATACAGAACCTTGTTTCTTATTTACTGACTCAAACACGATCCCGGCGAGGCCCAGGCAGAGGAAAAGGCTAAAACTTCCTCCGTCGGAGACAAGAAGCTCCAAGGGGTCAAAACGCAACGGCAAATGAAAAATCAATAGGACAAACGCCAGCCGTTCATCTGGTGAAGCGAACCCATCACAAACGAAAGAGTTTCTGGTGGAAAAGTCTCTGATAGTCGCATCTTCTCTTTCTGTGTCAGAGATAATATTACAGATAATCTGATTGCTGCTGACAGATTTATACCCCGAGGTTGCCAAAATGTCCCTGAGCAAAATACCGACATTATAGTCCGTGCTCCTGATTGTCAACTTGCGGCGGATGTGAACTGACATTTACGCTCCGTTTTCGTTATGATTTTTTTAACATCTTTTTTTCAGGCGCTATTGTAGAGCTCAAGTCAGGTTAAGTCAAGTCGGATTTTTATTCCAAAATAAAATCATAACAAAGGCGGTGACATGAAAATGTAAAAGTGAACTGGTGTTTGTCACTATATGAAGTGCGAATGAGTAAATGAACGGTTTTATTTTCTCTTTCTGTCAGATAAACGAGAGCGTGAATGAGTGTTTGTCTCTATATGATGTCTGAATGCTTGAGTGAACGGTTAAATGTTTTAATATGTCTTTATATGCAGTGTGAATGGCTGAGCTTGTATGTCTCCATATGGTATGTGATTGATTAATGAATGGTTTTATTTCTCATTATGACAGGTAAATGAGAGAGTGAATGAGTGTTTGTCTCTATTTGACATGGGAGAGAGTAAGTGAAGGATTGCATGTGCCTATTTGGCATGTGAATGATTTTATTTATGGTTTTATTTTTTCTTTGTGTCGGGTAATTGAGTGAGTGAATGATTGTTCGTCTCTACATGACATGAAAATGCTTGGTGGTGTGTATCTATATGATGGGGAAATGAGAGAGTGAGTGGTTGTATGTCTATATGACCGGTAAATATAAAAGTGGATTGGTGTTTGTCTCTAAATGACATGTGAATAGAGTAACTCAATAGTTTTAAGTCTCTACGTGAAGTGTCAATGAGTTTATTCATTATTGTACTTTCTCTTTATGTCTGGAAAATGAGGGAGTGAATGGGTTTTGTCACCATGTGACATCTGAATGACTAAGTGAATGGTTAAATGTCTTTATATGCCGTGTGGATGGCTGAGCGAATGCTTGTATGTCCCTATACGGCATGTGATTGATTGATGTATGGTTGCATTTCTCATTATGACAGGTAAATGAGAGAGTGAATGAGTGTGTGTCTCAATTTGACATGGGGATGAGAAAGTGGCCGGTTGCATGTGTCTGTATGACGTGTGAATGACAGAGCAAATGGTTGTATGTCTATATGACAGGTAAATGTAAAGAGAATTGGTGTTTGTCTCTAAATGACATGGGAATGAGTAACTCAATAGTTTTAAGTCTCTACGTGAAGTGTCAATGAGTTTATTCATTGTTGTACTTTCTCTTTATGTCTGGAAAATGAGAGAGTGAATGAGTTTTTGTCTTTATGACATCTGAATGAGTACGTGAATGGTTAAATAAACCTGATATGCCATGTGAATGGCTGAGCTTGTAGGTCTCTATATGGCATGTGATTGATTAATGAATGGTTGTATTTCTCATGGCAGGTATAAGAGAGAGTGAATGGGTGTTTGTCTCTATACGACATGGGAATGAGTAAGTGTTTATTTGACATATGAACGAGGGAGCGACTTGTTGGGGTTATCAGCCCCCCCCCCCTCCCCTGCGCATCAGAGGAGCAGCAGTGGAGTCGGTCACCAGCTGCAGGTTCACCTCATTTAGGCCCTCACTACACTTCCCACCCGGTTGGGAAGGCTTGCTGGCGACGTCCTTCAGGGAAGCATCCGGAGCTCGACCGCCAGACAGAAGAACGGTTACTTCCCCACAGCAGTTCAAACAAGACAGTAACTACCTCACTGAAACTGGACTCCCCAAAACATTGCACATTACCTTTTCAACTTTACTTGCTGCTACTGGCTGTTTGCAGGGCCTCAAGTAACAAATTTTGTTGACAATAAAAAATGATGAAGGAATGAGTAAGTGAATGGCCGTATGTCTTTCATATGACATGTAAATGGTTGTAGGTGTTTCCGGTCTGGGTTTGGCTTCAGCACCCCCCCCCCCATAATAAGCGGATAGATAATGAATGCATGGAAATTCTTTCAAATTCTTTGTCACCGAATGTGACAAAGTAAAGGGCTTTTGTCCTTATTTTTCTTAATTTTACTATTAAACACATTAAGGGAAAAAAAATAGATACAGTCCTTCAGGGACCAGGTAGGCTCAGATGCAATGACAAACAGGAAATGAGCATGAAGACGAGCTGGAAGCAGTGCAGATTTGACAATGTGGCGCCGTAATCCTCTTTTCTGCAGACTATTACCCAGACTGGCGGAGTGCTGAGCCGGTCCACAGCTGCTCAAACAGAGGCCCGGATAAAGCGACAGCCGAGGGGGAGACCTGGACAAGGACCCTCCGCTGCACTTCAGCAGGCTGCAGCACAGACAGAACAGAGTGTCGTGTCACACCAGCACTCTCCACTTCTTCATCTCCCTATTCAGTCTATATTAGCCCATCTGCCAAATGACTATCTCCATTGGTCAGCTGGCAGGGGATGATTGGTCTCGGCAAACAGGAAGCAGTATCTTCCACAGCAGGCCCGGCCGCTAGACGAGGTGCAAACCAAAAATCAGTCACCCTGGCGGATGTATTTATTTGCAGTATTTCACCACAAAAGTTCACTCGAGCAGCAATAAAATATATAATATGAACAATTTGCTTTTTGCGTAGGTTGACAAAGAGGTGTTTGTTGATGGCTCGCTTCGCTAATACCACAAAATTGAAACCTCAGATACCACCAACAGTCAGCCGAGGGCAGAGCTGATGAAAGAAATGACAACTAAGATACTCGTAAAAAATAACGAGGACAAAAACACAGACTATATTAAGGAGTCATTTTGGATATGGCGTCCAAAAAGCGCAATTGGGGAGAATGGAAAACAAATTTGATAATAACTTTGATGAAATGCAGTTTCAGAGTGATTAAAAAAAGTTGTTGTGTACTTTAGTCCCGGGCTACTGCGAGTGCCGACTGCTGGTTTAATTAAAATAATTGTATTGATCGAGCAATTCACCAATTTGCTAATTTATGTATTGCAATTGTATCTAAAATATTTGACCACAGCGGTAACCCATCCGAGGGTAGGCAAAGGAAAACAGTCTCGGAAGTGTTTATTGTAAGTGAAACATCTGCATAATGCATCTTGAAGGAACAATTTTTCATAGTAAGTTACTACTTAGTTTTTCTTAAAACAGTAATTAAAAGTAAATGTCAAGGCATATATATATATTTTTTATTTATTTATTTATATATATACATATATACACACACATATTTATATATATATATATACACATATACACACACACACATATATATATGTATATATACATACATACACACACACACACACACACATATATATATATATATATATATATATATATATATATATTGATTTGTACTGATAGAGATGTAAATAAGTAAATGAGTGGTCATGTAGTACATCGATTCAAGAACATAAATCCAAATGTATGCCATATTACTTGTTTCATGTCCCTTGTGATAATATGATTTTTGTTTACTGGGTTGGGATTTAGTTTACCAGTTTGCCATGAAAGTCTGATACAAAAAAAAGAATGTATCGTAGACAGCTTTGTCTATATGTATGACTGTGACTCACATCCTTGAGATGTTCACTTTGACACACCATTGAAGAGTGTGCAGTGATAGGTTTACATGATGAGACTCACTTTATAACACCCCAGTCTCACCGTGATGGGTTCACCAAAATGCCAGCAGGGCAAATCTTCATTTGTGTTGCGTGCTATGGGGTGTATATTCAGCACTGTTTCCAAGGGCAACACTGACAGTCGCTGTAGTGAGAAGAAAGAGACCCAAATCCAACTGCAGTAGCTTCCGATCAATCACCTTGCAGTCACTGTATATGTATATGTATATGTATATGTATATGTATATGTATATGTATATGTATATGTATATGTATATGTATATGTATATGTATATGTATATGTATATGTATATGTATATGTGTGTTTATGTATATGTATGTGTATATGTATGCATATGTATATGCATATGCATGTGTGTAAGTATATGTATATATGTGTGTGTGTGAATATAAATATATAACTATATGTTTATTTAAGATCAGAGATGAGATTCTTTATTGTCATCGCACATTCATGTACAGCAAAAAACTTCACAGCAGCAGACGTGTGTTATATAGAAAAAAGTGTAAGTGTAATGACACAAAATGCAAATTGCTATAAATAGACAACAGATTAAAGTGACAGAATGTCTCTAAATGTAAAGGTAATGTGTAATATGCATATGCACATGCGTAAGCTTAGCCATATGTTTATGAATATGTATATCTAATAAGAAAACATTCTTTATTATTATGCAAATTCTGGTACAGCAAAATGTTGTTGGGTCACAGTGCTTTCCACAGCACCCTAAGTGTGTTGTTAAATACAAAGCAGAAGTGGATATAAAATTAAGCATAAATACCGGAAAGAACAGTGGCCATTTAAAATGCAGAATTATTCTGTAATACCTGTAATATAAATATAAGGCACAATACTTACATATATGTGTATGCATATGCATATGTATGTGCATTTGCATATGCATACACATATATGTAGAATTTGTTATGTGTTATATTCTATATATAAAATATGTTAAATGTTAATATGTATACACACTTGTGCATGGATATGCATATATGCAAATATGCATGTATGTATAAATGTAGATGTACATGTGCATGTTTCTGTGCAACTTTATATATATATGTGTGTGTGTGTGTGTGTGTGTGTGTGTGTGTGTGTGTGTGTGTGTGTGTGTGTGTGTGTGTATGTATGTATGCATATATATGTATATATACATATATATAAGTGTGTGTATATGTATGTATGTACTCACACTAATTTATATATATAAGTGTGTGTATGAAAATGTATGTGTATAGAAGATTACGGTTTTCGTAAACCATCATACACAATACCTGGGACACAATGAAAGACCAGATTAATATTAAGTATTTGCAACCATGATGCCTAAAAAATATATTTTTTAATAAGAAAATATCGTTTTTTTTTGCTTGTTTCCTTTCCCCCCTTTGGCCACGATGATTCCAGATCGCCACGATCGTGTAAAAAATATAATTGAGATGCGCTGATTGTACACATGACCTGTTTCATGCCTGAAATGCCTGAAATGGTTTCTGAATAGTGAATGGACAGTGGCCGCAAAAACAGTTTGTTATTTATAGACAAAGCAGGAAATGTTGGACGTTAATGTTGTTTTAAAACAATCAAAATGAGCGGCGATCATTAGACTGCAGGAAAGATTCTTATCCACAACAGAAGCCCAAAATTCAAGAGGAAAAATTAGCTAACCGGAAAGTCTGTGCAGTCGCTGGTTCCGCTGGCACAGGCAGTGTTTTGGACAGATCTAGTAGAAACAATACCAAACAGTCAGCTGGGAAAATTGGTCTGTATCTGCTGTTTGGATTTCCTGTCCATTATTTATTTGTCATATGTGGGTCAAGGTCCAAAAATAGATCATGTTCTGGACAGGAGTGGGGAACTTTTCTGTTAGTTATGTTTTGGAAATGTCTCAAATGTGGCCTCTAAAATACCCTGCGGGCTCTTAAATGGAAAATCATTTTCAAAGTCGTCTCACTTGATGATCCAGTTTTCATTCATTCATACATTCACTTTATTCTCCGCACCGCTTATTCCAGACCTCATTGGGCAAGACGAGGGCCGCGTAGAAAGAAACACAAGCATTCGCAAAATTTTGTATTTTGCTGTAATCATTGGCGATGTAAGAAACGAAGCATCATTTTTATTCCTAATGTAACATATATATTCAGCTTTCAACAACATTTGATTTTGAGCTGAGTTGATTATATTTCGGTTCGCCATTTGAAGAAAGAAAGAAATACTTTTTATTGTCATTGAGTTATGCATGGAGCACAATATCAGGAAAATTTGATCACTGCATTTAACCCATCATGGATGAACCATAAGCAGAAGGCAACAAAGGAGGTCAGGTTCAGTGTCTTGCTCAACAATGCTTAGAGTAGCTGGGAATCAAACCAGGGATCAAACCAGAAATGTTCGGTTGAACACCCGGTCTAAACCCTGAGCCACGCCCGCCCTATTTCATCAACTTGCTGAAGCTGTAAACTCATTCATTCATTATCTCTACTGCTTTTCTTTCACTAATGGTTGATCCTATCTCAGCAGTCATTGGTCGAGAGGTCAGTCGTCGGTCGATCACGGGGCCAAATATGGAAACGTACAACAAGTCGCTCTGTCATTCACACATGTGGACCATTTTAGGTCTCCTAAAAACCAGATAACCCGGAGGAAAACACAAAGTCCACACAGAAAGGTCCCCCCCCCCCGGGACCTTCTTGCTTTGGAGCAGAATCACAACCTATACCTTTAAATACCGTGGCAACTGGATAACAGTGACTTGTGAGGGGAAAAAAATGATACACATGAAATGGAAGTCAGGTGTTGAGGCGTGAACAAACGAGAATATCCAGTAAGGAACTGTGAACGGCAGAACAAGAAGCCGGGCTCCCGCAGCTCAAGATGGCAGAAACCTTTAGTGGTGTGACAATTCAGCTTGTTTATCCAGCGTTGGGAAGAAAACTGGAAACGGTTGAATTAAAAAGGTTAATTCCAAGATAACTTAAGAACATTATTGTGCTGGTTTATGAAATTTGACGTGTAATTATATCTCCACATGAAAATGCAGGATTTCTATTTTTACCAGCAACGGCAGATCTAATCTGTTTTGAAATAATTAGGGTTATTACTGGAACTTCAATTGAGTGGAAAGCAAAGTTTGGAGATGAGCTTTCCTTCTTTTATTTTAAGCTCTCTAGTTTCTCAAAAGTTCTGGCCTGTGCAACAATGTCAAAGACATCCCAGGCTATTGCATGTGTTTGCCATAGCATGGCAGGCTAGCAATCGACTCGTTTTCATTTTACGCAAAAAAGTTTGAATCTGTTTGAATCTCCCAATGTGCAGATCTTGACGGGGTCTACCGATCCCAAGGTCGGCGTCATCATCAGTTTCTCAATTTGGAGGGTGGTCCCGATGGCCAGGTTAGCACCCGGAGTGGCAATTCATTGAGTGTTTGTGTGAGCATGTTTTCTTGTGTTCAAAACTCTTTGAGGCGTGAAACTGTTTCTATTGAGACCAATAGAAAGAGAGTTGAGACCACTTATTTTGTGGTTTTCTGTTAGCCTTATCAAGAACGGGAAACTTTTTCCAATAATAATTAAACATCCATATGTACAGAAATGATTTGTAAAAGAAGGCTCATGGAAAAATTTCGATTCATTTAATTTATGGAATGCTGTACTAACACAGCATAGCTTTCTTTGTGACTCCTGACCCCAATTTCAATGGCTCCTACCATTTGGTACATGTTAAAATCAATGGAAATATGCCATAATAGGATGCAAGCAACGACCTGGGTCAGAATGATGACACTGACCTCACCTATTCAGCTATTCTTTGACTTTAACTGCACCGATATAGATGGGGAAAAAAATCAAAGCCTATAAATTACGGAAAGGTTTTAGCAAGAGAAAGGAGCGGGTGAAAATTCTGTTTTGATGGACGTCACCCAGCCCAAAATATATAAAATCCCGTTTTTTCCCACCTTTTTTGTATTTTCACACACACCATTGTAATGTCAATAAAAGACTTTTATTATAAAAGAATGAAAATGCCTCTTGATGGCCTGTAACTCTAATAAAAACAGATTTTTAGTATGCTATCCAATATGACATGCGTAAAATATACTTGAATAATACGTTTCACTCACATTCACATGAATATATGTATGATGATAATAATAATAATAATAATAGTAATTATTATTATTATCATTATTATTTCATTTTTTAAATAATTGTATACAATAGTTATACTTATACTCTTTATAATTATCATCATCATCATCATCATCATTCTATTATCATTATTATTACTATTATTATCATTATTATTATTATTATTAGTAGTAGTAGTAGTAGTAGTAGTAGTAGTAGTAGTAGTATTAGTAGTATTATTAATATTATTAGTGTTATTAGTATTATCATTATGCAATTGTTGTTGTTATTATTTCTATTTACATTGAATACTTCTATAAGATCTGTTTATAATGAGAGTGTCTGGTTGAGTTAAGCCCGGCAGAGGAGCTTCTCAGCTGCGAAATGTGGCTCATTCAAAACACATATAATTGAAGAAAATACCGGAATATACTGAATATATCAAAAGACCAACCACTAGGTCTGTAGAGTGAAAAATGATGGTTAATGATATGTATCTCAAGTAAGTAGTTTAATGTATATCGGCTTTGTCAAGAGCCTCACATCATGAAGTACTACAAAAAGAATCAAATAAAATAACACCAGAACAGAAACAAGAAAATCACCAATGTATGTCTGTGAGGGTGTCTTTCAAATGATCCCAGGCTACCCCTGTCTATATGCCGAAGTGTCCTTGGGCAAGACACTGAACCCCCAGTTGCTCCCAATTGGCCTGGTTAGCAATTTGCATGGTAGCTTTGCTGCCATCGGTGTATATTCACAGATTATTGGTTCTTATTCTTTTCATGCTTTTCACTCGGGGGAGTTAGAAGTAGACGGTGTGTACAGAAAATAAATGTATTTACACAGAGGGTGGGGTGTACCGATTGCTCAGTATCAGAACAAACAAAAGCAGCCAAACAGAAGTCACTGTTATCAAGAAAAACAATGACTTTGGATAGAAGTCAAATGGAAGTCACTGAAATTGATATAGGATCAGGTAAGAGATTTAATAGGTTTATGACTTATTGTTGCGGACACTAAAGGGTGTGGCCTCTCACCCAGGGATTGACGGCTTTGGGGGCATGGTTACGGAAGGTACATATACTGACGTTCCCGAATGTTCGGGAGAAGTGAATTATTGTGTTGGCGTGTCCACGCATTAAAGTTTGAACCCCTCCTCAACTCCAACAACAGGATAACATAACATAACATAACATAACATAACATAACATAACATAACGTAATGTAACATAACATAGCATAACATAACATAGCATAGCATAGCATAGCATAGCATAGCATAGCATAGCATAGCATAGCATAGCATAGCATAGCATAACATAACGTAGCGTAACGTAACATAACGTAACATAACATAACATAACATAAGATAACATAACATAACATAACGTAACGTAGCGTAGCGTACGTAACGTGACGCAACGTAACGTAACGTAACGTAACGTAACGTAACGTAACGTAACGTAACGTAACGTAACGCAACGTAACGTAACATAACATAACATGACTTTTACGACTCACTGAATTCACTTTCTGCACTTTGAAAACATATCAAGGTACAATTCATTTATTTTGAAAACAAATGGTAGAGATGGTCTTATCCCCTGAAAGTACATTTGTTTTTTTAAATAATTGGATAAATGATAGGAATTCAACAGACCTTTCTGAAATATTGAATATGCCCTGGATGATGACTGGATTCAGTAGGCGGAAAGGAAGTTGTTTAATAGCCAAGACATGAAAGTGAAGAGAATCCTCAGGTCAGGAAAAGGTGAAGACAATAACATACATGCAAGCCTGCGTCTAAATCCCCTCGAGACGGGAGGGCCACGAGGTTCGGTCGGCAAAGTTCAAGGTTTGGGTACACAAAGCCTCAAAACAGAATTCCATGGAGCATCTCGGCACTCATTCAGTACACACATAACAATAATGTAGAGTTCCTGGCATAAGTCCTCCTAGCTCGAACCCGGAGACATCCCTGCGCCCCTGCACGCAAAGGTTCCACTGCAGTGGGGAAATGTTTACCCGTAAAAAGCGTATAGTCACGTTTGATTCTCATATGAAAGTGGAAAAGTGAAAAAAAACAAAAAACAAACTGGCAGATGGCAGTTTATAAGGCTAACTTTGGAAATTTTCGCCACGAAATTCATTCATGTCTGTTGGTGTGACATTTTAATCTCAAAGAACTCTTTGAACCCTGTCATCCAATCAGATCTGCTATGGACGCGACTCATGCTCCCTCAAAACAGAACAGGAGCCTGAGCATTTAGTTACCGAGCCCCCTTTCTTTTTAAGAAAGCTTACAGTTAGCGCTGGGCTAGCCCCTGCTTTGGGATATCCAAGAAGTACTTCTCTCATTCCCCTGCTCTTTCCATCACGTCTGCATTTATGTCACTTTGTCAACGCAAGACCTTGTATCTTCTCCCGAGTCCTTGGACTATCAAGGGGCGTGGCTTGAATTACTGCAACTGTCTTGCCAGGGGTCCATCATTTCTTTCAATTCAATTTGAATCTGAATGTTTAAAGCTAGCATTGTGTCATTTCAGCTTTTAGAATGCAGCTCTCAGTGCTGCTGTATCAGTAGTGTGAGCTCAGAATATAGAAATAAATGTTTAAGCTATTGATGCATAATTCAGATATAAATGTATCATTGAATGTATGTTTCAGCTATTAGCATGTTACTGTGAGCACCACAGTTATTATTATCAGTATGAGATGATTTCTTCCCGTCCCTCCCAAACCTCAAACCTCCTCTGTCTCCACTATACTTTTGCTTTCTATGTCTCCGTCTTTCACGCTTTTTCTTTGTACCCCAACCAGTCGAGGCAGAAGGCTGCCAACATTGAGCCAGGGTCTGTTGAGGTTTCTGCACCAAAAGCCAGTTGTTTCCTTGCTGCTGTTGCAAAGTGTTTGCTCACAGGGGAATGTTGGGTTTTTGTAGATCAGTTTAAAGAGTGTGTCTCAGAAAGTCTCATGAGACAGCTGTGTTGATATTTGGTGCCATATCATTAAAATGTGATCAACTATTTCAAAGATTTTCTTGTTTTTACTTTTACTATCAAAATAATGCAATATCGGTGTCATAAAACAGCTGTTTTTGGGGAGTTGCCTCTCTATCCATTTCCTTTAGGCAAATGAGAGCGAGAGCAGCACGGCCAGATGAGTTGTCGTCAGTCTTCCGCTCCCAAAGGCCGGCACTGATTTTTGGGGGGTTTAATTCTGCACTTTGTCGGCTAAATGACAGTTTAAACGACATTGATCTGTTTCCGTCATTGTTGGGAATCGGACATCTGACCTTTTACTCTGACGCAATGTCTACGTTTGTTTGTTTTCAAAGAACAAATGAAAACAAAAACTCTATCCCATTTGGAACGTGTACAAGTTATGAGATGGCACGGTGACGTTGTGGTTTGCGCTTCCGCCTCGCAGAACAAACGTCGCTAGTTTGTCGTTGGACTCACGGCTACCAATCATCACTGGACACTTGGCTGCCACTCATCACTGGACTCACAGCCGCTGGTCATTGCAGGCAATTAGTGTGGTCTTAAAATCCTCGGCTTTCGTCCCACTATTTGCTGGGTCGGCTCGCTTTCTTTGTTTCTGTCTTTCCCCTGCCAGTGACAGGTTGCGTTCTTTGCCATAAGAGACCTTCCAGCATCCTCCTGCCTGTCTTCCAAGGACCAAACTTGTTTGTCTTCAGTCTGCCTTGTCTGTATTCTGTGAAAAAGAAATACTCACTTGCTGCTGGAGCCTCAGTAAAGTTGTTTTGATGTTGGTGCGGAGTCGTGATGTTGCCATTGGGCCCATACCCCACCTGAGCCTGATTACAGGATAAACTGTATGGGTAATGAATGAATGATAGAATGGATCAATGATAACTGTAAAATTAGATTCAGATCAGGACTGCTGATACCAGTTAAAAGTCAATAAAAGTCCCTTGAACCCATCCACTTGTCTGCTCCGCTGGTAAGGGCGGTAATCTTGGAAAAAAACATCCCTGTTTCTATTCCTGAGCTGCTCTTCCTGATGTTTATTCGATCAAACAAATCCAGTCTAACATTTACTGCAGACCTGCTGTGCCTCACAGGAAGCTTTTCTGGTGACGAACAGAAGAATGGTTTTGTTTCGAAGCATCACTCGACCATCTTGCTGACGCGTGTTTCCACTTCACATCCATGACCCGTAGTCAGGAGCATATTACTGAATTTTCTGTGAAACCACCCCGAACACAAATAACCACGGGTACATTTTGCAAATAGAATTCCACTCAAGTCCCTGAGCTGAAGGGGCCTCTCAGATGTACATCGAGACAAATGACGTTAATGCAAGTGGATTCGACAACGCAAGCCATGTCACAGTGGCAGAGTGTTTTCCGCCTCACAGCAAAAAGGGTCCCTGGTTTGATTCTGACTGGGGTGGGTGGCTTTTGGTGTGGAGTTTGGGTCTCCTCTGAGTTCGGCAGTTTCCTTAAACAGTCCATAAAAATGCAGTAGGTTCATTTAGGAGACCCTAAATTGCCTGAATGTGTGAATAAGAGAACTATTGGCTGTATGTCTCTATATGTGGCCCTGTAAGGGCTCTCGCCAAATGAAAGCCAGGATAGGCTCCAGTACCTGCAAACCTGAGCGCATGATAAGCAGCATGGATAATGAATGTATATTTACTAAGAAATATAAGTGTATATTGACTGTATGCTAATATATCTCTGCATGATGTCTGGATGACAGAGTGAATGGTTTTATGTTTCTATATGTGGCCCTGTGATTGGCCACTGGGTGAACCCGCCTCTCGTCAAATGACAGCTGGAATATGTCCTGCAGCACCTCCGGCGACCTTGAATGCAGGATAAGCGATAAAGATCATTTCTGTGTGGTTTTGAACAAGGTAACTTTACTTTGAGGTGATTGATCGATTGATCATCCTCAACCCACCCAATAATAATGAATGATAATGAATGAATTAACCATGACCTGGATGACAGAGGACCTTCAACGACACAAGCCCAAAAACTTGTCCCTTTCCCCCCAAAACCCTCAAGTTTGAAACATAAATATCAATATTGGAATCATAAATATCACCCATGAAACAAAAATATATTAAGAATACAAGTTAAATTAGAAATACAAGTATGACCCCCAGACCTACACTCGCTGAAAAATATAAGACCACATGGAAAAATAACTTTAAAAAAATAAAAGAACAAACCAAAACCACATCCAAAATAAGATATAAACAAATAATCACAAACAAACGAAAAAATTCGGATCGGCGATGCACAAAAAAAAGGGGAGAATAACATGAATAAAACTCTGCAAACAACTTCTAATCATAAAAAAAAGGAAAAAAATGTGAGTATT
Source organism: Fistularia tabacaria (assembly GCA_901007705.1). NCBI lineage: Eukaryota > Metazoa > Chordata > Actinopteri > Syngnathiformes > Fistulariidae > Fistularia > Fistularia tabacaria. The sequence continues at coordinate 281,774 of CAAKHD010013827.1, read as the reverse complement.
TGCAATCCATAACCATGACGCCGGTTGAGAAAAGGCTGCAGAAAGAAAATAAAACCCTAATAAATCTAATCTGACAAGACGAGATCAAGGTTTTATAAATGTAAAAAAAAATTTTAGAAAGTAGCAATAGAAGACTAGAGAAAGCGCCCCAATTTCCAAATAACTCTGCAAGGAGCAAACTGTCTGTCACACAAGGGAAAAATAGCTTACGGTCCAGACAGCATTAAAATTTAAAAAACCTCAAATGCAGTGTTGATCTTATTACAGTCAGGATGTTTTTTTTGTTTTTTTTTTCCAGACGACTGATGTGAAAGGCCTGCCCCCCCCCCTTTCCAGGAGCCGAAATGAAAGTACTGAAATAATACTTCAATTCCAATCCGATAAATTGTTATTTTTACAGGGATGGAAGGTATTCAGAAGCAATTTTCATATAGAGCGGGTTTTTCTGATGACGCACTTCGGGCGTTTAAGAACCCAAGATGCCCCCCCACGGACATTGGTGAGAGAAATGTCCTTTTAACGGGGATAATAATGCTCATAACTGGAGTCGGATCCCCCTCGAACCCTCCAAAGAGGTCGTCATATTGTCTGGGCAATTAATAAAAATGTAGTTAGCCATTTTTATTCATATGGAAATGTTTCCTTGAATTATGTCGGAGCAGTGATTATTCTATTTGTTTATTTATTTCTCAAACGTGCTGTCCTCGAGATGAAGACAAGAGGGCCCCGCTCATTAGTCGCCCTCGTGCGGGATGAAACAATATGTTTAAATGGAAAGGTTTGATTGACGGGAGTGTCGGCGGGGGTGGTTTGATAAACAGCACGGACGCGAGGAGCATGTTAATCAGCTGGGAGGTTGACGGTTGCCAAGGCGACGCTAAGTGCTTAGTTTCTAGGGACCCCGATGCATTTGTTGCATTAATGTGGATATCTTCTTTTTTTTTCATCCGAATTGTAAAATTGATTGACGGATTGAGTGGAGAGCAGTTAGACCACCATAAATCAAACATCCTTGGCCATAATCCACGTCAAAAAATAAGCATAATGTAAAAAATAGTAAAGGAAATGGCGCCCATTTTTCGTCAATCCTTGGTATTTCCCTTTTTTTTATGTGCCCCAATATAGACTGAAGGTCACATCCCTGCGACCCTTAGTATGATAAGTGGTAGATAATGAATGAATGAATGAATCCAGTAGGAATGTAAAAACTGGCCATTTTATCATTTAAGAGTAGGAGTCAGAATCAGAATCAGAATCAGATACAGATTCACATTCACATTCACATTCACATTCACATTCACATTCACATTCAGAATAGAATCGCAATAAGTATTTGCATCGGAGTCAGAATCAAAATCAGAAGCACTTTATAAATCCTGCAGGAAATCATATATTTTCAGTTGCTCCATAAAAGAAAGAGAATTAGAAAGCAAGAAAATAAATCATGATAAACGTTGACTTGATATTATTTTGGTGATCGAGATGATTACTAAATTAATAAAGTGTCAAAAATAGCATAGACAATGAAATGAAAGTAATAATGTTCAGATCTTGTGGTTTTTGAGTCAGTTATTACTGAGTGAGTTGGCCGTTGACACTTCCACCTCATGGCAGGAAGGTGCCTTAATTCCAGAGCCAGGGAGCCTCTCAGTGTGGATACTCACGGATCCCAAAACACTCCCAAAACATGCAGCAGGTTTACTTGAAAGCCCAAATTGTGCAGATTTAAGCAAGATTAAGTGTTATGAAAAAGACTGAATGCAGTTATAGAATGCATGGATGGATGGATGACATTCCAGCTCTGATGACCAAAAAGAAGAATATTTCAACTCTGAAAAAATTATAACAATGATAATTACAATACTGCCATTACTACAACTACCATTAATACCACGACTAATAATAATAATGATAATAATAATAGTAATATTAGATGTAGTGAAACAGATGAGGATACAGAGAACAGGGTGAACTGAAGGAAGGTGATTCACTGTAACCAACCCTGAAAGGAGCAGCCAAAATAATAATAATGACAGTCATAGCAATAATAATAATAATAATAATAATAATAATAATAATATTGTTCACAACTAAAATAAAAATAATTTCACTAAAATACAATTAATGTATTTTAAAATGACTTACTATCATAATTATTTTTATTATTGTTTTCATTGTTGTTGTTTTTACTGTAATTTTTACATAATAATAATAATGATAATGATAATGATAATGATAATGATAATGATAATGATAATGATAATGATAATGATAATGATAATGACAATGATAATGATAATGATAATAATGAAAATGGATTCTAAGAAAAAGGACATGAAGTGAGTTGTAGATATGAGATTACAGAGAGAGGGGTTACAGAAGGGTTCGGCGTGGCTCAGGGTGCCTCCGGTTTCGATTTCCCACCCTCTTCACAGCCTGTCGAAGTGTTTTGGAGCAAGATGCTGAACCCCTAGCTGCTCCCCTGGCATGAAAAGTGGCTGCCAACTGCTCATGGGTCAAACTCAAAGAAATAATTTCCGGCAAGGTCTTCAGAAAGAATAATTAAAAATATAATAATAATCATTATTACATGCAAAAACAAATGCAATTGAAAATTATTTTTCCATTGTCATATATTTATAATCAAAGGCCTTCAGGTCAAGTATTTATTGATTATATTGTTGCTCCACTGCATTGGTGGCTTTAATGGGTTTTCATGTTTTACTCAAGCCATGTTTATTTTTCATTTAATCAATCAAAAGTCTTCACGGGTTTCTCCCCGGGAACTGTGTTGAAAATAGAAGCGCACAGAGGCGTGCAGGAATGAAAGTGCCCGCCGGTCTCCACCAAGGGTTCGTCACGGTTTCGGGGCTCTGCAATAAACTCCAGCGTACTTCTGAATCGGAGAACGCACATCACAGAATAACAATTAAACAGCTTTCTTCCCAAAGCGCCTTGCAAACATGTACGGACCTCAGAGCCGAATTAACAAACGTGTTCTCGCGCACAAATTGGAAGCTATTCACGTGTAATTGATCTCATTAACGCTTTGGAAGAGCAGAGGAGCAGAATTTGGTTCAAATGTAGGTTCCGGATAACAAAAGCTTTTTGTTTAAATAGTTCCTTAAGGACTAACTGTGTCCTTCACCGGAAGAAAAGGTTGCTGTTGTTTTTTTACAATCATCGTAAGAGGGAATAAGGAGCTGATGGTTCTCCTGGATAAATGTGCTGCTCTTCGATGAAGCAACAAAGTAAGCAACTCATGGAATAAAATTCAAAACAAATTAATAAATAAGACACTAATAGTTTGAGTCAGTGAAAGATTTTCAGTTAAATATTGGTTGTAAAAATATTTATTAAAATCTTGTATGTGTAAATGCCATTAACAATGAAGTAATATGATGATAAGTGAAAATTTGCAAGGTTTTTTTTTTTTTGTACCGTGCAATACTGTGTGTAAGCTAGACTTAGAAACTAATGAAAAATGATGTGGTCAGAAAGAAATGGCAATGAAAAATAAGAAAAATGAGGAACTTCATAAAGTCATTATATTCCATCCATCCATCTTTTTCTGTTTATCCGTGGTCGGGTCGCAGGGGCAGCAGCCAAAGCAGGGAGGCCTGGACTTCCCTCTCCCCAGCCACATGGTCCAGTTCTTCTGGGGGGACCCCAAGGTGCTCCCAGGCCAGCCTGGAGACATCGTCTCTCCAGCATGTCCAGGGTCTTCCCCGTGGCCTCCTCCCAGACGGACATGGCCGGAATACCTCCCCCGGGAGGCGTCCAGGAGGCCTCCTGACCAGATGCCATAGCCACCTCATCTGACTCCTCTCTATGTGGAGGAGCACCGGCTCTACTCTGAGTTCCTCCCGGATGGCCAAACTTCTCACCTTATCTTTAAGGAAGAGTCCACCCTGCGGAGAAAGCTCATTTCAGTCGCTTGTATCCACGACCTTGTTCTGTCGGTCACTACTCTTTCTTCAGTTTGACAGCATCCCTTACCGCTGGAGTCCACCAGCAGTTCGAGGGTTGCCACCCCGACTGGCGCTAACCGCCTTACGGCTGCAACTCTGGACAACAATGCCGACAATGGAAGCGTGGAACATAGCCCATTCGGCTGTCCCCCGCCTCCCTCGGGACGTTTGGGTCTGCCACATCTGACCGGCATCTTCCCCCACAACCGGAGCCAGCTCTCCACCAGGTGGTGATCAGTTGACAGCTCCGCCCCTCTCTTCACATGAGTGTCCAGGACAAGCGGCAAGTCTAACAATACGACCACAAGGTCGATCAAAGAACTGTAGCCTAAGTGCATTGTTGCCAAGTGCAAGTATGGACAACTTTAAGCCTGAACATGATGTTTGTTATGGACAATCAGTAACGGGCACATAAGTCCAACAACAAAACACCGCTCGGGTTCAGATTAGGGGGGCTGTTCCTCCCAATCATGCTCTTCCAAGTCAAACCGCTCACGTGAACGTTGAAGTCTCCCAGTGGAACGAGGGAGTCTCAAGAAGGACCGTTCTCTAGCAACAACAGTCAGAACCCGCACCCCCACCTGAAGGCAGAGGGAGGCTACCCTCTCGTCCACCGGGTTGAGCCCCAACCTGCAGGCGCCAAGTTGGGGGGAATCAATATGCCCCCTCCTGTTCGGCATCTCTCACCGGGGGAAACTACAGAGAAGAAAAGAGTCCAGCCCCTCTCAAGACGCCTGATTCCAGACCCCACGTTGTGTGTGGAGGCGAGTGCAACGATATCCAGTCGGAATCTCTCAGCCTCGGGCACCAGCTCGGGCTCTTTCCCCACCAGAAAGGTGACATTCCATGTCCCTCGAGACAGATTCTGCAGCCGAGTGTCGGACCGCCAAGGTCCTCTCCTCCGGCCACTGCCCGGCTCACACTGCGCCCGACGCCCATGGCCCTCCCTGTGGGTGGTGAGCTCAGGGGAAGGGGGACCCATGTCGTCCTTTCGGGCTATGCCTGGCCGAGCCCCAAGGGTGCAGGCCCCGGCCACCAGGCGCTCGCCATCGAGCCCCACCCCCGGGCCAGGCTCCGGAGGGGGGGCACCAGTGACCGGCGTCCGGGCTGGGGAAAACTAGGTCCAAAGTTCTTTTTCATCATGAGAGTCTTCTGAGCAGCGCTTTGTCTGGCCCCTCAACAAGTTGTGCCTGATTTGATATAAATGTCATCTAATTTAACCAGCATACCATTTCTTCCACACTTTAATTACTTTGAACCATTATTTTTTAACTTATTTCCTTGCTGTTGTTGTTGATGTTTGTTTGTTTGTTTGTTTGTTTGTTGTTGTTTTTTTCATTAAATGTATATATACTTATATTTTTGTCACGGCATCCCCTTAGCACATTAGCAAGGTCATGACTGTGTTTCAGTTGGGGTCATCATATTACTTCCAGCCCTCAGATTTATTTTATTTTATTTTATTTTATTTTATTTTATTTTATTTTATTTTATTTTATTTTATTTTATTTTATTTTATTTTATTTTATTTTCCCACAGCTCTAGATTTGATATCAACATTATTTTACAGTTATATGGATAAGTCACGTGGGCTTGTTGGTGTCAACATAGAGTACAACTACAGCCATCAGATTTGAAGGAAGTTGAAATAATATTCTGTTTCGTGTCTGTTTTTTTCCTTTAAAACCAGTGCAACATTACATTATAACCACATCAGTTCACATTGACCCATTTTACAGTGACAAAAGATATTTTCTGTGCTGAAATTAAACCTGAGGAAATTACATATAATGGACGGCCAAGGGAGCAGTTAGAGGTTCAGTGTCTTGCTCAACAGTACTTCCACAAGCTAGAAGGAGCGCGGGAATTTAACAGGGATGTTTGGGTTCCGAGACAACCGCTTGGACAACCACCTGAGGCGCACCTCCAATATAATTCAATTCAATAAACAATTTAACCAGTTTTCCAAAATAAATCAGATCGACTGCCATTTTATCGAAATCATATGCCAAAAAATTATTTAAAAAAAAATAAAGGTTTCATGTTTGAAAAATGTATTTAAAAAAACAAAAAAATAAAAAACTAAGGAAAGTTGTTTGTATTTTTATCCTGTGAATGCTGTTTTAGCATTGTCCTATCTTCATTACTGGATAATAATTACTCAATTACCTTACCTCATTGACCCATTTGATAATTGATTTTCTATTGACGGGGGAAACCAATCGAATAAATGAACTCTTGAAACGACCGCTACGCAGTTCTAGTTATTACAGAGTTCTAGTACTTTGACTTGATGTGCCTGAACCTGCCCGGTAATGGGGTGCAACATTTGTCTGCTTCAAAAATATCTGTGTTTTGGATGAGCTTAGGGTGTCTGACACCTTTCAGTTTCAGGGTCATCTCTGTCGCTGCCCCCTTTCAGGCACACAAATCTGAACTCAACACTGATCCAGACAGAAAACGCTGGAGAGCAGAGCCTGGTTTTATCAACTTTATACGTGATTAAGCAGAAATAAAATGTCAGAATACGCAATGTCTGTGCGCTTTGACAAAAAACAGCAGGGCAATCTAACAGCTCCAGTGATGACAAAGTGCTGATTTTAAAATATTTGCTGTAATATTTACGACAAGACAACACAGAGACAACGTGGTCATTTCAAAGTTTCCTTATTACTCGACATGTTTTCGCTCTCTCGATCTCCACACTTAGTCATTAATTTAAGAAAAAAAAGAATTGAAAAGAATAAAATCGTTGCGGGGGAAGACAACGAGGCAGCTTGCATCGACTGCGCACAACCTGAGGGAAACACAAACCTACGCAACGCCAAATGTGGACAACAAAAATTGAGAAAGGAATAAAAAATCAAATAAAATAAAATAGAATAAAATAGAGTTGAGTTAAGTTAAATTAATTTAAATTCAGAGAATAAAAAACAATTAAATAAATTGAATTTGAATATATTCATCTGTGTGATTATATGTGAATATATACACATATATACATACGTACATATATACATACAAAAATACATACATATGTACACACAAACACACATATCTATCCATCTATCTATCTATATACAGGCATATAGAAGTGTTCCCAAACATTCCTGTCAGAAAAAAATGAAAATGAACAGAGGTCTCTCCTGGCCTACGGTGCTATCCCACTGCCTCCACCTCCCTCTGACCTTTTGCACCAGCACAAACACCCTCCCGCCCACACGCACACATGCACACACACGCACAAACACAGACACACAAAATCACATCCACATGTAATGATAGGATGAGTTGATGTCGCCTCCTATCCATCCATCAAGACTGGACTGGCTTGACTGACCTAATAACCAGTCCGGGGGGTTCTTATCGCATCCAGTCCAGGGGTGCTTTGTTGGAACTTCGGTATCTCACCCTGCCCACCGTCCCGATGTCAATCATATGAGCAGTTGCTCAAAAAAGCTACACACACTTTCATACAGTCTTATCTCTTTAGTTTTGGCCTTAGCTCTGCAATACAATCTGAGTCATAATTGGAAAGGTTGCTCTAATTCGCATTCCAGTGTTTTTTTGTTTTTGTTGTTTTTGTCACTTTTTGTTTTGTTACTTTTTAAGAAGTATGTTGCTCTGGCAACATGTTTCGAAGAAAGTGTTCAAGAATGTGAAACGAACAAGAAAATTACGACCTTAATGTTGATATCCAATAAAGCGAGCTGCAAAAAGGTCTCCATCTTTTGTCGGATTTCAGTCAAATCCCATGCAGACACGGAGAACATGCCACCTCCACACAGGCGAACTTGCTGTGAAACAGAAGCAGTTTTAAGTCATTCGAAGAAACTGTGTGTTCACCTCGTTGCTCAGATGAACATACAAAACGCCTTTTTTGCTTCCTATAAAGACATGCAAGGTTGTGTTAATTAAATTGTTAGCATAACACTAATGGTAATTGTTCATCAAGGGAAATGATTGCACTTTCACATCCAGACACATTCATAATAGTCAGAAAGCACCATAGAGATAAGATAAGATAAGATAAGATAAGATAAGATAAGATAAGATAAGATAAGATAAGATAAGATAAGATAAGATAAGATAAGATAAGATAAGATAAGATAAGAAAGGATGGACTTTATTGTGAAATTCAATTGACACCGCATCATAAATTGATACAAAATGAGACTACGTGCAAAATATACACTGGAATACAAACTACAAAACTGTGAAAAGAAAAAGAAAAGAAGACATAAAAGATGTAATAGAAATGAAAGGAAACGGCTTGTGCAGGGTTCTAGATGGCTATCGAATAGCAAATGAACAGTGAACATAGCATAGGCTGTAAAAAAACTAAAAGGTAATAGTTAAGGTGTCCTGGAGAACGTGTAAATATAGTTTAGATATAGGGGGAAATAAAAAAATATAATAAAAATTAAGTTTAAAATTGAAATTAAAATTAAAATTAAAATTAAAATTAAAATTGAAATTAAAATTAAAATTAAAATTAAAATTAAAATTAAAATTAAAATTAAAATTAAAATTAAAATTAAAATTAAAATATTGTTGTTAGATGAGCTACCAGGATAGTGCAAAAATATATTTTTATAGTACCCGTAGCAGCATCAACACCAATTTTTTATTTTTTTTTTCCCCAGCCTTTTATGCCTGAGAAAGATTCTTGCAAAGGTACAGCGAAGACATATTACCAATGTTAAAAAGGTATCATCCAGCCACTGCCATTTATGCTATGCCTGTCTGCATGGTAAGTTGATAAAGCTGATTAAACAGTGTCAAAAGAAGCCGGAGAAATCAGCTTTACCAGAAATAGCATCAGTTGGAAATCATGAATCTCTACATCCTGGCCTTGTAAGCCAAGGATCCTCCGTCAAGTTCAACCATCCCCCACCCCACGGCAACTCTCTCCCTCTGCAGCCTTTCCTCCAGTTCTTAGTCTGCACTCTTCCTGCAGACAGAAGCTCCCTCACCTCCCAACAAACAAGCCCAGACCGAACTGCTGAGTTCAGGGAGTGATTTTAGCTTGAAAGGCAGCTCCGCGCACGGACAGCGATGGCGCGTGAGACAAAAAGACCAATGCAAATTAGCTGCACACTGACTCTTCTTGACAACCTAATAGGTCTGTGGTCGTTGTTGAGACATAAAGGTGAAAATATGAGAACGGAAACTCTATTTGCGGGGCTGGAGTGTCACAACTGTCATTGTAAGCTTTTGAAGAACTGGGGATAAAAAATTTCAAAAAACATTGTTTCCTCAACTGATTGCATTGCAAAAATGTTGCCAACATGCAGTGTCCAAAGGTTTAACAGAAATTTTAAAAATGTTATAAATTATAAATATTTTTAGGCATAAAAAAGAAATTAAATATAGGTAAAATGTATATGAAAAAGATGTATTTATACTTTATATTTTATTAAGGTGATACTTAATTGATCCCCATTTGCAAAATTTGAGTTTTGAGAATATATGTTTATATATATGTATTTATAAATTTGTGTGTGTATGTATGTATGTGTTTATATGTATGTGTATTTGTATACGTAGGTGTGTATACATACACACATATATATATATTCATATATGTTTGTGTATATATATATTTTTGTGTGCGTATATATGTATGTATACATGTGTATATAAATCTGTATATATAATGAGGCCTCAGGGCGGCATAGGCCAGTGTCTCCTGGAGCCGGTCCCAAGCCCCAATAAATGCAGAGGGTTGTGTCAGGAAAGGCATCTGGCATAAAATTTTTGCCAAAACCAAAGATGCAAATCGAACCTGAGAATTTCATACCAGATCAGTCGAGGCCCGGGTTAACAACGTGCACCATTGGTGCCGATAACCTACAGGGTACCAGTGGAAATTGGAAGAAGGAGAGGAGCAAGTCGTGTTCGCAGAGAGAGAAGAGGAAAGGCAAGAGTCTGGGGCTGAGAGTAGGGACTTTGAATATTGGGACAATGAGAGGAATAGGTAGAGATCTGGCTGAAATGATGCAGAGAAGGAAGGTGGAGATACTGTGTGTCCAGGTGACCAGGTGGAAAGCTTGTAAAGCTCGAAGCTTAGGAGCAGGTTTTAAGTTGTACTATCATGGTACTGACAAGAAGAGAAAAGGAATAGGAATTATTTTGAAAGAGGATTTTGTTAGGAAAGAATGTCAGATAGATTTATGAGTCTGAAACTAGAAATTGAAGGTGTGATGCTTAATGTTGTTAGTGGCTATGCCCCACAGGTAGGATGTGAGTTAGAGGAGAAGTTCTGAAATGACTTAGATGAATTGATGCAGAATATCGCCAGAAATGAGAGTGGTCATTGGGGCAGACTTCAATGGACATGAAATAGAGGTGATGCAGAAGTGATGGGCAGGTTTGACATCCAGGATTGGAACGTCGAGGGACAGACGGTGGTAGAATTTGCAAAACGGATAGAAATTGCTGTAGTGAATACTTTTTTCCAGAAAACCCAGGAACATAGGGTAACTCCTAAGAGCAGATGTAGGAGCATGCAGGCAGACTTCATTTTGTTAAGACGATGTCATTTGAAAGAGATCAGTGACCGCAAAGAAGAGGTAGGGGAGAGTGTAGCCAGACAGCATAGGATGGCTGTTTGTAGGGTGACTCTGGTGACAAAGAAGATCAAGACGACAAAGGTAGAGCAGAGGACAAAGTGGTGGAAGCTGAAAGGGGAGAAGTGTTGTATGGTTTTCAGGGAGGAGATGAGAAAGGCTCTTGGTGGTCAGGGAGAGCTTCCAGATCACTGGACAACTGCAGCTAATGCGATCAGAGAGACAAGTAGGAGAGTACTCGGTGTGTCGTCTGGAAGGAAAGCAGATAAGGAGACCTGGTGATGAAATGAGGAAGTGCAGGAGTGTGTCCAAAGAAAGCGGCTAGCAAAGAAGAAGTGGGACACTGAGGGGCCGGAACAGAACAAACAGAAGTACAGGAAGATGCAGCGTGAGGTAAAGATAGAGGTAGCAAAGGCAAAACAAAGGGCATACAATGACTTGTATGCTTGGTTGGACAGTAAGGAGGGAGAGATGAGAGAGAGAAATGCTGTAGGCGTAACAGAGAAGTTCAAGTTGAAGGTGGGACTTCATCGGGGATCAGCTCTGAGCCCCATCTTATTTGCTGTGGTGACGGACAAGCTGACAGATGAGGTTAGACAGGAATCTCCATGGACTATGATGTTTGCAGATGATATTATGATTTTTCATGAGAGCAGGAAACAGGTGGAGGAAAATCTTGAGGGGTGGAGGTATGCTCTGGAAAGGAGAGGAATGAAGGTTAGTCGCAGCAAGACAGAATATATGTGTGTGAATGACAGGAACCTGGGTGGAACGGTGAGGCTACAGGGAGTGGAGATCAAGAAGTTCGAGGATTTCAGGTACTTAGGATCAACAGTCAAGAGCAATGGAGAGTGTGGAACAGAGGTAAAGAAGGTTCAAGCAGTTTGGAACTGGTGGAGAAAAGTTTCAGGGCTTCTATGTGATAGAAGAATATCAGCCAGAATGAAAGGAAAGGTTTACAAAACAGTGGTGAGACCAACGATGCTGTATGGTTTGGAGACAGTGGCATTGAAGAAAAGACAGGAGGCAGAGCTTGAGGTAGTAGAAGTGAAGATGTTGAAGTTCTCAGGAATGAGTCCATCAGGGAGACAGCATATGTTAGATGTTTTGGAGAGAAGGTCAGAAAAGCCAGACTGAGATGGTTGGGTCATGTACAGAGGAGGGATAGGGTCTATATTGGTAGACGGAAGCTGGAATTGGAGATGCCAGGCCTTCTGCCTCCAAGTCTAGAGGAAGACCGAAGAGAAGATTTATGGATGTAGTGAGAGAAGATATGAAGGTAGTTGGTGTGAGAGATGGGGATACAGAATATAGGGTTAGATGGAGAAGGTTGATTCGCTGTGGCGTCCCTTGAAGGGATGAGCCAAAAGGAAAAGATCTGTATATATATGTATACATACCCAAACACACACAATATATATCTAGGTATTTTTTGTTCTATTTTATTTTATTTTCCTTGTTTTTTCCTTTATTTATTTTTTATGCTCGGGGTTTAGGGGTCCTGTTGAGTGTTATCTTACCAATGCTTCATAGATATTGTTCATCTACTTTGGATCTGAGTCACTGAATGAGTATTAGGGACAACACAACACTGTAGATTTGTTTTTATTTTTTCATCTCTTTACATACATATCAACAATATAGTTTACCATATGAAGAAATCCTTAGATGCGGTCATTTAAGGATGGCTACGCAATCATAAACTTCATTACTGTTCAGCACATTTGACGGACAATGTGTCACTAAACATTTTTAAAGACAAGAAAATCACCCCAGCCCAAACCCATCAACATCCAATTCCAATGAAAGAGTTATTATCCATCTTATTTAAATAGTGTTGCTTCATAAGCAGGCGTTTTGGTGATTTTCATGAAAATTCTTGCAGATATTATCAAGTAACGTCAAGTCGCACTCTATTTCTATGGTGCCAAAGACAGTTGTATCGTGACACTTTTCCATACATTTCAAGTCTAGACCACACTCATAAAAATGATTTTTCAGAAACCTAGCTTGGCCACTTCAGCACTGACATCTGAGCATTTGAAAATGCGAAGAAAAAAAAAGACGGACAGACTAATAAAAGCTCTTGTGCGTAATTGAGAAATTCACAGTTGTTGTTTAGTTGATAAGATTCCTCTTTCAAACACAACAATGCCTCCTTCAAGACATCAGTGAATCAGTTCCTTGGCCTTGTGCCTTTAATTCATTTTGTTCATGAACCCAGACAAACACTTTCTGTGTCCATAACAATTGAATGATTCTAAAGGGCAGCCGCTCACTTTTTTGAGAAAGTTAAGTGTACAATTGTGAGGAAAACACTGGAAATAGAGTGGTTTGACAGGATTACCCCACCCAGAGTAACACGGAGCCTCCCATCTTTGCAAAAAAGTCATCATCTATACCCAGCGGCAGCTCGTGACAAAATTGACTCAGGTAAACCATCAAATGGGTAAATTAACAGGTGACTAGATAATTGGCATAATTTACATTTGTCTTATCAAAATGACACAGCAATACAACTTGTAACCAATAGGTGGCGAGATAAACACAAAGATAAACACACATCTCGCTACGTAAGTTACAAGGAGGGTACATTGAAATTGTTCACGAGTGAAATGATCTACATTGACCATAAAGGACTGACCACTCATTCATAGAACAATTGTCAGTTTACCTTCAGATATGTCTGAATATGAAGAGAGAAGCCTGATTGACCATTGGCCGTATGACGAAAGCAGGTATGTGCAAACCTGAGCAGGTTACATGCAACTTTTGCGATGATGACTTGAGAGACCCATTAATGGTAAATTACGAGTTAACTAGACAATTGTCACAATTTACTTTGCCATTGTCAAAATCTCATAGCAATACAACTTGAAACCAATAGGTGTCGATATGAATACAAATATGTTCCCTATCGATCCATGAGCTCCAAAGAAGGCACATCGAGGATTTTGAAATTATCTACATTGACCTTAACGGACTGACAATTCATTCTTATAAGAAGTGTCAGTTTACCTTCAGATATCTCTGAATAAGAAGAAAGAAGCCTGATTGACCTTTGCTCATATGACGATAGCACATAGTGCAAGCCTGAGCAGGTTACGTGATGATGAGGGTACCTGAAGGTATGTGCAAGCTCTCCTGGAAGCAATTGGGAACCCAATGAAGTGCCTGTTTTTTGAAGAAAAACAAGGACTTCACATGAGAGTCTATGAGAGAACTCGGGGGCAAATTTTGCGATGATGACTGAAGAGGCCCATTCAATAGGAAAATCACAAGCTGACTTGACAATTGTCACAATTTACGTTTGTCTTGTCCAAATAAGACCGTGATACAACTTGTGACCAATAAGTGTCGTGATAAACACAAAGATGTTCCTTGTAGCTACATGAGTTCCAAGGAAGGTGTTTCCTTGAATTGTGAATTTATAGTCAATGACCATAAAGTACTGACCATTCACTCACAGAGGGATTGTCAGATTACCTTCAGATATCTTTGAATTGCCTGTATGATGAAAGCACGTATGTAAGAGCCTGAGCAAGCAACCAAATGATGAATGCATGTACGTGCCAGCCATGAAGTGCCTGTTTTTATTTTTATTTTTTTTAAAAAAAAGGATTTCACATGTCAGTCTAAGAGAGAACTCGGGGCAATTTCGACCTGACTGAAAATCGCCCCCAATTGGGGCGGTCCCCAAACGGAGCTGACTGGACGTTACATTTAGAGGCAACTACAATGGTTAGAACTACTGTAACAGCGGTAGAATGTGATTTTAAAAATTCCCTCTCACATTGGTGGTGCGTCACCCAGATCGCCCTTGTGAGCAAGCCTCCCCTGTCTACACGCCTTATCCTGCACCCCAGGTTGCCGTGGTGCCGAAGCCTATCCCAGCGGGGTCTCCCAAGACAGGTCGGCAGTCGATAGCAGGGCCACATATGGAGACATACAACCATTCCCTTGCCATGGAGAGCCATAGAATTCAATTTGAGACGTACAATCATTCACACTCCAGACAGATGCGACCATTTACTCTGTTATTTGCACGTCATATAGAGACAACCAATCATTCTCTCATTTTCATGCCATTTAGAGACACACAATCAATTCAACACCTTCTCTGCACCAAGCCTGCGTCAGATAGCGATGCAGTAGGCACCAATTTTTCGTCATATCAGGACCAACTTGGAGGAGTGTCTATTTTCCTGCTGCAGCATCATTGGAGAAATGCGATTTCAAAAGACAAAGATGTAGAAAATACGAACTTTCATGAAAGTTAGGTTTAGATAAAAGTACAGTTCGGTACATAGCGCGAAGGGGACCTTCCCCATTGGTCAGCCGGTTGACGCATTGGGAGTGGGACTGCGTTCACTGATCACTCTGTTATTCACATGTCATGTATTGAAGTGACCATTCATTCTCTCATCCATGTGCCATTAAGAGACAAAGACCGCTCACTCGGTCATTTGCATGTCTTTTGGAGTCCTTCATTAATGGTCTACTGCTCCTGCACTTAAGATCTTGGGGATGCAGCAGCCAATCCCAGCTGTCATGAGTCGATGACAGTCAGGACCCTGGACCAGGTCGCCTGTCCATCACAGGACCGCATATGGAGACAAACAGCCATTCACTCTCTCATTCACGCAGCATATTAAGACGTACAACCTGCAGTAGATCAAGCCGGGCCCCCTGGGAACCTATGAAATGGGATAACCCGTAGGACTTGGGAGAAGATATGAGGTTACCTTCATGTACTGATGAAGGGACATCAGTGCAGACGGGATCGGAAGATTGGGAGAAATGAGACAAGGGCATCGTGGGATATCTCTTCGCAGGGAAAGGCTATGGCACAACACGGGGTATTGATAATGCTATTTTATATTATTATCATTTTTTAATGATAATTTTATTTTCAATCTTTTTTTTAAATTTCTGAAAATACCAGAAATAAAAAAAAAACTGAAACATATCAAAGAATTGCATTAATATATATATATATATATATATATATATATATATATATATATATATAATGATATAAAAAATTACAAAATAGATAAAATATAAAAATAAACATAAAAAATTCTACACCATATAAGGTGTTTCAGTCCT
>CAAKHD010013827.1:179731-262231 GCA_901007705.1 Fistularia tabacaria | reverse complement strand
GATTTTGTGTTGTGAAAGGAAACACACACAGAAAGGCTACCTGTCGGAATCAAACCAGGGACCTTCTTGCTGTAAGGAGGAAGCCCGAACCACTGCACCGCCAACCGACAACTTCATTTTAGTCCTCTGTAACTTTATACTCGTTTTAAAGGTGAAATCACTAGACTTTGGGTGAGTTATTGCACCCAAAGTCTAGGGGTACTTAGTCTAGTCTAAGTATTTTCAGAAAAGCTTTTCTTGATATTAATGGCAATTTTTGGCTGTGTTTTATTCAAGAATGACTCTACACTCTGTGGACAGCCTATAATCACTTCATCCGTTGTTTTTCTTGCAAAAATGTAGGGTATTCCTTGAAAATTGTCCTGCACCTTTAGACGTGTTGTGATTAATAAAAATAAAATTAAAAAAAAAAAAAAAAAAATGAACTGTTGTTATGATTGAAATTTAATACCAGCGATTGTCATTCAAGAAATGAGTGCATAAATGAAAATAGGAGGAGAGGTGAAAGAAACAATGTCAAAATAATTTCCAAAACGGAGTGGTGACTGCGACTTCTGCATTTTCAATCCCAAATATTTTACAAACTGAATAACTGTTCATACAAAAATTAAAAAAAAGATCAATTAACCATCAGGATGTTACTTAGCAATGTCAGCATCCTGTGTAATTGAGTCTCCCGTTGCCATCATGAAGCTGACTTTTGGTATTATTTGAGATTTCATGTCACCAGGGATTTTACTTCGTTTTACACTTGAAAAATAGGATCCCTGTTATTAACTGCAAGGTGGTCAAAAAGTTCATGTTCGCTATTTTTTAGCAAATCTTCTGAATGGAAGACTAGAAATGTCTTGGCCCAATACGAAAATCTTGCTCACTCGGGTTTTCGAACCTATGCTTTTTCTTGTCTTGTTGAATATGTTTAGCCTCTGCAAAAATATTTAATACATTTGGTTACGTATAAGTAAAGTATTTGCTCTCATCTCTCGGATCTTCTTTTTTAGCCTACAATTGCCACCAAGGTCAATACCACGTTGGCTCCGCACGCACCGATTATGTCTTGGAAAAAATGATATAGAAAAAATAAATCATTCTTTTTCCAAAAGCTCCATGACGAGCGAGTGTGATGCAATCAAAAAAAAAAACCCTGGGCGGCTTTTTAAATGGGTTTTTGTGTTGAGGTTGTTTTCAGCCATTGTTTCCAAGGTCAGCCTTAAAGCTCCTAATCTTAACTCAAGGACCCCCGCCACGTTTTTTTTTTTTGGTTTGTTTTTAGATAATGGTCAAGGCAATATCTCCATGCCAGGGCATTCTTTCTGGTCCTCGTGTGTGGACTGCCCTTGTGTTCTTTGGATAGAGTCTTTGAAAAAAAGTTAAGTCTGAATTTTTTCCATCGTCAGAGGTGGTGGAGTGATAGTACTCATCTCATTTTGCTTTTTCTATCATTCAGCAGTAACAGAACTGACTGACTGACTGACTGACTGACTGACTGACTGACTGACTGACTGACTGACTGACAGGGTTTGCTCTCTAGAATCCATCTTGTTACACTTTTTACACCTGTGAAAAAAAGTGGAACCGGCCCACCCGCCTCCAACGGTAACTTCTGAGAGCCTGGAACTTGGCCTTTTTTTTCACGCCTTTTTGATTCCTGGAACCATTTTAGCTCCCACTCCAAGGGAGGGTGTGAGTCTATACGCAGTCTTATGACCTTATGACCACCTTAGGACATAGGTGCTTGGTGGAGCTCATTAGACACGCCTATTTCCAGATGCCTCTATTGGACCGTGGGGCGCCATCATCAAAAACTATTATCATCACTGATCTGCTACTTATTGCGACAAAATGGAGTGGACCAGCGAGAAATGGATCGACGAAGAGATCCAAGCTCTTCTAGCTTGCTGAAGGGTTTCCAGGACTCACGGTGGGTCGTAAACATTTCCGCCAAAAATAAGTCGAACAGTGGGTGCACGAACGGGTCATGTTCCGCGCTTCCATTGTCAAGGCGGCAGCCCGGAGTTGCGGCCGCAGGGTGGCCGGACTCTCCCTAAGAGATAAGGTGAGAAGTTCAGGCACGCGGGAGGAACTCTGAGTAGAATCGCTGCACCTCCGCATAGAGAGGAGTCATATGAGGTGGCTCGGGCATCTGGTCAGGATGCCTCCTGGACGCCTCCCAGGGGAGGTAATATGGCCATGTCCATATGGGAGGAGGCCATAGGGAAGACCCAGGACACGCTGCAGAGACTATGTCTCTAGGCTGGCCTGGGAGCCCCTTGGGGTCCCCCATGAAAAGCTGGACCACGTGGCCGGGGAGAGGGAAGTCTGTGCCTCCCTGCTCCGGCTGCTGACCCCGCGACGGATAAGCAGCAGAACAGAGGTGCACGGACGGTGGGGGTTCTCACACCACAAAGGAACGCAAGGGGAAAATAAAAACACTTCAACCTATTTGATAGTCCATGGTTGTAATTCCTGCCATGCAGAACATGAATAGTCTCCATGTTGTCTTCCTCTTCTTTGCAGCACTTTGTTTTTGAGAGCACGCCAATCCTTATTGTGGTCCATCACTACCTGTCAGAATGCCGAACGAAAAAGGTTCCCCTGGAGAAGAGGACTTCCTGGATCAAAATGCAAAACTGGACAGTTCTTGAAACGTAGTTCTTAGAATTTCTCTGTCCTAAAATAGCCTCTGCATATTTAGGTTAGATCACCTTTTTGTAGGCCACCAAAGTGTGGGATAGTGCTTTAATTTAGGGTAAATGGTCTCCACTTATATAGCGCTTGCACATCATTTTCCTGACTAGGTCCCTCTTCAAGATCTTTTCCCCGTCGGTGTTTGCCAGCTCCATCTCATCTCATCATCATCGTCTATTGGATACCAGTGCTCTGTCGCCTGTCCTCCTAGTCCCGACCGGGTCCCCCCTTAAGCTCCCTGCCCCTTCGCCATGGATGCCAGTACCCTCCTCCTGGCCTCCTGGTCCCAACCGAGTCCCTCTTCGAATTCACTGCCCCGTCTGTTGGATACCAGTGCCCTCTTGCCTGTCCTCCCCGTCCCGACCTTGTCCCTCTATGTGTTCCCTGCCCCGTTGTTGTGTGCCAGCTCTGTCCCATTTGACCTACTGGTCCCAACCGGGTCCCTCTTCGAGTTCGCTGACCTGTCGTTCCACCGGTGCCGACTCTAAACTCCAACAACAAACCGTTCAACTCAGCGGAGTCTTGTGTTGCATGTCCACAAACAGAGCTGTCAACAGAGAGATGGAAAGCGAGAGTATGATACAGACAGAATGGGGTTTGCGGGTTGGGAGGCACCAATGACTTCATGCTAATATTAACAGTCGCGCTAAAAATTGCATCGTAATAGCTTACATGGTACAATAATATCTTTGATACTCATGAAAGAAATGATAAAGGTGGGCCTGGCAGGATCGCGGCTGGAGATCAGGCTACGCCCCCCCGGGAACCTGCAAAATTAGAGATCCCAGGGACTCAGGAGGAAAGATGAGGTTACTGTCATGCACTGATGAAGGGCAACTTGCGGGGGTTCAGTGTTTTGCCGGCGGACAATTCGATAGGAGGAGCCGGGAATCGAACCGGTGACCTTTCGGGGTCTAAAAATGATCAATGCCGGCTGCGAAAACAGAACGCAGAATAGTCAGATTGACAAACACGTCTCTCACATGTGGATTCTTCGTTGGGGATCACTTCTGTTCGGATGAAGATCCCAAAATACCGCGGGATCCGGTCCGTTTCCAAAACATAGCACACCATCAGCTCGATGTACACACTCAAGGTGAGAGATCTGCGGGCCTCTTTTATTTTCAGCTCGAGATTTCCTCCATTAACAGGGTGGCGGAGGGTGGGGAGAGGTGAGGGAGGGTTGGGGGGGGCTGCACAATTTACACACACCGACAGCAAGCAAACTTTTCAATTTAAGCACCATAACTTTCTTTAACACTGAGTTCTCTGAAGCGAATATTACAGTTTTAATGCATTACACACATCTAATGTGTGTGCGCATGTGTGCGCGTGCGTGTGTGTATGATACAGCAAAATTCAAGGTTTTGTCACAAAATTAAAACAACCCTTTTTTTGCAGAAAGTAATCCGTGCATAGTTTAATGATATATAATATATGATAATATATATAATAACGCAGGAGTTACTAAAGAAAGACCCTCGATGAACCCGTTCTACTAAAACTGACATCACCTCGGAAATTACACATCAGCAAACTTTTTCGGTGTCTACTTAATTTGGCGGAGACCTGTAGACCTCTGACATCAGACACAGGGCTTTGAATTTCGGACAGATCCCAGGATGCTAATCTGAGGCTTTAGTTACATCAAAAAGTTAAAAAAAAAAGTTGTCGAGAAGTCAAAATGAAGTTCTGGGAGAGGGCGAGAACAAACATTTGAGGTTTTTTTTGATGAATACTTCAAAAGTTAACTGGGAAAAAAGGCAAAAAATGTCATAATGGTAAATCTGATCGGTGCCCGGCACCTGGACTACTAGAACCGAGATACAATTTGACGTCCCGGCTGCTCTCGATTCTTGAAATTCTATCAGGGCAAATATATCCAGTGGGTGCATCGGATATCCTGAATTGCCCAGATGGGTGAATGAGAGAGTGAATGGCTGAAGGCGTCTCCATGACATGAATGAAAGGGCGAATGGTTGTTTGTCTTTATTTGACGAGTAAATGAGAGGATGAATGGCCATATGGTGCTCTGAGGCTTGAATGGGAGAGTCAACAGTTTTCTCAATACGGCATGTGAATGAGAGGGTGAACGGTTGAAGGTCTCTCAATGATGTGTGAATGAAACAGTGAATAGTTGGATGTTTCCATATGATGTGTTTATGAGAGGGTGAATGGTTGTATGTCAACCTAAAAAAGAGTAAATGGATGTATGTCTATGTGAATGAAGGTGTGAATGCTTGTTTGTTTCGATATGACGTCTGCATGTGAATGAGAGGGTGAATGGCTGTTTGTCTCAATATGACATGTTAATGAAAGGGTTGAAGGTCTCTCTATGATGAATGTGTGAATGTGTGAATGTTTCTATGTGACATATGAATGAAGGGGTGAATGGTTGTACGTTTCAATATGATGGGAAAATGAGAGATTGAATAGCTGTATGGGTCTCTGAGGTTTGAACGCAAGAGTGAACAGTTGTCTCAATATGACATGTGAATGAGAGGGTGAATGCTTGCAGGTCTGTCTATGATGCTTGAACAAAACACTGAATGGCTGTATGTTTCTCTATTAAGTGTGAAAGAGAGGGCGAATGGTTGTGTCATTTTAAAATCAGAGCGTGAATGGATGTGTGTATCTATCTGACATGTGACTGAAGAAATAAATGGTTGTATGTCTCTATATGGCGTTAGAATGAAAGCGTAAATAGTTGTATAGCTCTATCTGTGGCCCTGCGAGAGGGCTTGTGTGTAACCCCCTTCTCACCCAATGACAGCTGGAATGGGCCGCAGCTAATGCAGGACAAGCATTAGAGATGAATGAAACGAATGAATGAAAGAATGGAAGGATGGATGAATGAATGAATGAATGAATGAATGAATGAATGAATGAATGAATGAATGAATGAATGAATGAAAGCGTCATATTATTCCATAAATTAATTTATTGTGGCTGCATAAATATACGAATAGTGTTTCAAGGTCTCTTCCTGTGCAGTCATTTCGGACCTGGTACTGATGCTATACTTTCAATTGCTCTATTTCGACACTGGAAATCTGTGTAATTAATGTATAGTTATCTTTGTTCCTGTTTCCTGTTATTGTTTTTACTTATTTTCTTCCGCATGGAAGCAACAACACAAACAAGAACAAAAATGTCATAACCTCCGGCCCCGAGTTATGAAATCAGACTGAATTATATTGTTTGGCCCGCTCCAAAGACTTGGCAATGCACCTGCTCACGCATGCCTAATAATAGAAAATAACAAAGCGGATGTTGCTTTACCTTGAACAGTAAACATCTACGATTGTTGTGTTTACCGCATGGTGTAATTTGTTTAGCCGAGTGTTAAGTATTCCCCCGTAGAATGAGATAATGATAGAAAATGAGGAAGGATGAAAATGAAAGATAATTTCTATCTCCATTCGTGGTTGTTCACTTCATCTGGTGTTTATATTACACGTCAATTATAGAATTTACTGCCGTGTACTTTATGTAATTACCTGGGTTCGGAATGACATTATATATGAACCGTTTTATTGGAAAATATTTCTGTGATCGATGGAATCTTCTCTGACAGCATATCACTGACCCCTTCTGGATGGAATGTTCGAGTCCTTGTGAGTCAAACATGGATATTTTACTCACAAATCCTTGCAAACAGGTGAGGAGTTCAACATTTGATCGTATCGAATGAATCAGCGATTGTAGTCGATTGTCGTACGCGTTGTCTCTGCCCCGTGTTTTCTTTGCTGTGAGGACGCAAAGTCCTGAAAGGCTCTCTTCCCTCCGAGCCTGCTGGGAAACTGATGATGACGACGAAGGCATCTCGTGAATCAGCCTCAGCTGTCACATTCGCAGGTGAGCAGCGGGCAACTTCATAAAGGAGGTGTGACGGAACGGCGCCCCGGTTATCGCCCTAATTTCTGGCTTTTAGTTTCATCACCTTACATGAGCTGTGAGGGGTATTTTGTCAGAAGTGTTTTATCACACGTATGCACACCTTTCACCAAAGCCATTTTCACACCTAAATACCCCCCACCCCTAAAATAAGGCTGATGAAAGTGTTTTTTTAAAACTCGTGTGGTTCATCCGTCACATGGAAAATTTGTTGAAAAGCAGACTGACGCAGTTATTGGTAAAATGATAGCTGATGCAGGAATTAAATGTTTGATTCGACTTAAAAACAAAGAACAAGTGATTTTTCTCATCTAGTTCGATGACAATAGAAAGGCAATAATAATTCAAAATCGGGAACTTATAAGCTGTATAATAAATCCATCTGAGGATGTCCTTTTTGCAGAATATATATACTGGAAGATTATTTTTCTATTCCTCTTCAAGTCCTACTTACCCCCACAAAGCTGGGGGGCATTAATAATGAATGGCATACAAAGGCTAAGGCATTGGGAGGTATATTGGTGGTAATGCAGCAGCCAGCTCGAAGACTGCAGTAAAAAAAGGATTTGATTGCCTCTGTCCAAATGAACTTTATCAATACCTGTTCATATGCAACACTGAAATGTATTTATGTTATGCTCTTTATTTTGATCAAAAAAAACAATGAAAAAAATATATTTTCTTAAAAGGAAAAAACTAAAAAAAGTAGATACTTCATTTTTCAGAATCGCAGAATCCTTGACAACATCATCCGCAAAAAGCAGAGACTCAATCCTGAGGCCACCGAACCGGATCCCCTCAATGCCCCAGCTGCTATTAGAAATTCTGTCCACAAAAGGTATGAACAAAATCATTGACAAAGGGCAGCCCTTGCAGAGTCGAACGCTCACCAGAATCAAATCGGACCCTCAAGCAGCAGTAAGGACCATGCTCTGACACCGAGCATACAACAATGGCTTCTCCCAGTCCAAAAAACACATGTGGACTTGTTGAGCCAACTCCCATCCTCCCTGATAAAGGTATAGAGCTGGTCCACTGCTCCACGACCAGGAGGTGGGAGGCATGTTGCTGTGGAGGCATGTCAGCCAGGACAGCCCCACAACATCCAAAGTCTTAAGGAGCCATGGTTGTCTCTCATCCATGCCCAGGGCCCTGTCAGAAAGGAGCTTTTTGACTACCTTGGCAACTTCAGCCCAAGAAATAGGAGAGTCCATCCATAAGTCCCCAGACTATGCTTCCTCACTGGCAGCCGTTTCGCAGGATTGAGGAGCCCTCGGAAGTATTCCTTCAACCAATCCACAACGTCCTGAGTGGAGTTAAGCAGCCTATCATCCCCACAGTGCGGAGTGTTGACGGCATACCACTTCACCATCCAAAAGCAGCTGGATGGCGGACCAGAATCTCCTTGGAGTCCCCCAAAAGTTGTTCCATGGCCTCACCGAACTTTGTCCTCACCTGAGTTTTTGTCTCGGCAACCGCCAGAGCCGCCTGCCTGCTGGTACCTGCAAGCTGCCTCTGGGGCCCCACAGTCCAGAAAGGCTTGGTGGGACCCAGTCTGAGGGCATCCCTTTCTGCTGGTGTCCACGAACGGGTTTAGGGGTTACCACCTCGACAGGCACCAACCACCTTAAGGCCTCAGCTCCAGTCTGCCGCCCAGGCAATGGAGGCATGGTACATGGCCCACTCTGAATCAATGCCCCTCGGGACGTGGTTGAAGCACTGCCGGAGGTGGGAGTTGAAACTCTTTCTGACAGGGGACTGCCTGACGTTCCCAACAGTCCCTCAGAATAAGTTTGGGTCTCGGTTTGGGTCCTCCTCCATCATCAGAGCCAGTTGGTGATCAGTTGGCAGCTCCGCCACGCCCTTCATCCGAGTGTCCCAAATCTGCGGCTTCAAATCCAATGATACGACCACAAAGTCGATCCTGGTGTTTGGTGCCAGGTCAAGCACAGAAGTCCAGTAACAAAACTCCACTCAGCTTCAGATCAGGGGGACCATTCCTCCCAATCATGCTTTTCCAGGTCCCATACGCTGCCCCCAGTAATAAGAGGGATTCCCCAACAGGAGCGCTCTCTAGCAGCCCCTCCAGGGACTCTTAAAAGGGTGGGTGGTCTGAACTGCTGCTGAAGGTGGAGGGAGGCTACCCTCTCATCCACCGGGTTGGACCCCAACATACAGGCACTGAGTCGGGGGCAATCAGTATGCTTACACCGGCCCAGCACCTCTCACTGGAGGCACTTCCAGAGTAGTTAAGAGTCCAACCCCTCTCATAAGGACTGGGTCCAGCTCAGGTCCCTTCCCCAACAAAGAGGCCCTTCTTGGCCCCTCCTATGGGTTGTTGACCACGTTGACCATTCGGGCTGAGCCCGGCCAAACCATGGCCTCAAGGTACTCGCCATGGAGCCCCATGGACTGGCTCAGGGGAGGGGCCCCGTTGACCTGCTTCCGGGCAAGGGAAAACCAGATCCATTTTTTACTTTTTTGCATTGGGGTCTTTTGAACCATGCTTTGTGTGGTCCCTTAACTGGGACCTGTTTGGTAACAACTTAACTCCAAGGATCACTGGGACTCGTAAAACCCTTCCACCAAGATAGGGAGGCTAGAGGAGGGTGTATGAACCATCATTAACTGAAAATGTAAAACTATGCTACTACTGTATTCCTTGAAAATGTTTACTGCAGTATTTAAATGTTTCAAATGGCAGTTTTTTCTGAAAAAAATTGAGAGTTATCATGCTGCATAACCGGAATGAATGTGTCGAAAACATGAGCAGTGTCAGACCCGAGGGCTTCCACTCATATGTATTATTTTCATCATTTATGCTGCGGCCCAGTCCCATGTTATGTAAAAATGGTTGGATAACTGTTGACCTTTAATCCAAGCCATCAGATGTACAGCTACAGGACAGACAGCAGGATTGCTAACTGCTAACTGCTAACTGCTAACTGCTAACTGCTAACTGCTAACTGCTAACTGCTAACTGCTAACTGCTAACTGCTAACCAAAAAAAAA
Organism: Fistularia tabacaria; assembly: GCA_901007705.1. Lineage (NCBI taxonomy): Eukaryota > Metazoa > Chordata > Actinopteri > Syngnathiformes > Fistulariidae > Fistularia > Fistularia tabacaria. Next base: position 252,634 of record CAAKHD010013827.1, on the reverse strand, counting down.
ACAACAAAACAGCAAATTCTGTAAATAGATGATGAGGCCAAAAAATGTTGATTAAGATGATAATGACGATGATGATGATTGTTATTATGAATTATATTATCACATTTATCATGATTGTTATTATTATTATCATTATTATTATTATTATTATTATTATTACAGTTATCATCATCATCATCATCATTATCATTTTTGGTATTATCATTATTACGCCAGCATCATTCTTTTTCTAGTAAACAGTATAAAGCCATTTCTTTGCTAAATTCTGCCTCTGTTCAGAAAGAATTTTGCAAAATGCGCATGGCTTTATTTTAAAGAAAATTGCCATAAAAATTATTCTAGCAGTGGGAGTGAAAGTGAAATAAAGTCAGACCAAATGTCAAGTTGGCGACTCCTTTGTACATTTTGTTTTTGCTCTTGTCATTATAAATATCTATAAAAATCTCCCATGTTTTCATGTTGTCATGCCCAACAATTTACAGATCCCCTGCATACTTTACATAATCTCTTGACATTCAACCTGCTTTATCAAAAATGAAAGTGGAAAAACCAAATAAATCTTACTCTCTGATCTACTTTCAAACCAAACTGTTCATGCTAATGTGGTTTTATGGAAATAATGAACTGGAATCCGGCCTCTTCCATAACCATCCAGCACCATTGATCACAATTGCGGCCCATTTAGAGGTACATGACAAATGATGACATTCCCCCCTGCACTTATTATACTGTCAGCGACTCTGTGCAAACTGATTGGTCGCGGTTCACGCGGGGACTCTGACACGCGGCCAAAAAAACAATCCAAAACCTCTCCTCTCCGGCTTAATGCTTGGCAGACTTTCTCCATCATTCGCCTGGATCTTTTCGGCTGATTTATGTGGCAGCTCCAGTCAACGGGGGGCTCCTCCATTTCAACCCGCTGTTGGCTGTGTTTTTTCATCGACAGGCTCATAGTACCTGCTACTCTCACTGATCACTTAGCCAAACATTACAGGGCAGATGGCAGCAGTGAAAGAAGGATTACATGCTCAGACACCTGCTTGATCTAAAATACTTTGTTGCTGAAAAAACGGCGGCTAAAGACGCTGGATGCGATGCGCAGAGAGGAAATGAAAGTGGTAATTTTTGTTTTTTGTGTCATTATCGTACTTTTCAAACTGCGAGGAGGGTCAGCGATGAATTTACAGATGTGAAAAGTGGATGGGGGCGGGAGCGGAAGACGTGAATGTGAATGTCAACGGTGTACTCTGACAACACATTTCATGATGTGTCCGATCGGCTCTGCATTGCGAGTCATCCCACTGGTTCTCCAAACACCGGTATAGAAACATGGAAATTGCAGCATATTGCGAGCTAACGGGTGGAAAGAAACATCTTCGTTGTCTTGACAGCACAAAGGCGGTATCCATAACCAGGAAATTAAAAATACGGATAACATACTGAGGGAAAACACCAAATACAACACATGGATTATATATATATATATATATATATATAAAAATACAAAATAATTACACAAGTAAGGCACGGTGGTGCAGTGGTTTGCGCTTTGGCCTCACAGCACGAAGGGCCATGGTTTGATTCTGACGGGGAACCCTTCTGTGTAGAGTTTGTATGTTCTGCCCGGGCTTCCTTTGGGTTCTTTGTTTTCCTCCCACAGTCCCAAAAGGCAGCAGGTTGATAAGAAAAATTGGGAAATTTAGCCAGATGTGTGAATGAGAGTTTGTCTGTATATGTGAGACAGTGGTGAAGTGTGCTGTAGGTGTAACAGAGAAGTTCAAGGTGGGGGTGAGTCCTCCATGGACCATGATGTTTGCAGATGACATTGTGATCTGCAGTGAGAGCAGGGAACAGGTTGAGGAAAATCTTGAGAGGTGGAGGTTTGCTCTAGAAAGGAGAGGAATGAAGGTTAGTCGCAGCAAGACAAAATATATGTGTGTGAATGAGAGGAACCCAGGTGGAACGGTGAGGCTGCAGGGAGTGGAGATCAAGAAGTTGAAGGTCTTCAGGTACAACAGGGTCAACAGTCCAGAGCAACGGAGAGTGTGGAAAAGAGGTGAAGAAACGGGTTCAAGCAGGTTGGAATAGGTGGAGAAAAGTTTCAGGGGTTCTTTGTGATAGAAGAATATCATCTAGAATGAAAGGAAAGGTTTACAAAACAGTGGTGAGACCAGCGATGCTGTATGGTTTGGAGACAGTGGCACTGAACAAAAGACAGGAGGCAGAGCTGGAGGGAGCAGAGATGAAGATGTTGAGGTTCTCTTTAGGAGTGAGGAGGATGGATAGGATCAGAAACCATGTTAGATGTCTTGGAGAGAAGGTCAGAGAAGCCAGACTGAGATGGTTGGGCCATGTACAGTGGAGGGATAGGGACTATATTGGTAGACGGATGCTGGAATGGGACATGCCAGGCAGGAGGTCTAGAGGAAGACCGAAGAGAAAATTTATCAACGTAGTGAGAGAAGATATGAAGGTAGTTGGTGTGAGAGAGGAGGATACAGAGAATAGGATTAGATGGAGAACGTTGATTCGCTGTGGCGACCCCTGAAAAGGGAAAAGCCGAAAGGAAAAGAAGAAGAAGAAGATTTTTGGTGTGTTTGACAAACTGACAGAATAACAAACTTCCATTGCATTTGTCAAAGGAACATCATATTTCTACTCAGATTTGTGATATTTAAATATGCACATGTGAATTTGCATAAACATATGTGTATATATACATTTACATATCAGAATCGGAATAGCCTTTATTATCATTGCAGGACACAATGAGATTAGAACAAAATGCGTATACATATACAAAAATATATACATATACAAATACTGTTACTGTTAGTGTACATCGTAAATGGTGCCAACTTGTATAGCACTTTCACACCTTGTCTTTCCAAATGTTTCACACTAGATTGCATTCACCCATTCACATGCACGCATCTGATGTAACCAGATGGCGACAGAGTTGCCATGTAAGGCGCTCGCATTGGGTTCAGTGTCTTGCTCATGGACACTTAACCCAGTAATCAAACCGCCAACCTTCCCATTGGAGAAGCACCTGCTCCAACAACTGAGACAACAAACATACATACTCATGTACACTTATATGTGTGTAAGTTTTTTTTTTTTTTTTCCCGAGATTATCTGTCGAAAATCGTACGTTTAATTCGATTCACGCCAGAAACTAAACTTCTCCAACTCATCTGAAGACGTGCAGCCTTTGTGTGGAAACGTCAGAATTATCGAGACATGAAGGAGTCACAACCTATCGCATCCGGAATGAAAGGTCAGATCATTGGCCCTGCAATCACCTAGAATTGCTTGCATCACAACATTTCAATGTGTTCATCAGTGGCAATGGAATTTCTGCACTTTAGGACAGTCCAGACAAAAAAAATGTTTTAACCACTTCTCTGATGTAGCTAACAAGAGAGAAACCCCGTATTGGTGCGTGTATCGCTTTATCAAAAAATCACGTGACTGGTACAGGAAGTGTATTGTTTGGATGCGCCGCAACAAATTGTGTTGATAAGGAAACAAACTGGATCGACAAGTTGCGGATTTGTTGGATGGAGTTTTGGATTTTTGCTGGAATGGAGTTCCAGTTTTCCCCCGTCTGGAATCATTTTGATCTTCCGATAAGGTAAATATTTTTCTCCTTTGGGCATTGTTTACTGTTACTGCTTTTTTTTTTTTTTTAATTTAATTTGTTTGGAGTCTTTTCTGGTAAGAGTTTTGAATTGTTTTCAGATAAATTAACTTTTTTATTTTATTGTAGGTGAAGTGCCGGCACTGCTCGACAGAGCTATCTCACATCAAGAGGAGCACTTCATCAATACTGAGGCATTTTAGAGCAAAGCATGGCAATAAAGAACTGGCAGATACTCGTGGGAGTAACCCTGGTATGTTGAAATTCTCACAAAAAACGAGAATTCTGAAAACTAGTTTATCACACACAAAAGGCTCGTTGTGACTCTGGAATATTTTTTGAAAAAATGACAGTCCTTTAATAAGCTTTGAACAAAATTTCCTTTTGGCTTACAATTGAAGTCCGACGCTACCTGGCTGAAAGCAACAAAGACACGTTACAATACTGGAAAAATAACCAGAAGACATATCCACATCTTTATCAACTCGTACTTCTATATTTATGCTCGCCATCTTCATCTGTATCCTGAATGAAAGAGTTTTTTCTAAGGCAGGGGAACTGGTGTCTCAGAGGAGCAATCGCATTGGAGCAACAACACTTCAAAAAATTTTGTTCCTCAATAGAAATTCATCAATAAATCCATTTTCAGTCTTTTTTTTTTTATTTCGTATGACTTTACACTAAAGTAAATAAAATTCTACACATACATACGTAAAATGTTAACTCTGAATTTTATTACAGACTAAATTGGATTTGTGTCAAAACACTCACCATCCCATCACTACAGTAACTTAATATTGTGTATACAAGTATGACTGGGTCATTGAATCCGTGTGTCGTGAGTCTCGACGAAGTTGCATGCAATGATGTATACGATCAGACAGGTGTCAGTATAGAGCAACAGCGACACTGTTCCGGCACAGTGTCAAGACAGTTTGGGGGATGTGCCCAAACGCTTCACGAAGCCTCATCTACCCATCACTACTGATACATTCTGGCTTCTGTTGAAGGTGGCAAGAAATGCTGTACTCATTTTCAGTAGTGTCACGACTATTATGGTTGGGATAAAGGCCTGCCCTGAAAGATATATATACTTTGAAAAAAAGTAGCCGTTTTAGTCATCTCTTGAATGGCAAAGTAAAATAAACCTGATGTAGCAGGTCGAGATGCTGCGCTCTCTGCACCACATTTACCGCGGGAAGGACAGGAGAAATAGCCTGACCTGAAATTTGATATATTCAGGCTCGAATGTGGTTTATTAAATTACACCAACATGAGACTTCCATTTGCATACTTACATCTTCGTCAAGGATGCTCGTCCTCTAAGGACAAGATCCTCATCCTTAAATCAAGGATGCTTACAACTTAATGTCGATAAATCAAGGATGCTTACAACTTAATATAGATATATAGAGCGGTGTCTGTTGTACTGATCTCACCAAGCTCTACAAAATGGCTAAGTCAATCATCTGCGCAACCCTGAAAAACAAAGATACGCTGAAGACGGCTGATGCGGCTAAAGGGGTGATTTCATAAACCAAGCAAAGGTCTGCAGTCTTAGAAGAAGTAGATAAGTTATTGTTAGTTTGGATGAATGAAAGATAGCTTGCTAGAGATAGCGTTTGCAAGTCAGCTTTACTTTTGCATGCTGATTTAGCCGAGTACTGGCGCTGTCCAATTCAAGGCAAGAAGAGAACAAACATCAAAACACAGTAATAATTACGGTTATCTTTAATACCTCTCTGTATTTTTGCCACAAATAAACCCTTAACAAATGTTTCCAAGGTGTATTGTATGCTTGTGGATTCAGGAGTACGAATCAATGGGCTTTTCATTCAATTTCAATGGGAAAAACTGATTCGGTTCGCAAACACACGTGTCAAAGAACAAATTAAATTTATAAGGCGAAATGTGTATGTGTATGTATTATATATATACACATACCTGGATGTGTATACACTATGTATATACACATATATACAAGCACACACACACACATATATGTATATATATATACATGTATGTACACACACACAAACACATACATACATATATGTTTACATATATACATACATATATATACACACATATGTTTATGAGTGTGTGTGTGTGTGTGTGTGTGTGTGTACATGTGTATATGTACGAATAAAGGTCAGATTTGCAGAGTGGGTGTTACATGGTGGGGCAGTGATCAGCGCTTCTGCCCTGCACCAAGAAGATACCTGGTTTGATCTCAACATGTATCATTGGAGATCCCGAAATTCTCAGATGTGCGAATGACAGATCGGATGGTTGTATGTCACGATCTGATGCATGAATGAATAAATGAATGACTGATCATTCTCAGAGCAGTGTCTGTCCTTCACAGGTTGTGAGCTGAGCGTATCCGGAGGTCCTACCGAATATGACTCACTGATCACGTGTTATTTGATAGATTAATATGTGCTTCAAACCAACTCACCAAAGCCCCCTAACAAGAATACACGGTTACGGCTGACAAGTGTTAAAGCTTTTTGCAACCGTTGTGACATTTTCAAACACATCAGTACCAGCACATTTTCAGGAATGGTAAGAAAAGCTGGCATGCATTTTTTTTGAGGTACACTTTTACATTCAAAGTGCAATGTAACAAGCTCTCCGCAGAGGCTCGCAGTTATCACCGGGTCCACAGATTGTGTTTTCAATTGGAATTAATGGATTGTTACTATTTCCAGACGACAGAGTTTGCTCGAGGAATGCGCGCAAAAATATCCTAGTTAGTCTGCTTGCTGGTCTGACCAAGGGCCATCACGGGGTCATTAGACAGTCAGTCCGAACACCGCTGCGCACTAATTTAAAAATTTTGACGGACATTAATCTGGTGCGACCAGTGTCGGGATGGATTCAAACAGTGGACAAGATCAAATATGATTGAGCTTGTTTACATGCAGTGACACAGTTAATCAAAACAGTGGCGTGAGGTCACATTCGGACGAGAAAACAGCTGAACTCGAGCATTAATCAACCGCGGCTGCCCAGATCTCAACAGAGAAATTCACCAGAACTCCTGATGTCGGCTTCGACAGCTGACGGGAGTTTGGGGGTTTTGTGGGATATGAGATTATTCTTCTTCATCATCTATAAACTCATGACTGTCACAGGCTCTTTAATTGTTATTTATTTATTTATTAACTAATTAAGCAATCTATATATTTAATTGTTAATATATTTTTCCCTTATTTGTTGATTTATTTTATTTATTTATTCATTTTTGTTTTGTTTTTCTTTTTTGAATAATTTTTCTCATTTGACGTTTACATCAAAACATAGGACCTGCGGGCGGAAAATGTACTCATACATTCAGTCCTTTATTATCTATAATAAATGTATATCCTGCAGTCAGGGTCGCTTTGGGGTAGCTATCCCAGGCATCATTGGGCGCGAGGCTGGGTTCACCCAGCCCGGACCGGTCGTCATTTGACCGCAGGGCCACATATGTGGGCAAACAACCATTCACTCATTCATTTACACGTTATATAAAGCCAAGCAACCGTTCACTCTCTCATTCACACGTTATTGAGAGACATACAATCACTCACCCTCTCATTGGCATTACATATAGAGACCATTCACTCACTCATTCACACGTCTTGGCAATTTAGGATATATAATGAACCTATTACATGTTTTTGGACTTGAGGAGGAAACTGGAGAACCTGAAGAAAACCCAGGCAGACAAGAGGGAACATGAAAACTGTAAGAATTGAACCAGAGACCTCGTCACTGGGAGGTGGAAGCGTGAACCGCCGCACAAATCGCACCACGCCGGGAACAAATTACCAAGTCAAATTGTTGACACGTCTAATGGTAATATGAAAAGGTCTCTTCCAATCAATATGGCCGCCCGAGGCATCTTTTTCCGACTGCCCGATTCTTCTGATGATACAGGAGCTCAGTGAAAAAACTGAAGCCTCCCCACTGCTCACATAGCCATTTGTTGCTAAAGTGTGTAAATCCCGTGTTCCCTGCGGAGGGACGACTTTCTCCTCTGGTCGATAAAGCCACTTTCCTTGCTGACCCAACCCGTAAATGCGGGCGAATCCTCTCAAAGTCAGCTACAAAGACAGCAAGGATTTTTCCTTATCAAAAAAGAAAAAAACAATGCCTTTGTCTTTTTCGGGGTTATTTTTCATCCAGTCCATGTATTTTTTTTTTATTCCACTATTTCATTCTATGCGTAAACAAAAAACAGGAAAATGCAGGTTTTGTTTATTATATTTATGAAAGCCTGCCAAAAGTCCAAACCATCATTTATGATCCAGGTTATTTCTCTCCACACCAACTGTTTCCTCTTATTAGTGGTTACATTTGCCGTTTTCTTGTTGTAGCTGCTAAGATCTATCATTTTCTTATCTCTCAAAACGCAATTCCCTTTCCTTGTTCTCTGATGAATGTGGCCGCGATAATAAATGACAACATTTCTGCAAATAGACAGTATCTGGGAAATGTGTACGTAGACTGGGCGTTAAACACGAACGAGTTGAGACGAAAGTTTGGTTGGTAAGAACTGGCACTGAGCCCTTTTTAGAGACAAACTTTGGGTTTGTAGACCAGCCACGGATGAGGCCCGACTTGTCTTCCTGTTATCGATTAAGACGGGACGAGGACCAAAACAAAGAAATGAACAGGGAGGCAGGGGCGGGAAAAATGTACACATTACCCTATATGCAATATGAATATATAAATATACACATGTACACAAATACATATATTGACATATATACAAACACATATTTCTATATATACATACACATATATCTATTTAGATATTATGTGTGTGCTTATGTACATATCCTTTTATTTGTATTTACATATTTATGGATATATTTGTGTGTATGTAGGTGTGTTTGTGGTAATAAATGTGTTTGTTTGATTGTATATGTAGAGATAGTATACTACTTTGTATGACTACATATGCCGACATATAAACACACACATACATGTGCATAAATAAAGGCATTTATAGTCTTCTTCTTTTCCTTTCGGCTTTTCCTTTCAGGGGTCGCCACAGCGAATCCACCTTCTCCATCTAACCCTATTCTCTGTAGCCTCCTCTCTCAAGACAACGACCTTCATATTCTCTCTTACTACGTCGATAAACATTGTCTTCGGTCTTCCTCTAGACCTCCTGCCTGGCATCTCCCATTCCAGCATCCGTCTACCAATATAGTCCCTATCCCTCCTCTGTACATGACCCAACCATCTCAGTCTGGCTTCTATGACCTTCTCTCCAAAACATCTAACATGTGCTGTTCCTCTGTTGGACTCATTCCTGATCCTATCCATCCTCGTCACTCCCAAAAAGAACCTCAACATCTTCATCTCTGCTCCCTCCAGCTCTGCCTCCTGTCTTTTGTTCAGTGCCACTGTCTCCAAACCATACAGCATATGTATACCTTTCCTTTCATTCTAGATGAAATTCTTCTATCACATCGAAGCCCTGAAACTTTTTTCCACCCATTCCAACCTGCTTGAACCCGTTACTTTACCTCTTTTCCACACTCTCCATTGCTCTGGACTGTTGATCCTAAGTACCTGAAATCCTCGAGCTTCTTGATCTCCACTGCCTGTAGCCTCACTGTTCCACCCAGGTTCCTCTCATTCACACGCATATATTCTGTCTTGCTGCGACTAACCTTCATTTCTCTCCTTTCCAGAGCAAACCTCCACCTCTCAAGATGTTCCTCCCCCTGTTCCCTGCTCTCACTACAGATCACAATGTCATCTGCAAACATCATGGTCCATGAAGATTCCTGTCTAAAGTCATCTGTCAGCCTGTCCATCACCACTGCAAAGAGGAAGGGGCTCAGAGCTGATCCCTGATGAAGTCCCACCTCCACCTTGAACTTCTCTGTTACACCTAGACCACACTTCACCACTTTCTCACAACCAGCATACATGTCCTGGACCAGTCTAACATACTTCTCTGCTACTCAAGACTTCCTCATACAAAACCAGAGTTCTTCTCTTGGCACCCTGTCGTATGCTATTTCTAGGGCTGCAAAAGCACAATGCAGCTCCCTCTGACCTCTGTACTTCTCTATTAGCATTCTCAAAGTGAATACTGCATCTGTAGTACTCTTTCTAGGCATGAAGCCGTACTGCCGCTCACAAATACTGACTTCTGCTCTCAGTCTAGTTTCCACTACTCTTTCCCATAACTTCATTGTATGGCTCATCAACTTTATCAACTTTAACTTTATTATAGTTACTGGAATTCTGCACATCCCCCTTCCTCTGCTCTGCCTTTGTCCTCTTGATCTTCCTTGTCACCAGAGTCATCCTACAGATCACCATCCTATACTGTCTGGCTACACTCTCACCTACCACTACTTTGCAGTCACTGATCTCTTTCAGATGACCTCGTCTATACAAGATGTTGTCTACCTGCGTGCTACTACCTCTGCTCATATCAAACCTGCCCATCATTTCTTCATCACCTCTATTGCCTGCATCAACATGTCCATTGAAGTCTTCCCCAATTACCAATCTCTCATTTCTGGGGATATTCTGCATCAATTCACCTAACTCATTCCAGAACTTCTTCTCCTCTAACTCACATCCTACCTGTGGGGCATAGCCACTAACAACATTGAGTATCACACCTTCAATTTCTAGTTTCAGACTCATAAGTCCATCTGACATTCTTTTCACCTCCAGAATATTCCTAAAAAACTCCTCTTTCAAGATAACTCCGACTCCATTTCTCTTCAGATCTCTACCTTTTCCTCTCATTGTCCCAATATTCGAAGTCCCTACTCTCAGCCCCAGACTCTTGCCTTTCCTCTTCTCTCTCTGCTAACGGACATGCCTTCCTTCTCTCCTTCTTCGACCCACAGTAGCCCAATTTCCACTGATACCTTATAGGTTATCGGCACCAATGGCGATCGATGTTAATGATGATGATCAACTCATCTGGTATGAAATTCTTAGGTTCGATTTGCATATTTGGTTTTAGCAAAAGTTTTGCGCTGGATGCCCTTCCTGACGCAACCCTCTGCATTTAGGACCGGCTCAGGGAGACACTGGCCTGTGCCCCCCTGAGTCTGGCTCCAGGAGACACTGGCCTGTGTCGCCCTGAGGCTGCATTATACAGGCATATATAGTATTTCATCATATATACATACATACACACATAAATATATGCGTGTGTGTTATATATTATCAAATATTCATATGTGGTATTATTTCATGTACATACATGCATGCACATGCATACAAATGTGGATATATATGTATATTTATATATATTAGCATATATGGTGTGTATGTGTATACACACACTAACATGCTAACATACGTATAAAAATGCTTATATATGTGGTGGTATTTGCATATATTAGCATACATACTTCACATTCAGAGTGCAGAAACTCGCACACACACACATAAATGCATATGCATAAGCATATAAGAAAAATTCATTCCACTTTGAAATAAAATCATGATATCAGCAAATAATCTAACTGTTGATTTGATTAGCTGAATATCATTCAGTCAGAAAAAGATCTGACTCAAGTAACAGCTGGATTTCATAAAGAAGGTCTTACTTCAAAGTTTAACGAAAAACAAACAAAAGACAGGTGCGCAACAGGGTAGTTCTGGGGAGCTGATGGGTCAATTGGGCGGTATCAACAAGACAGATATAAGACCAGGCAGGCAGTATCATAATGTCTGCTTGGGTTTTTTAACGACTACCCACAGTCCAAAAACCCAAACGTATGAATATATGAGTGAATTATTGTTTTCTTTAATGGATATTTTTCTCACATATGATCAGTGTTAATTCATAGTTTATTTTCATCTCAATCAATTATTTTGATATATATACGCTGGTTGGTAGGATCCAAGTCGAAAAATATCCCAATTTTAAACTAACATGGGAACACATCGGCTGCCATTGATCTGACTGTGTAATACACAGTGAAAAGAAAATGTTTACCGTTAAAGCTTGACAAATCTTGGAAAGTTTGTTGTTTATTCATTCATGGACATTTCATATATACAAGGTACATAAGTTCAGTTGTATGTTTTTTTATTATAATTATTTTTTTCATCATTATTTTCCAGCAGGGCTTGTTCACAGCGGTGACTGGTTCAGCTGGCCCCATGTGTCCCAATAATTATAGTCCAGGCAGTCCAGTAAAAAAGGCCCCACCGTTGAGAAATTGCAATAGTAATTGCCGGGGCTGTCTTTTTCTTCCCGATTATAGAAATACAAAATAGACAGAGGAACATGTCAATAACATACAGCAGAGGTCGCGGAGTAAAGATGAAATGCAAAGTTTGCTGTCACACTGCATTTTTAAATTCCATTTCAGGTTGCGGTTCTTTTACCAAAGTGACTTTCTTTTAATGTATTTTTGAAAGAATAAAGGAAATAAAAATGTTTCACATATATATTTCTGAGATACCGTTACTTCTGACGACCCCAGTGGAGGATTCCTTCATCATGTCCGCAATTGCATCTGTGAACGCACTTTGCAAAGTGGTGTCATTTTGTCAAACAATCTGGTAATGCACACACAGACGCTGAGAGATTTCAGAGATGATGTTACATACGAAAAGGTGTTTTCTTTAACATCATTATTTTCCCAGATGCACTGCGGCACTGTGGTTTCTTATTTATTTATTTGGTTCTTGTTAAGTTGTAGAACATCCTCAGAAAATGCATATGTAACTTTTTAGAAAAGGACATGCAAAGTTCACCTTGAGCAGATGAACCACAAAAGGTTTGGCTGCTTTGTTCAAGCAGGCATTCACTCATTCATCCACTAATTTTGAAACAGGGTCATGGCCTCTGTAAACCAAACAGCATCGTTGGTCTCACCACTCTCTTGTACGCCTTACAGATATCGAACTAGTCATTCATTCATTATCTTTTCTGCTTATACTCCGCTCAGGGTTGAGGGTGGCTGCTGGTTCTCATCAAAACCATCATTAGGCAAGAGGCGGGGTTCATTCTGGACCACTTGATAACACGGCCACATTCACGCTCTCATTCGCATGTCTGTACGATTCAGAGTCTCTTAAGAACCTACTGCATTTTTTAGGATTGTAGGGGGAAACCGCAGAAGTGGGAGAATATCCACGCAGACACAGGGAGAATGTGAAAATTCCACACAGAAAGAACTAGATGCCTTCTTGCTGTGAGGGGGAAGTGCTAACCATTGTGAAACAGTGCTGTGACCTGATTAATGTATATGATTATTATTATTAGTAGTAGTAGTAGTAGTAGTAGTAGTAGTAGTAGTAGTAGTAATATTATTAGTATTAATGATATTATTAGTATTGTTACTGCTGTTGTTGTTACTGGTAATAATAAAAATACAAAAAATAAATAGATTATTGGAAGTAGTAGTAGTAGTAGTAGTAGTAATGATATTGGTAACCATTATATTGCAATTTATATATTATTTTATGATGGAGATGACAAGTATCATTATTATTACTATTTTTATTATTTTTGTATTTGTTATTGCTGTTTGCTATTGTTTTTATTGGTAATAATAAATATATTATTGCTATTATTATTATTATTATTATTGCTATTATCATTTTTATCAGTAGTAGTGGTAGAAATTGCAGTATTATTAATATTGGTGTTGCAATTAATGTACCATGCTATGATGATGATGATGACAATCAGTCTGCATTAACGCATTGTGCACCTTCTTCTCCAACAGCTCCGTCTGCATGAAGTCTGGTTCCAGCTACAGTTCCGGCTTATCCAAACCCATGAAAACGTCCCCATAACTTTTCTCTGTGTACTCTATATCAGCTCAATATTAGGGAAAACATTGGAAAAAGGATTGAACGAATTGCTATTCGTTTACAATGAACAAATCACTGCAAAACACAGAGATAAGCAGGACTTGTCAGGGTCAACATCAACTGATGCAAAGCACTATCACATAGACGCATTTGTTTCTGAAAGAGTGAACAACCCCTCATTCCATGCACGACAGTAAAGCAGTATTGACATTTATCAAGTGAGGTTTTCTTTTTTTGGGGGGTATTAGAGTCTCATCACCTGAGTAAAAGCCTGTTTCATATACATGTTTGGTGAACACATTTAGCCGGATGACCCCCCCAAGTCAGAATCAATCTCCAGCGAGCCACCTCTTAGGAGGTTTTAAGTGCACGACTACCTCAGGAATTCTTATTAGAGGGTTTGGAAGGAATCTTTGTCATTTTCCTGATTCGCTCTGCGCCCCAGCGACCCACTTCCACCGCGCTCGCTGCATCTTGCCCCCAGCTCTGACGCCCAGATCCCCCCACTACCATCACCCCACCCCCGCCCTTCTCCCTGTTTATTTTAGTCTCCACCGCGCTCACGCCGGCCTAATGAAGTGTGGATGAGTGCCACGGCGACTGGATCGCATTTATCATTGACTTTGAGTTTAGTTTACAGAGCTCTGAATAATTTATTATGTATGAATAGGGGTTTAGAGTCTATCGCAGTTTGATAATGTATTCCTCCTTGAAGCCTCCCCTGAATTCAGATGAAGTGCACACACACACACACATACATTTCCACACACAAGCTGGCCTGAGATGGTGTGGGGGTGGAAGGTGGGGTGCTCTTCAGTAAGATGGCATGTGTTGGGAACGTATATATGCCCCGATTCCTTCCAAGGAAAGCTCTCCTGCCATGGATATACCGTCATCTGACAGATGGGAGAACCAAAAGAGCATCATTAGCCTGCGGAAAAAAAATACAAATCATTCAGATTTGTTTTTAGAGACGGTTGGAAGTCAACCACTTTTGGTGATGCCTAACTTTTCCCCAGCATCAATCTGACACTTGCGCTTTAAAGAGATGTACCTCCACAAAAGCGAAGCGCCACAACATAAGATTTAATATTGATGACCCCTGCAAAATTCGTATTTCGGCGACTGAAGACTTACGGCATCTCTATCAGTTGCGTTCGGTCGTTTCCAAGTATCGTGAAGTTAAAGTGTGTGGCGAGGAATGGAGAGCCGTTTGTGAATATGCTTTGCGGCGGCAAGTACTTACATTTTTTTTTGCCTTTTTCTTCTGAACAGCGATACAGACAGTAGGGCTGTGTGTCAGTTTTCCCATCGTAGTACCACTTATCCTCATTAAATACAATGTGATTATTAAAATATATGCGCCCATTGTCTTGGAACTCATATTTTACAAACAAAAGTTTATAAACCACATTTTAGTTTCTCAACAACATTCTCAATATTCTCCAATTATTGAGCTGAGAGCTACCGATCGCAACGCCAGGACGGTTTCTTGTGAAAATTGGGCGGGATCAGTGGCAATATCATCCATATTCAGGATGCAAAGGTTGCCGGTGCCAAGCCTGGCTGTCATTGGGCGGAAGGCGGGGTTCGCCCTGGACCGGTCGCCGTACGTTTTAGGCTTGTGTCTGTGAAGGTCCTCTGTCATCCAGGCCACGGTTCATTCATTTATACGGCTTATCCGGCACCAACTTTGCACATAGAGTCAACACTATAAAATTACGCTCATTTTACCTGGAAAGGTACCAATAAGATCTCCAGAAATGCACAACTCGCAACCAGTGAAGGGAGGAAACTGCTCTTGTTATATTCATATATCCACTCTTTCACTATCCATACTCCTTATCCTGGCTTCAGAGTCTCAGAGGTGCTGGAGGCCGTCTCAGTCGTCACTGGGCGAGAGGTGGGGCTCGATCACAGGGCCACATTTAGAGATGTGCAACCATTCATCCGTCCAGGCGATTTAGGGTCTCCAGCTCATCTATCGCATGTTTTTGGACTGTGAGAGGAAACCGAAGAACCCGGAGGAAACCAACACAGACACAGGGAGAACATGCAAACGCCGCACAGAAAGTCTGCCTGTCAATCCCCATGAGATGCTGAAGCGCGAGTGGGCGAGAGTCAGGGTCCACCCTAGACCCGACGCCAGACGCAAACAACCAGTCACTTACTCATTCGCGTCTGGGAAATTTACCACTCCATGTTTGCGGGAGGAAACTGAAGATTAAAAAAAAAGGGCCCCTGTTAGCTAGAACCAGGGAACCAAGGCGGAAGGACCAACCTCTGGGGCGTCTCTTTGGGAATATATTCTCAAAACAAGAAGCCATCCACGCTCCTAATGCGTCAGTCGCCTGACGGACGGTGAGAGTTTCCTCAGCGTCACTTACCTACTCATCAGACAGCACTTTCTCGTCATTTTGCGACGAACCCGGAGCGTCGTGTCTACATCAACATCTGCGTCTATATCTAAACCCTAATGTTAATCAAAGTGGAGTTTCATCTTCAACATCTGTTTTATTTTGGAATAATGCTCCTCCACTGACGCTGCACCTGAAAATATGCGCTTCTTCGCATTAGACAACCATTTCTCATAATTTTATAAATAGAGGAAAATAGACGCTTGTCCAGGTGGGCCAAAAAATGACACCTCAGATTTGTCGCAAATGGGCGAGAAAGGGTTTCTAATATCTCGGTATATGACGCTAAGGGAACTTTCACCGTTCATCAGGTGGTTGACGCATTGGAAGTGAGGACATGTTGAAATTATTTATGTACCGGAGTTGTATCTGTTTTTCATTTTCCCTCTAAAACCAAAAACCTGCTCAGGAAACAGGAAAACAGAACATTGACCAATGTGGTATATCGTACTGGAATAAAATTCCTGAGCAAGCCTGCGGGTCTACATTATTTCCGTTCTATGGACGTCCCAAGCTGCTTTTGGCTCTAATTGGGTCCAAAACCTTCGGTCGCCCTCCAACACCCAATGTCTTGGATGGAGTTCAAAGTGTACTCCAAAATATTAAACATGGAAGTAGCTCTTTGTCTTACGACTCGCTTCCCAGGCATCCAGCCTAATGGCGTCCATGATAAATCTATGCAGTAAATGATAGCAACAGTTTCAGTTTGAGTAATTTGCCGGAGAACTTTCTGAATCTCATTAGCACGGGTGAGGCTGAATCACTTCTTCTATGTCTTGACAGACACAATAGGGTCATCTTAGGATATACAACACTTTGCCCTCTATTTTTGTGTCGCTTAATTGAATCACTAAACTCTCATGGCTCGTCTCGGGTTCTCAAATATCTTCTCCATACCCGTCGGTTATTTCGCAGACGCGAATTGGTGAAATGATCTGATCTTGATGAATTCAAGGAAGCGTTGAGATTGCGCCATTCCGTGACCACCCTTTTTTTCAGCAAAATCCAGTACAAGAGTTTGAATATTAAAAAAAAGCTCAATGGCCCTTTTTATTTCTTTGTTATTCTTGTGAAATGTGCTCATATTCAGTGGTGTTGTCTTGCATATTTTTCAGAAGACTAATAGAACTAATTCAACCAAACCAAGGTTCTCTGGTTTGGTTGAATTAGTTCTATTATTCGCCTGAAAACGGTGTTAACGACGAAAAGTCGACAATCGATTTAATTTCTGGCCGAATTATCTCGGCCCCACGCTCACCTGCGGTCCACGGCAGAGCGAGTGGCCTCCTGCTCCGCACATGAGTACGAATCTTTGCAAAAAACGACAGAAAAAGTTAATGGATATCTTTATGACTTATTACTTGTAACTTATTCATTACTTAATATTTATCATTGTTATTAAGTGAGGTATCTATACCCCCCCTTTATCCTTCAGTAGATGAGACTGAACGAATCCTGGAAGTCCTTTCCCTCCATGCCCTTGCATATTTTCAGAGTAGCGTAATTCTTGACAGTGTGTTTTAACTCCGAACATTGCAGAATAAAGCAATTTATAATTTATACAGAAGCTGCAAAACAGGTGTATCCCTAAAATCCCCAAGGGCTTCAAAATAAAACTGTTCATTTCCGTGGAGGAATTGAGCCCATCACGTTGGTATTTCTGTCCCAAGCCGAGGATGGGGCATCTGAAATGAGTCTACGTGGTTGAATTTTATCTAACTGACTCAGTTTCAACAGCTTCATTTATTAAAAGGCCAACACGCACACTTTAGCATGTGCGATGCCACGTGAGCATTTAATGAGGACCAGTCAGCCCATCATCTCTTGTTACCAAATGCCCTGAATGACTCAATGCAGGTCCAAGAAGGTAAACGCAACAGACCTTGATAAGGCAAAATTAATTGCTTATTAATGATGTCAATCCGTCTAGTAAGAGTGGCAACTGATTCATGATGGCGCCGCATTGTAGCCTGTGGCAGACGGCTAAAAACAGTGACGTATTTGGGGGTTCTTTGTGCTTAGTCATCTTAACAGCAACCATTCACTTCACACATCCCATAGAAACATGCAACCGTGCATTCACTCATTCATTCAAGCATCCCATAGAAACATGCAACCATTCACTGTCTCATTTATAGATCCAATGAGACATGCAACCGTTCATTCACTCATTCATTCAAGCATCCCATAGAGACATGCAACATTTCACTTTTTTATTCAAACCTCACAAAAGACATGAAACCGTTCACTTATTCATTCTCACATCGCACAGAGATATGCAGCCATTCACTCTCATTCATTCTCATTCTCATGTCTGGTTAATTTTGGAAACCAAGGACCTTCTTGCTGTGAGGTAGAAGCGCCAAACACTCCTCCAGAGTGGAGAGATTTTTTTTTTTTCTAATTGCAAACTAGTTAGCAAACCAAGTTATCATCCTGCGTAGCTTTTAATTTTTATTTTTTTTGGAATGGTCTGGTCCCTATGGTGAGCTAATGACATGTCAGTATTTATAAATAATCATGACATTATTTGCCATGTGTCCCTGTGTCACAGTCATAACATGAATAATCCGTGAAAACTGACAAGTCACTGTCTAAAATGTGTGTCTGGCGGTTTAATGAAATCCATTGATGTAACCATGCAGCCGCCACCGATGGCAAAATAACGTTTATTTTTTTGGAAAATCAAATAATACATTGAGGGCTTGTTTCACGGCAATTCCGAGGGATGCTGTTAAAAGTGTCCTTGCACAATCTAAATTCAATCTGAACCGCTGAGAGAGTCTGCTAATGACAAAATCATGGCCGACGATTCTTTCCAATGTCTCCCTCCTCAGCTACATTTATAACCAGACACATCATGATTCTGTGCGATGCAAATATCACATGTACTGCATATGTGTGACATTTGAAGATTTTCAAATGTTTCGGTTCAGGAATCTCGGAACTCCCAGCCCAGCTTGACTGTCAAAACACCCAAATTTCTCCTGCTCCTGTAAAGTTGGCTCGACCTGAAGAAGATACAACTGTTTGATCACCTTTGGTCGGTTGACAGAGGGGAAGGTTACCTCTGTGACACCTGAAACCCCCCCAATAACTAAAACTGCTTTCGCACTGTAGGAGCTTTCGGCAGTTCCCAGAACCTTTTCAGAAACAAGGCCATAGTTTCATGCATTCAGACATCATAGGAACTAAGAACTTGGAACTCGGCTCTTTTTATGGTTCCATGGCAAATATGTGAGGTAGGTGCTCTGTGATTGGTGGAACTCATAAGCCATATGTTACGGATGTGAATTCGGACCAGCACAATGACACACGACTCAGCACCGAACACAGGGTTTGAAACAGCAAGTTTACTTTGACCACGTGAGCAGGTACAGGCAGTTCGGATAGGGGGATACAGGACAGGACCAGGCAGGGGGATGCTGAGGGGGAGTCAGTAGGGGATGGGCAGCTAGGTGGAAGGTACTAGCATACACCGACAAGGGAAAAGCCCGGTCAGAGACCAGCATTGAGGCTGAAGGTGCAAGCATACACCGACAATGGAGAAGTCCGGTCGGTAGGCCAGCTAAGGAAAGGAGCTCGCATTCACTGATGTAGGAAGCCCCGTTGGGACGTTGGCTAAGCGGACGGCGCTAGCATACACTGGCAAGGGGAGAAGCTGGTCAGGACAGGCGGCCAAGCGAAAGGCGCTGGTGTACACCAACAAGGGAAAGGAGCGAATGGGGAGGCATGGCAGTGGAGACTTAAAAGGAGTGAATGGAGAGAGACGGTGCAGAAGATTCGCGAATGATCAGGCAACCGGTGACGTTCAAAGCTCTGGCTTTTAAGCCCTCACTGATTGACGGTAGCAAGGGCCAGCCGTAAGCACCCAACGCACAGCTATCTGCCCAGCCCCTGACACCACCGCCATAACAAGATACTTCTTGTATTACTGGTCCACATACTGCCATCCATCCATTGTCCGCCACTTATTCTGCACTCAGGGTCGCAGGGGATGCTGGAACCTATCCCATACACCCTGGACTGGTCATCAGACAACTGCAGAGCCAAATAAACAGACAAACATTCGCTCAACCATTCGGGGCAATTTTCCCAATTTTTTCCACATAACCTGAGGCATGTTTTTGGACTGTGGGAGGAAACCAGAGAGCCCGGAGGAAACTCACGCAGACATGGGGAGAACAGGCATACTCCACACAGAAAGGTCCCCTTTGTTTTGTCTCATTTAGCTATATAAACTGCTCAATATCAGCAAATTACAAGATTGAATATGTTATTGTCACAAACACAGCATAAAAAAGGGCTAATACTATGATGTGAATTATTTCATTTTGGCACGCTCCTGTATGAGCACACTTTACATATATACATACCATGTTCACTTTAAAACAAAGACTATAGACATAAGACGAGTAAAATAAAGATTATAAGCACCAAAAATGAAAGATTACATCTAGATAGATAATAAAAAGGAGATAATTCACCACATTATGCAAAGGTCTCCGTCAAAACAGCTCCAAAGTCATTGTTTGTTCACTCGGTAAACAACCGGAAATCCCAATTCCCATATTAAAGGGCCACATAATCAATGTGGTTGCAGTTTAATTTTAGAGAATTTTGTAGAAGTACTTCAAAGCAATTATCTGCGTTTTTATGTCATTAAGATCTTTCACAAAACTTTATTGATTTCTTCATTATTTCTTCTGTGTAATTTTTTCGCTGATTGGTATTCAATGCATATCGAATGTTTGGATTACCACTTGCTAAAATTTGATCGATATCGGTCTATTTTCAGCTGATGCTTCATGTACAGTCTACCTGGTTCTTATCAAGTAGTCTGTTGTTGACAGTCTAATTATTAATTGTGTTGTAAAACCCTATATCACATCTGGTGCATTTCCACTGTAAATTTATGTAGTTACATAAATAAATAAATAAATGAATAAATAAATAAATAAATAAATAAATCTAGTTACCCATAGCGATATCAGCCCTGTATATTATTTATCTTGTGCATACTGAATACATTTTATTACGTTTACTGTTTATTGCTCTTCTGGTTCGAGTCTGGTATTCTGTTGAATTGTACTCATACATGTGTACTGACTGCAATCTAATTTAATCTGATCCAAACTAATCCAAATCAATCCCAGATCATCTAAACACAAACTAAGCTAAACTGGCAAAACAAAATAGCTCTTTTCAATGAATAAAAATGTATTTCTATTCAGATACATATACTTTTTGTCAATTATGATGATAAAAATAAATTTTCCTTTTGAATAATTTGCAGAAAATAAGGCATTTCTTTCTCATTTTATTTATTTTTTCATTTTTAGTTTTTTCACTGAAATAATTAATTTTAATGAAGACATTTTGGCCAAAGCAGGCCATGTACCTGAAGTCCAAAAAAGTAAAAAAAAATAAAATAAATAAAAAAATCATTCCACGACCCCTACCTTCCCTGCAGCGTTGTCACTCCTACTTTGGGAATACTTGCTCTAAATAATGAAACAGTTTTATCAATGTTAACAGCTTAGGGGGGGCCTGGAGTGTCCCTTCAAAACTATAATTACAATTCCAACTCAGGCGACTCCATCATGAATACTTACCTTTGCTCAACACACACATAACACATGCGTTAAAATAACAACCCCATTCAACACGATTACCGCACAACAACTCAACTTCAGCCTGGACCAACACGCAGCCCCAACCCCAGCACTTATATACCAGAAAAACTCTCGAGAGTCCATTAGTACTGAAGTAGTCTCTCGGATGAAGGACTCGTCCCCAAGGAGAAAGACTAAGTCCAGCTGCGGCAATAGAATCATGACCATGACCCGGATGAGTGAGAACCCTCACAGATGCAATACAAAAGTTCCAATGGCTGTGTTGACATTCAGTTTTTGTTTGTAGGTTCACACCTTGAATTAATTTAACTCACATTGATGATTTATGATTTGCGGGTGCTAAATGCATGTGTTGTTTGGGCGGACTGCGTCTTGCATGATGCGCGAAAAACAATGAAAGCTGCCGCGTCGGCTGTTTATCTCTTCGGCAGTGTCCTTCTCGCGAATAAACATGCGCAACTTCCATTCGGCCCCAATCAATATCATAATTAGGTAGAGTGGTGACCACCGCGACACATTTCTGGAAAAATGCCCGGTGGCTATCTGTCACGCTCCAAGCCCATCTGTCAGCACCACTGCTTCACTCACCTCAACGGCTTTATAATTCCACGGTAGTTCGGAGAGAGGCTACCGGAGGCTGGAGGGCGAGGACAGGATGGCCATAAGGGGAGGGTCAGGGGGAAGGGTGGAGTGTGTCAAAGGGAGGTGAAGAGGTAATGAGATCTTTCCACTGATACGCAGAGAATAAAAAGTACATCTCCGGAGATAATCGGAAGGTCGGCGCCCATTTTAGAATTGTTTACGGCGCGGTAAAAATTGTGAAAAGAGCAAGAATGGACAGGAGATGATGAGCATGGAAATAAAATTGGGAAAGAATGGAAGAGATCCAAATCAAAATAAAATCATGTAATCTTATGTTACTTCTCAACATCCAAAATGTTATAAGACCAAAAAATTCATATTATATGTTGTGATACTTGAGTAAACGTATATGTCGGTGGAATTTCCCACTGGACATCTCTGCCAGTGCCCATTGGTCAGCGCGGGACGGCTCCCTGTCACAACCCAGGAGCTGATGGGTGTTACCACCCTGCGGCTGTTGTTGGGGTTAATTCTTTTCCCAGCACCTGCCCTTTCTCCTCAGCCCAGAGCCTAAATCTGCCTTTCACCACCTCCTCTGCCAGCTCTTTAACCGCTTTCTTCAGCTTCCCCCCATTCAATCTGGCATCCCTCAAGAGAAGCATGGCTGACAGCCCCAAAACACTTTGGCATCCCACCTAAACAGGAAAGATGGTGGTCTTCCTGAGAGCCTCCTGACGTTCTACAGCCAGCTCGGCGTATTTTGGCGCCTTGTGCTTGAAGGAAGCCTCAATCCCATCCTCATGTGGAATTGCGAGTTTGAAGAGGTATGCTGACCTTGCATTTGTGGACCAAACAATAATTTCAGGTCGGAGAGATGTGGTGGGGATCTCTGTGGGGAACTGAAGTTGCCTGTCGAGGTCAACCCTCATTTCACACTCCTGGTCAAGGAAAAAAGGTGAAGGTGTTTCCCTCAGCCTGGTCTATCTTTGTTCCCTACCTTCTGTGAAGTCGGCACTCTGCCAGTGATGACTTTTTCTTGTCTTGTCGACACCTCTCCAGCATCTCAGCTATCTTTCCCAGGACCCAGCCTTGGCACCATCTGTAAGGCTCCTGAGAGCGCGAGATGTTACAGTCTGACAAGATGTGCCAGAGGCTTGAGTTTTTGGAATTGCAGAAGTCGTAGCATACCTCACTCCTACCACTGGTGACGAGGACAGGGAAGTGTATCGTAGGTTACACGAATAAAGTTAAGCCTTGCCTGTGGCATCTTCCACAACTCTGACCAACTGATGTTCCAGTTGACAACTCCCTCCCAAGTTGTCTAGCTTCCTGATCGGCCCTGCGACCCAGCCTTGATCTTGTAGCGCTCTCCCTACATCCAGCTCGATGGTATTCTCCCTCCCCGGGCTATTGATGGGCTGTTCCGACAGAACAATATTGAAATTAGCACCAAGTTTTTACAGTTGTTTTCTTTCTTAAAGTAACTTGTAGAATTCTTGGTTGAGGTTTCACCTCTGCTTTGCATTGTGTTTTCCTAGCATGAATCTAAACACGCTCGTAACTTCTTGTACCTACTTGACTTCTCTCAGGGCGCTTTAGTAGTGAGCAGAGTTTATTGCTTTCAAAAAGAAATTAACAAAGGAAAATAAATGCGTCTGCTTTTTCTGCTGCAACTGAGTGTCTTTTGGCTTGTTGGTGGGACTGACACGTTCAGGGAACTATTTCACTATTTCAGGCTCAAGTAGGATGATTTTGTTAACTTGTTTGTTTGTTTGCTTAACAAGACAATCGCAACCGTCTCACCCAAAACCAGGGATCGGGTCTCCTTGAGCATTACGAAGCAGAGTGGAACCTTGAATTATGAGTGTGTCTACTTACGAGTTTTCCGAGACACAGGCTGTTGCTCAATCGATATTTTGATTTGTGACGAGAGCCGAGAGCTGAGCTAGGAGCGAGCGGGATGGGCGTTTGAGTAGAATGTGTGCGCCGCTGTCCGTGAAGTTGTATTTGAAAACAGTCGGGACGTCTAAACCATGGAAAAACATAGGCAAGGTCTATGTGTTGTCAACTGGTCCATCAAGAGATGGAGAAGCTGTTGTTGGTGAGATATAGTGACCAAGAGCATCATCTGTGAGAAGGCGCAACACATTTACAGGGATTTTGTGCAGTAGACGGTGGGAACGTCAATGGACAAGGCATTGCAAGAGTCATTCAAAGCCAGTCTGTTGCTAAATTAAGTTTAGCAATTAAGCACAGCATGATGTGCAAATTAATTTTAACAATGCATTGCGGCATTTGGTATGTAGCGAGTGTATTAAGCAATTTAGCACGAAAAAAAAAATCCCTCCTCTGCCCCTGCCATCATCTGCGTCTGCTCCTAAAGGTAAATAACTTAATAAAACAAGTTTCTTTTCTTTAAATTTGTCTTTTATGATGTTTTATTACTTTTCTTAGATTAGTTTTTTAAAAAGGACATTTTTCTTATTTAAATGGATCAATAGTGTTTTCAATTCATTTTACTTGGGAATTTTAATTTAATATACAATCAAATTGAGGTACAAATTACGAATTAAAATCGTGAGTCAAGGTTCCACTGTGCAATACAGAGCGACAGGTGGTTCCCTCCAGTCCTCGGGGGGCCTGCGGACATAATCTTACAAATAGCTTGATAGACCTTCCCATTATCGTCGTCGCCGGTGACCTGGGATTGAGCTGTTGGACACAAAGTGTGATACGGTTGTAGCATGGCAACCATAATTACGATAGAGAGGAAACTAACAGCACAATAGCAAAAAAACTGCATGAGGAAATAGTCCTCCGAGCCGAATTCCAGACGCCGTATTTACGATTCCATGGTTGGGCTACTACGGACATTTCGAGTCAACGGCCGGCTCTTCCCGTATCCGCGCTCATTAATGCATCCTTGGATCTGCTCGCGCACATCTGGGATGCTGCTGAAATGCCCCGCGGCAACATGGGCAGCAGCTCTAACAACCATGACGGATTTCAGCAGCCATGTAGGACAGGGGGAAATGTGTTGATAATGAAATGAAGACGCACATCAGTTGTAATTCACATGTACATTCTTGCACATCTTAATTTCTCCACATTTCAATATTTCTCTTTGAAATTGTCAGTTCATGCCGTTGACTTTTAATGCTTCCTCTGCTTTCTCTGGCTAAAATCTTTGCAAGATTTCTGGAAATATTAAAAAAAAAAAAAAAAGTGCAGCCATGATGAAACTTTGACCAGGGTCGATCTTCATTTTCTTCTTTTAATAGTTTCATGGGGGAAAAAAGGAAAAAAGAAAATGAAATAGACAGTTGTTACGAGTTTGTTTGTTTTCTGTCCATGTGTAGTTTTACTTGTCATTCAGAGAGACGCATTGATCGATTGTGGAGAAAGACAAGGAGAGCCGATTGCTCCCAGGGAAAATTAGATTTTGATGGACCGGCAAAGAGAGGCGGCAACCGTCAAAGGCTCCAAGGTAACAGCTTCTATCATGCGAGAAGTTCAGTGGAATGATGGAAGCAGAAGAAGTGGAATGCAGGAGACCAAAATTCTGTTTATCTCCGTGTTGTGTTCTTGGTCCACTTGAATGTTGCTTTCGAATTCATTCATCTGAAACGACCCGGCTGTGGTTTTTCTCTGCGCGTGCGACACAGATAAATGTGCACATCCACGTACATCTCACGCTTTCAAGTCGCTTTGCAAGGGCAAGCGTTGGTTCAGTGTCTTTGCTCAAGCGGACGAAGAAAGCCATTTGGATTTTAGATATTTTATCTGCTTACTGAGCTTACGGTTCCCCAGTGGTTAGCGCATCACAGCAAGAAGGTCCCTGGCAGGGAGTCTGAATGGGTTTCCTCAGGGTTTTCTGTTTTCCTCCCAGATGTGTGGATGAAAGATTGAATGGTTGTATGCCCCTATTTGTGGCCCGATGAGCAACTGGCGATTCTCACCCATTGATAGTCTCCAACCATCACGCCCAAGGCCCTGAGAGCAGGATAAGTGGTATATCGTAATTTTTGGACTAGCGCACTTGAATATAAGCCACACAGACTAAATTTGAAAAATAAAGAAATCTACATATATAGGCCGCACTTGTCTATAAGCCACCCTAACCCTAACCCTTTACACAGAAAGAATTTTTAGCTTTTAAATAAATACGTACTGTACTGTAAATGCTTTTTTCCATACGGTGCCTGTGACACGTCTGGTGAGAAACTTAAAAAGTAGAGTAGTCTACCAGGAAAAGTCATTTATCGCTATCTTCATCTTTATCCTGCGCACTAAAACAACGAAAGTAGTCTTTTTCAGTGTCGCAATTACACAACCTCAGAATTCCTCTGCACTTCCTGCGTCTCCCTTTCATTGTCGCTCTCAATGTCATTTGTGTAAACCACATGCGT
Organism: Fistularia tabacaria; assembly: GCA_901007705.1. Taxonomy (NCBI): domain Eukaryota; kingdom Metazoa; phylum Chordata; class Actinopteri; order Syngnathiformes; family Fistulariidae; genus Fistularia; species Fistularia tabacaria. The sequence continues at coordinate 226,134 of CAAKHD010013827.1, read as the reverse complement.
GTTTTCGACAGAGTCTTCATGTGATTTCCTTGGTCTGATGTGACGAGGCTAAATATTTATGCAGCATTAAGCCCGTTAGCCCAATAAAAATCTATAAATTAGCTGCATTGTTGTTTAAGCCACAGTGTTCAAAGCCTGTGTAAAAAATAGCAGCTAATAGTCCAGAAATTACAGTAAATAATGAATGAATGAATGAATGAATGAATGAATGAATGAATGAATGAATGAATGAATGAATGAATGAATGGAGTAGACCCAACCTTTTCGCCGAGTCACAGCTGGGATAGGCTCCACCCCTCCCATGACCCTGGGTTCAGGATAAGCGTTATAGACAATGAATTAATTAATGGCTGTATATCCCTGTACGCAGTCCTGTGATTAACTGGTGACCAGTCTGGGGTGTTCCCCGAGTCTCGTCCAGCAGGGACAGGCTCCTACCCACCCGTGCAACCCTGAGTGCAGTATAAGCAGTATGGATAGAGAATGAATGAATATCAATAAACGTTTCATATTCAAATTATTTGAATGCTTCCATCGAACCGGTGGTTAGCTGAAGATGCTAAAAAGCAGCTTTAAATTATCATTTCAATCACATAAAAATGGTCACAATCATGTAGGATAAGCTAGTAATTTAATAGTTATATGTAAACAATAAATCACACATGCCATTTTACAAGTAGCTTTAGTTTACATTGCAATAGCAATGAACTGATGAATTGCTGTCAAATGTGACTGGCATCAGTCACGTGTTCCATATGAACGGAATGTTTCCGTGTCTTTACCTTTTTTGGAAATCTTGGCTCGCTTCTTTCCAACATGTGCGCTTCCGAGAAAAAGCCGACTCTTTGTGTGTTTCACAGGAAACGGATCCCCGGAGTCGCCGCTGCGGAAAATTGCTGCAACTATAAAGAACATCCGGGCATGTCCGTGGTTAGCTCAGGGAGCCGTGTGAAAAACGGGATGTAGCGCTTTTCACTCCTAACTGCTATTGAACAGTATTTAGTGCTGGCAGAAAGCGCTGTGAAGTCAGATTTAATTTGTCAATTTGCAGAATGGTTGGAAATCTTCACTGGGCAAACACAGTTTGTTCCCCTTACATCACTTATCATTCAATTTCCTTTTTTATATTTTTTTAAAGTCCATACTTTACTTATTTTCCACCATGGACAAAGCACAAAAGGTAATGTGTCTTTATAGGCTCAGTCACAAAATGTAGCTTTTTTAAATGAAAAAAAAAATGAACACAACAAAGCAAAACAAAAAATCAAAACTGGTTAAAATAAGAAAACAACTACTTATACTACTTATCATAATATGCTACTACTAATACTAACAATAATTATAATAATACTAAGAATAATAATAATTGTAATCTGCCATCCATCAATCTTCTGCTGCTTATCCAAAGTCGGGTCGCGGGGGTAGCAGCTAGAGCAAGATGGGGCCCAGACTTCTCTCTCCCCAGAAACATGGTCCAGCTCCTCTGGGGGGACCCCAAGGCGCTCCCAGGCCAGCCTAGAGACATAGTCTCTCCAGCATGTCCTGTCCATAAAAGTTATGAACACAATCAGTGACAAAGGGCAGCCCCGGCAGAGTCCAACTCTCACCTGAAACGGGTCCAACCTACAACCAGCAATGCGGACCAACCTCGAACACCGGTCATACAGGGACCGAACAGCCCATATAACGGGGTTCAGTACCCCATATTCCATATTCGACATGGTGGAACGCCTTCTCCAGTTCCACAAAACACATGTAGACTGCTGGGGCAAACTCCCATGCCCCCTCGAGGACCTTGCTGAGGGTATAGAGCTGGTTCACTGTTACACAACCAGGACGAAAACCTCACTGCTCTCCCTGAATCCGAGGCTCAGCAACCCAGGGGACCCTCCTCTCCAGCACCCCTGAGAAGACCTTACCACAGAGGCTGAGGAGTGTGATAACCCTGTAGTAGGAGCACACACTCCAATCCCCCTTTTTAAAAAGGGGGATCACCACCCCAGTCTGCCAGTCTAGCGGAACTTCCCCCGACGTCCTTGCAATGCTGCAGAGGTGTGTCAACTAGGACAGGCCTAGATCATCCAGAGCCTTGAGGAACTCAGGTCGGACCTCATCCACCTCCGAGGCCCCGTTACTGAAGAGCTTTTCTACTACTTCAGCAACTTCAGCCTCGGAAATAGGCGGATCCTCTCCAGAGTCCCCCAGCTCTTCCTCCTCATTGGAAGGCATTTCAACGTGACTGAGAAGGTCTGAGAAGTATTCCTGCCACTGATCTCCAACGCCTCACATTGAGGTCAACAGCGCCCCGCTCCCACTGTACACAGTGTTGACGGAGCACTGCTTTCCCCTCCTGACCCGCCGGATAATAGACCACAATCGGTCTCCCCAAATTCCTTCCACACCCAAGTTTTTGCCTCAGCCACCACCAAAGCCACATGCTGCTTGGCCTGCCAGTACCTGTCATCCGCACAGGCCAGAAAGGCCCGATAGGACTCCTTCTTCAGTTTGACAGCATCCCATACCACACGGTTTCATTAGCAGATTTGAGGGTTGACAGGCAACGACCGCCGTACGGCCACAGCTCCAGGCTGCCGCCTCGACAATGGAAGCACGGATCATAGCCCATTCGGACTTAATGTCCCCTACCTCCCTCGGGACATGGTTGCAGCTCTGCCGGAGGTGGTAGTTGAAACTCCTTCTGACAGGGGTCTCTGCCAGATATTGCCACCAGACCCTCACGTTATGTTTGGGTCTGCCACGTCTGACCGGCATCCTCCCCCACCACTGGAGCCAGGTGGTGATCAGTTGACAGCTCCGCCCCAGTCTTCACCCGAATGTCCAGGACATGCGGCCACAACTCAGACAACAAGACCACAAGGTCAATCAAAGAACTGTGGCCAAAGGTGCATTGTTGCCAAGTGCACATATGGACACCTTCATGCATGAACATGGTGTTTGTTATGGACAATCCATAACGAGCACAGAAGTACAATAACAAAACACCACTCAGGTTCAAATCGGGGGGGCTATTCCTTCCAATCACGCCCTTCCAAGTCGCACAGTTGTTGACCACCTGAGCATTGAAGTCTCCCAGTAGAACAATCCCCTGGGAGTCCCCAGAAGGAGCACTCTCTAGCAGCCCCCCGAGGGACCCCAAGAGGGGTGGGTAAACTGTTGCTTAGCCACAAACAACAGTCAGAACCCGTCCCCATACCCGAAGGCAAAGGGAGGCTACCCTCTCGTTCCCTGGGTTCAACCCCAACACACAGGCGCTGAGTCGGGGGGCAATCAATATGCCCACCCCTGCCCGGCACCTCTCACCGGGGGCAACTCCAGAGTAAAAAAGAGTCTAGCCCCTCTCAAGAGGCCTGGTTCCAGACCTCATGCTGTATGTCAAGGTGAATCCAACTATATCTAGTCAGAATCTCTCAGCCTTGCGCACCAGCTCAGGCTCCTTCCCCATCAGAGAGGTTACATTCCAAGTTCCAAGAGCGAGCTTCTGCAGCCGAGGGTCGGACCGCCAAGGTCCCCCGCCCCATCCACCGCCCGGCTCACACTGCAGCCGACTCCCTTGGCTCTTCCTGTGGGTGGTGAGCCCAGGGGAAGAGGCACCCTTGGGTCCCCTTTGGGCTGTGCCCGGCCAAGCCCCATGGGTGCAGGACCGGCCACCAGGGGCTTTCCATCGAGCCCAACCCCCGGACCTGGCTCCACGGGGGCACCACGGTGACTCGCATCAGGGCAGGGGAAAACTAAGTCCAAAAAATGTTGTCCGTCATGAGAGTCCTCTGATAATAATTTGCATCAGGAATGAGTCCATCAGAGGGACAGCACATGTTAGATGTTTTGGAGAGAAGGTCAGAGAAGCCAGACTGAGATGGCCCGTTCATGTACAGAGGAGGGATGGAGAATATATTGGTAGACGGATGCTGGAATTGGAGATGTCAGGCAGGAGGTCTAGAGGAAGACCGAAGAGAAGATTTGTGGACGTAGTAGGAGAGGATATGAAGTTAATTGATGTGAGATAGGAGGATAAGGTGAATAGGGCTAGATGGAGAAGGTTGATTCGCTCTGGCAGGGAAAAGCTGGAAGGAAAAGAAGAAGAGGAGGCATTAATTCCAAGATAGACACACACAAAACAGAAGACACAAAATTTTGCTTTCCAGGACATCTTTGGCGGTGACATTTGAGGCCATATTCGAAATTCAAGCACACAGATGAGAGTCCTGGTTGTAGCCTTGAAAGATGCATCACTGTCTGTGAATCTCTGTTTATGGCGACTCAAATGCTACGATTGACGGAATCTGATGTGGCAGGTCAGACGAGGCACACCTCGTGAGAAATCACAATTGTGTCACCTTTAATTTCTCCATTGGAATGAGTCCCGAAGCAGATATTTAGTCATTCATTCATTATCTCTACCATTTATCCTGCACTACAGGGTCACAGGAGCTGCTTGAGCAAATACCAGCTGCTACAGGGCATGCATGGTATGCAACCATTCACTCTGACACTCACTCATCTCGGAAATTTTGGGAGTATTTCAATCCCATCATGTATTAAAATTTAGGCTTGAATAAAAAGAATAGAAAACTATAAAAACAATGCGAGAACATGAGGAAGTGACAATTACACAATTATTCAATGCTATTAGCCGACGAAGGCAATTACCTATTTCAGAATGCTTTAAACCCACCAAACATCAGAAACAACTGATAAAATATTAATCAAGACATAAAATACAATGATTAATTAATTGGATAAAACAAATTATCTCTTGGAACTCGGAGCCAAAATATTGGACGTTGTTTTGATGATTAGGGACTAGAAACCCAAACAATCATTATCTGATATCCGTTCAAAACCTCTGACCCGTCTGATTGTGGACACGGTGTTAATTAAATGTTTCCAGAAGTTTGTTGTTGTTTAAGAAGTTGAATTTAGGAGCGAAAAGATAAGGGTGGATAAGAATACAAGAAAATATGAGGGATGTCCGATATTAGAGTCTTATATGAAGCATAATCTTTTCATGCGATCCGATCAATCAAATATATTCATCCATTTATTCACCAGTTATATATAGTATACAGATTATCCTGCAGTTCGGGTAAGCAGAGGGGCTGGAGCCCATCCTAGCTGCCTCTGTGCCTTTTGGCAACCAATTTACGGTCGATCAAAGGGGACACATATAGAGACATACAACCATCTACTGTCTCATTCATTCTGTCATTCATTCACTCCCCCATACATCAATAGGTATTACTACTGTAAGCATTGTTGTATACTACTAGTTGCTTTTGCACTTGTTTGTATGTTTGGATTTCAACATTTTCTTTTGTCCATAAATCCTCTCTTTGGTCTTCCCTTAGACCCCCTACCTGGCAGCTCCAATTCCAGCATCCATCTACTAATATATTCAGTATCCCTCCTCTGTACATGGCCCAACCGTCTTAGTCTGGCTTCTCTGACCTCTCCCAAACATCTAACATGTGCTGTCCCTCTCATGAACTCATTCCTGATCCTATCCATTCTTATCATTCCAAAAGAGAACCACAACATCTTCATCTCTGCTACCTCCATCTCTGTCTCCTGTCTTTTCGTCATTGTCCCTTCTATTGTTTTTATACAGAGACATATACTCTGTCATTCATACGTAATATAGAGATATTCAACAGTTCACTGTGTCATTCGTAAGTCTGGGCTCTTTAGGGTTTCCAATGAACCTATTGCATGTTTTTGGCCTTTTGGAGGAAACCCGAGAACCTGGAAAAAACCCACATTGATACCATGGGGAACATTAAACACCACACAGAGAGGCTCCCTGTCAGAATCAAAACTCCTTTCTGTGAGGCGCAACAGCTAACCGCAACACCGGCACACATCCCAAATTGAACATATATATTCAATATATCAATAATTAGTATCATAATCCTATCTTATATAACCTGACAATTGGGCACGCAGTTTTTGTGCATTTGTGTATTTGTACTTTTAAAGTTGTTCCTGATGCCCTTGTCCTGAAGGTTCCCGGGCCACCTTTTCAATGATCCTATATACTATGGCCACTTGAACCTTTAACTCTAAAGTATCATTTTATGTAGAGATAGGTGTAGAATTTCCTCTGTCACCTAAAAGCAGATTATTATGCACTGATTCATGAAGAAGGGAAATCCACAATGGAGACATTTAGTGTGGTCCATCCTCATAAACTCTACCTGTCAGGATGGGTGTCCGCATCTCGCATTTTGTATTCAAAACAGCGCAAAGCAGTACTCGTACCGCCGGAGTCGACTCGCCGGATTGAAAACCCATTTGCACCGGTTCATGTCCGATTCCAGCTGTTTTATCGCATCTTGCTTTTATGGTCCGTGAATAACGTTACAGCCACCGCGGTCATGGCCTCCTTTACAATCCTGCCATCGGGGAATGGGTTTTTGTGCTTTTTTTCAAAGATGTGCGTCACTTTTAATGATGCCAGTATAAGAGTTGCAATGCCACCCTACTGTCTATGGAAGATGCTGAGCACGATGGCCATCATTTGGATGTGTACTAAGGATGCATACTGACTGACCTGCACAAAAAACCCTGGAGTTTACCCATAAGTTCTTCCAAGTACAAAGTCTGCAAAGGAGACAATGTACAAACCTAAGTTTACTGAGGGCACACCTCAAAGAAGTAAATATATATTTATATATTTGATTATATATGAGTGTGTGTCTGTACACACGCTCAAAAACACAGACACACTCACATATACATGTATTCATATATGTAGACATACGTGTATATAAACATCACATAGAGACATGCAACCATTCACTCTCATATGTGTTTGTGTGTGTGTGTGTGTGTGTGTGTGTGTGTGTGTGTGTGTGTGTGTGTGTGTGTGTGTGTGTGTGTGTATCTATATATATGCAGATGCACACACACCCACACACTCATATGTACTCATACATATTAATATATGTAGATATAGGTTTAGAGACAGGCAACCATTAACTCTCATATATTCTCTTATTTATGACTAAATATATGAGATTATAAACTCTCTGTGTGTGTGTGTGTGTGTGTGTGTGTGTGTGTGTGTATAAATATACACATATACACACATATACGTATATATACATACAAACATATATGTTTATATATATATAAACATATATATATATATATATATATATATATATATATATATATGTATATATATTTGAAAATATGTATACACACATGTGTATATATGTCTGTATATGTATGAACATTAATAAAATGTATGTATGCATGTATATAAATGTGTGCATTTATAGAATAGAATAGAATAGAATAGAATAGAATAGAATAGAATAGAATAGAATAGAATAGAATAGAATAGAATATTCCTTTAATCATCCCACAGTAGCGAAATTTCAGTGTCTAATATATATAGATATACTTTGCCCAACCGGCCGTCTTTTTCCCCTTCAGTGAACAAAAAACAGTGTTTCCACTCGCAGGAAAGTCCCAAGAAAGGTTGCTGTGGCGCTCCAAAAAAAAAAAAAACAGTACATTGGTAGAACCAAATTCTGTTCCACACTCTTCGTGAAAATATTTTTTTTGCCCCTTGTTAGTGCGAGTATCTCGTGTTCGTGACTGCTGCTCATCTCATGCTGCTGACCCAAGAAAACTGACAGCAGCGCAAATGTTTGATTGACAACTAATTGGCAAATAATGGCTTTGTGAAAGGGGGGGGCAGCGCTGAATTAGATTGGACCATTCCAGTTTCCAATTTTATGTATTATTTATTAACCCTCTGGCTAGCTACCTGGGAAGTACCTGCAAGCTACTGTAAGCTCTTTTGAGGGACACGTTGGAAACCCCTGGCCTGGATTATTGAGTTTTTTAAGTCAGTCTAATTGTAAAATTACGTATAAAAATAAAAAGATAAAAAATGATGTACAAGAAAAATATGTATATTCATACATCTGTGTGTTTATAGATATATGATATTTTATTTTTTATTTTATTCATTTTGTAGTTGATGTATCTTTTTATTATTTTTTGTTCTTATTAATTTTGTTCGGGGATCTGGCATATGTTCTAGCATATGTTATTCAGATCTGGCATATGTTTGACAGACCGATTTTGGCTGTTGACTCAATTCTTCTTTTACAGTTTGGCAGCTGTCTGATCGTCTGAAAAATATAGATCTTCATCTGATACGTTGTCCTCAAACAAGCGTGATGGTTCTCCGAGGCTCCTCCATGTTTTTACACCTCTGCAGGCCTTACAGTTGTGGAGGATATTATCCTCCATAAAAGTCGAAGGCGGCACTTCTTGAGTGATTAATCTTAACAGACAGATCAGCAGTGTCTTGCGGTTGGGGAACCCTGCCTCACTTGGTTACTGATGATGTTGTGAATCATCTCTCTGCCAGCAGTTCCTGATGATCAAATAACATGCTGACTCATTGTTCAAGTTAGCTCTCTTTTTTGTGGGGAAGATTTTAGTTGGTGATTGATGATGATGATTATTATTATAATTTTTCTATGAATGTCATTGTTGTCATTGTTGTTAATTGCATTATTATCATCACCTATTATTGGGATTGCTGTCGTTGTTGTTCTTGCTGTAGCTGTTATTAGAAGTACTAATAGTAGTAGCGGTTGTTGTTTTTTGTAATTAGTAGTAGTATCATTATTTGTAGTTGTAGTGACATTAAGATTATTATTATTATTATTATTATTGTTGTTGCTTTTCCTGTTATAGCTGTTGTTGTCCTTGTTGTTGTGAATATCTTTATCATTATCCTAATTATTGCAGTTTTTGTTTTTGTTGTTGTTATAATTGTTATTATTGGTGCTGCTGTCGTTAAGGTTTTCATAATTATCATCATCATCATAATTATTATTATTATTATTTTTGCCATCGTTATTATTATTAATATATGCAACATTGCTGCCTCAGTAGCCTCCAAGCAAGTATTTCTCTTGGTATTCACCGTGCCTTGGGAGGACCGTTAGAGGAGGCCAAAGAGAGAAAGAGGACAAAGTACTCTAAGCTAGCGTTGGGGTGTCGGAGCAATGGTGAGTGGACTAGATGCCGGCCCACCAAAGCAGGATGGATAGGCTTTGTGGCCCAGTCCCTCTGCAGGACCTACAAAGAGCATGGGCCAGCGCAGGGCTATAAAGTTGGCCACAAACGCAGCAGGAATGGCCTTGAGGTGGCTGTGGATCAGGACGGGAGGAGCGCGTAGGGTAGAACTACTCGGACACAAGCTGGGTCTTGATCCTGGGGGAGGGGGTTTGATTGTTGAAAGTCCCCAAGTCCCACGTGATCTCAGGCTACAGCACTGCCGATGTGTTCAGGGGCAACAGATGGTGTGTCATAAAACTGTAAATCTTCAAGTAAAAAAACCCAGCTCACCTAAACACTTACAATTATGCTTATTTCATACCACCTGTTACGTTATATCCTAACTTGTCACCAGTTTGTGTTGTTTTTTATTGGCTGTGAGGTTAACTGAAAAGAGTTGCAGGTCCTGGACTTAGACTTGGTCTCCTGCCGAGAGATGGTCAAGGACACAGATGGTCCTCGCTTTCCTGACTTCTTTGAATTTTGCATCTCAGCATGTACATTTCAGACTTCGGGTTTTTACTCGAGCGGTTGAATGTTCCGCCTTTCCCGCAGTGAGTGCAGACACTGTTTTAACCCTGTTTTGCTCAGTAGGCTGTTTGCTAAAGATAATTTAATCTGGCTCTTGCATGGCAGGCATGGAAAAAGCAAGAGTTCAACCTGAAGATACAATGGCCACGTGGGAGAGCAAGGGAGAACACATTGATCTCCCAAATCTTTTTTATTGATCCAATGACATCACGGGGCTTTGGTTCTGTCAAATGTGTAAAAACTGACAGAATTGGTTTCTGAGAGGGCAATGATGATGGAGTATCCAAGGATATTGGGTCCCTGCAGGCCCTTCAAGTAGCATCTCCTTCTACTTCTGCTTTTCCTTTCATCTGCTCCCTTCAGACGTTGCCACAGCCAATCATCTTTCTCCACCTGACCCCATCCTCTGTATCATCTTCCTTCACTCCAAGTAACTTCATGTCCTCTTTCATTACATCCATAAATGTCCTCCTCGGTCTTCCCCACCTGGCAGTTCCGACCACAGCATCCTTCTACCAATATATTCACTCTCTCTCCTCTGTACATCTCCAAACCATCTCAGTCTGACTTTATCTCCAAACCATCTAACATGTGCTGTCCCTCTGATAGACTCCTCCCTCATCCTATCCATCTTCGTCACTTCTACAGAGATCCACAACATCTTCATCTCTGCTACATCCATTCCTGCTTTCTGTCTTTTCCCCATTGCTACTGTCTCCAAACCAGGGTTGCCCACCATTTTTTGGGCTTGCAAGCTACTTTGCAAAATGACCAAGTCAAAATGATCTACCAATAATAAAAATGCTATATGTATATATATATATAGCATTATACATATATATATATATACATATATATATATATATATATATATATATATATATATATATATATATATATATATATATATATAAAATGCTTAATAAAATGATGTATCTATATATCTATATATATACACAGACACACACGCACTCACGCACACACACACACACATATGCCTACATATATATGTATATAGATATATACATGTGTATGCATGGATGCATATATATGTATATATAGATAGATAGATAGATAGATAGATAGATAGATAGATAGATAGATAGATAGATAGATAGATAGATAGATAGATACAAACACACATATGTGTGTGTGTATATATGTGGCTTTTTTCAATTTTTGCATATCATAATATGCTACATATACATACATATATATATATATTCTGCATTTTTATTGTGTTTATATGTATGTGTATATAAATGCATACACCCACACCCACACCCACACCCACCCACACACACACACACACACACACACACACACACACATATATATATATATACATACATATATGTACATATTTTCATTTTTATTTTTTTAGATGTACACACTATATGGCTATAAAGTATTCGCTCACCTGCCTTGACTCGCATATGAACTTAAGTGACATCCCGTTCCGAATCCATAGTGTTCAACATGACATCAGACCACCCTCTGCAGCTGTAACAGCTTCAACTCTTCTGGATCATAGAATTGTCCAAAATGTCGAAATGCTGATGCTCGGTATCGCTTCAGCGTACCAAGACATTTTTGACAGTTCCATGCTCCCAACTTTGTGGGAACAGTTTGGAGCCCTTTCCTTTTCCAATATGACTGTGCATCACTGTACAAGGCAAAAGGTCCTGAAGGCAGGAGATGGTAGATGACAAGAGTCTGGTGTGAATGAACTTGACTGGCCTGCACAGAGTCCTGACCTCAACCCAATAGAACACCTTTGGGATGACTAAGAGCAGAGACTTTGATCCAGGCCTTCTCGTCCAACATCAGCGTGTGGCCTCACAAATGTGCTTCTGCAAGAATGGTCAAAAATTCCCATCAACACACTACTGAACCTTGTGGACAGCCTTCCCAGAAGAGTTGAATCTGTTCTAGCTGCAAAGGGTGGACCGACGTCATATTGAACCCTATGAATTAGAAATGGGATGTCACTTAAGTTCATATGCAAGTCAAGGCAGGTGAGCGAATACTTTTGGCCATATAGTGTATATGTTTATGCCGAGTATACTTTACATTTAAAATATGTTTTGTTTACCTTGTATAACAGCATGAACATGTATGGCACAATTCAATTCTGTACATTCTTGGCCAATACTTTACTCTGATAACATCTTGCACCAAAGGGAATAAGCAAGGGTTGCAGGGTCCCACCTCAAACACACTTCCAAATGATCATCAATCACGGTCGGAGGGTATTTGGATGGAGATCTCGGATCAGCCATACTGTTTGTCAATCAAACGCCAAATGCCAAAGTGGGGATGGATGATAGGCTAACAGTTATTTTTTAATGACCTGCAATCTACTCACACTGCCTGCCTTTGAGTGTATTCTGTTGCTCGCGGTTCACTTGTGTTTACATTTTGTGGGCTAAAAAAGACTGGAGCTTTAGCCTCACCAGTTGCCGGGTCATTTGCTCTCACCACTCGCAACTATCCCCGAAACCGTTTCTATTTCCCACGCACGGCTGCATCCCTCGTCCTTCTCCAGGCGGTGAAAACCAGGGCATCTCGCCAGGCTGACGCTCCCCAATTTAGTCCAGACCCCCATTCCTTCCCCTCTTGTCAGCTCAGGCGAGCGCCTCCTGTGCGGCCGCCCACCCCAGCCGGGCTTCCCTTGGATGAGCTTGGATGCCAGGATCCATTGTCACCGCCAACACCAAGCCTTGCAGCACCTTCCTGTTCCAGCATCCTCCGACCTGGCTCCTGGTTCCTGCCCCACCATCTGCCCACCTGTAAATATACCTGTTCTCTCTGCGAGTAAACCTAGATTGCTATTCATCTGTTTTAGTATGGAGTCTCATGTAGGGTCGCTAACATAGTCACTAACCGCCATCATCAACACCTAAGTGTAGCATCCTCTTCCAAAAATATACGAAGTAGGAGAGGAATCCGCATAAAACTCCTTAAACTGTATGAGAAAACAGGAAAAATCTGTTTAAGTCATTGCCAATAGATGTGATCGTAATCTTAATCCCACAGATTGACACCATTGATGATGTCAAATATATGGTTTAATGATACTCGAAGCATTACACGCTACGATGTGTCTTCGAGTACTTCCAAAAGCTCAATTTCAACTTGTAAAATGACGCGGACGTAACATTTGAAGAGATCAAACGGGGAGACGTCCCGCAGAGCGAAACACGTCGAAGTCAAAAGCTTTCATTTTTCTTTCACGGGTGCAAATGACTTCACATAGATCAAACAACGGCGGCAGTGTGCTGATGATGTGAAGCGGTGAGGTCATTAATCTATCCCGGCTCGGCCCCCACTGTCCACAGACGCCAGGGACTGGTAAATGATAGTGTCATCAAGATGTTAAATGTACCTTTTTCTTCACCGGTTGGAACGGAGGAGAGTTCATTGCTGTGTTCGTCCTACTCAGGAGAAAAAAATAAAATAAAAAAAGCAGATTCTAATGGAGCGAAAAGCACAACTGATGGACTGTCAGAGGAGAGACAACCTGTGGATGGAGTTTACGCGGACTTCCAGACGCATGTAGACGTCGGCGTTTCATGGCATGTTCTAGTGGACGCATCATGAAGGTGATAATCATTTGCAATGAGTGATAATATGATAGTCTTTTTTTAAGTGTGCTGAACAAAATGACAAAGTGTGTTTTTCTGTTACTTACTAGGATGCGTTATCGTCCGAGGAAGTAAAAGTTCCAGTCTCCATGTTCTTTCTGTGTCCAGTTTCTCCAGCTTCCTCCCAGGAAAGACCCTAAATTGTGCGAATGAGAGGGTGAATAGTTGTCTGGTTGCTGAATTGGTCAATCAATTGATCGATCAATTCAAAGTAAACTCACCTTCTTTAAAACAAACGTATAAGCACTTATGGTACTGTAACAATCATTGGAGATTGGATAAAAGTAATGGATTAATTCATGCATTCAATATCTATCTTATCTTGCGCTCAGAGGTGCTGTGATGCTGGAGCTTATACGGGCTGTCGCTCGGCAACGGGTTCACCCCAGGCCGGTCAATCATTGGGCCACACATAGAGACTTAAAACCATTAACTGGCATTCATTAGTCACATCATGAGACGCGTCTGTTCACCCTCTCATTCAAAAGAGAAAGAAGAACCATTTACTCTGTCATTCACACGTCTGGGCAATTCAGAATCTCCGATCTACCACCATTCTTATTTTTTGGACTCCGGGAGGAAACCGGAGAACCCAAGCAGAGGGAACATGCACAAGTCCACACAGAAAATCATGAACCACGACGCTACCGTAAATAGCTTTATTGTATTATTTTGAAATTTGGGGGCATTTGCATGTCGTTTCCCACAGGTCTGTATAAAGTAACAATGTGGCGTATCCGTCAACCCAGCTGGGTTGACAGAGCTGGTGATGACGCATGACTCCCCCGCCTGCGTTTTCATGCCATGCCCGATTTTCCTTTGAATCTCATAATACTGCACTCTAAACTGGGATTTTCCAAAAAGGTTTGATTCTTAGACTTTGGGCCACTTCTTTCTGGACCATCTCTCCAAGGCACAATGCAAGAATGCAAGTAATACAACAGGTTACTCAACTCCCTCTCCAACAAAGTCTCCAACATTTCATGAAAAGGATGATAGTTTTCACCTTAATAGGTGAATATTGCATTTTAAAAGGTGAATATAAACACACAAAGACATGGGGTGGTGACACTTCGGTCGGAATAGTTTAATATCTTTAAAGGCCATAATTAGCTCTTCTATCCTTTGTTCTGTTTAAATCGGGTGTAACTCCAGCCAGCCGTTTGTCCTAGAAACCTATGACATTTTGTTATCGAAAAATTATGTTTAGCATTTTGTGGTGTCAATTGACTCAGCCTTAAAAAATAAAGATAAAAAAATAAATAAAAACAATAAAAATAAAAATAAAAATAAAAATAAAAATGAAAATAAAAATAAAAATAAAAATAAAAATAAAAATAAAAATAAAAATAAAAATAAAAATAAAAATAACAAATAACAAATAACAAATAACAAATAACGAATAACAAATAACAAATAACAAATCAAAATTATTATAATAATGTTAAATGTATGCAATTACAGATATACACATAAAAAAATAGTGATTTAAAAGAAACAATAAAAAAAACAATAACAGTGGTACAGTGGTAAAAGTAAAATTAAAAAAAATAAAAGTGACAGAGCATTTAGCTTCCAGTGGAATAGGCCGCTTTAAACAGTTGTGTGCTTTCATTCCTCATCTCACAGTAGTGAACAAGAAGAGTCGATATCAAAACTGACCGTAAAGTCTTGTCTGTCAGTTATGTTATAGCAGAGTAGTTAGAACCCTGTGCTCATTTGTTACACTGTTCGAATACATAATCCATTCCTTCATTCATTAGCTATAGCACATACTGAATCCTGCATGGCAGGTGTTGCACGAGGGGCAGGTGGCTGGAATCACGTCCCATCTGACGGTGGGAGGAAGGCGGCGTCGAACCCGTGGCAGATACTTGTCAATCAAAGGGAACACAGCCGTTCGTGCCAAAGGCTAACCTGGTGGTTTCACAGTGCTTCAGATGAGAATGCAGTCATTCAGCTGCAATGCAAGGCGCTAACCGGGCTAATCAGGGAGCAGTTCAATGTCTTGCCCAATGCTCTTTTGCCATGCAGACTGCAGGAGGAGCTGGGAACTGAACCGCCAACCTGCCGAGGGTTGTTCGGTTGAATTCAGTCCGAAGCTCCTTCTCCTGTCTCTCAGGAAAGACAGTCAACCTCCCCGGTAGCTCACGTCAGCCTGGTTAGCACCCCGCATGACAGCCTGGCCTCCAGCTGCTATTATTCTTCCTGACATTTATGATTCTTCATGACAGCAACCTGATACCATAAATACACATTTTGCTCACCTTTTGAATCCCTTCATGCGCACAATTGTGGACATGAAAAATCTCTCTAAGTACGTTCCTTAACATTTTAAAGATCGCTCAATTTTAGCAAAACAGAATCGATCGGATACCAATACCATCTGCTTTCGGATGCTGGTCTCACAAGAGAATCCAACGCCATCCGAGGGCTTCAAAGCTCGACTCCAAGAAACGGAAAAGAACCAGGTGCTCTTGGCTTGATCGTCTGTATGACATTTCAGATCCTGGAGAGGCTTTGATTGAGTTGTCGGGGTGGAGGAGGCATCGGTGGATGTTGCCTGAGGTCACAGCGGCAGCAGCAGACGGCCATCACAGTTGACCTGAGCACTACAAAGGATTACTTGACATGAACAAGACAAGACAGATGCAGGTAGCACGGGATTCTGTTGTCTGTAAATAAAAAAAGAAAAATTGACATCGAATTTAAACGAATAAATCAGAACATTTTAATCATGGTGGCACTTTATATCCTAAACAATATGAGCCATAATATTGCAATTCAGTCTGTTTCCAAGATGACACAGTGACACACAGTTAGCACCACCGCTTCACAGCCAGAAGGTCATGGGTTTCCTGCAAGTCCTTTGGTTTCCTCCAACAGTTCAAAAACATGTGATTGGAGTCTAAATTGGTCAGATGTGCGAATGAGAGAGTGAATGGTTGTTTGTCTCCACATGTGGCCCTGCGATTGACTGGCGGCCACCTCTTGCCCAATGACAGCTCGGGTGGGCTCCTGCATCCCCAGCCGACCGGAGTGCAGGATAAGCAGTATAAATAATGGCTGGTTGGATGATCCGGTTAACTAGAATAGGATATATCAAGCATTCATTGGATTGGTCCTATCCCAGCTGTCATTGGCGAGAGGCTGGGTTCACCCTGGTGCCGTCGCCAGTCAATCACCACAATAGACAAATAACCGTTCACTCTCTCGTCACTCACATATTCATTGTGGGGTGTCTAATGAACCTCCTCATGGTTTTGGGCTTTGGAACCGAGAGGTAACACATGCAGACAAGTGGAGAACACGCAAACCCCGCACACAAAGGCACCCGCGTTTGTTCACCCCGGACCGTTCAATCATAGGGCCGCATATGGAGGCACAACAACCATTCACTTGCTCATTCACGCGTCATATAGAGACAAAGTCAGAGTCAAAGTCAGCTTTATTGTCATTTTTCTCCGCATTTACCAGACATACGGAGGAAGCAAGAAGGCGTTTCTCACTTCCCCACGGTGACAGAATAAAAATGTACAGCACAAAGACTAGACATTTTCGCTAAACACTAAGGTAAGCAATAAAGTGCAGAGCAGAATATTTTCTAAAAAAAAAAGTAGCAGTAGAGGATTCTGTATAAGTTACGCAGTGCAAAAACAGTCGTTATTGCAGCATGATGTATTTTACTGCAATACTGCAAAAAAGACCGAAGGTTAGGGTTGAGTGTCCAGAGTGTTTTGTGGGGTGGGCCATGACGGAAAAGCTCCGCAACAGTGACCTTTCACCTCTGAGAAGTGTCCTCCATCTACGGTAATGGTAGACATTATTGTTCTGACTTTAATAACAGGAAGAAGAATTGTATTCATAGAGGCACTGAGTTCAACGGAAATGTAAAAATAAGAACCCTGAAGAGCAAGAACAAGTTACGATGCATTCAATGCGACAAACCGATTGTTTCAGCACCACTGCGAAGCACGTCGCTTTTAAAGTAGGCACCCTAAAAGTAAGTCTTGTCTGTTTCATAACCTCAATAAACAAGAAAACAGATCAAGATAAAAGTATGTTTTAAGGAAAAGGGTGAATAAATCGGGAAAATATGCAGGCAAAGGCAGGCAGGAGCTGATCCTTAAAGCACAAAGGAGGCAAAAAAAAACAAATCAGACCAAAAAGTTGTGCAAATGAATAAGAAGGAAAGCAATCACACAGGGATGCGGCATCTATCTGGGTCGGGTGGGGCTAGGTCGGGAGAGCTCTGCAGGAGTTCACCCAAGCGTAAGGGTGGTGGTTAGATTCCAAGCTCCTCCTGCACGCCAAAGTGTCCTTGGGCCAGAAACCGAACCATGAGATGCTCAAGATGTTGCCTCCTGGATCTCCTTATCGGACTTTCAAAAAGCATTTTGTTTTCAAAAGATGTTTTGCTTTGCAAGATGTTCACAATGCGGCATTTCTAAACGTGAAAAGTTTGACGCGACACCAGAATCTTTTTCACCTCCTAATGCGTGAACAGTCTGATGAATAGGGAAGGTTCCCTTAGCGTCACATACCGACGTATGAGAACCCCTTTCTTGTCATTGGAGCGTCATGTCTACATCAACATCTATATCTATGTCTAAACCCAACCTAAAGAAAAGCAGAGTTTGTATTTTCTATTCTATTAAAAATGAGAAATCGCATCCCCCCACTGATGCTTCGCCGGAAAAATGACGAGAAAGGGGTGCCTATTGCAGCGGTATGTGACTTGGGCTTGGGAAGAAAAAACGTGTTGGACGCCAAACGAAAAATCCGTCTTTTATTCATTTATTTTTGTTCTTTTGAAAACTTAATTACAACAGTGTGCCGGGTAGATGATGGCAAATTTGTCATGTTAATTGGCATGTATTTAAAAAATGAAAGCAATGAGACACGTGGATGCCTCGGCCCTCAAATCCCTCTGTCCAAGAGCCCCTTCTTGGCCTCATATGCTCGCATCTCAAGCAGGAAGAGCCACTGATTTGTGATTCAGGAATGGTTATGAGGCAGGAAATGGTGGTGGGGGTCCCTTTGAGGATGTTTTTTCTGATCGATCAATTATTATTGTGACCAATCTGGAATATTCTTATGAAGGTGCGTTAATGGTGCGTAAACTGTAGTGACCATTCAATTTTCGACTCAACTCAGAACATCGATTTTTGATTTATTTTATTCATTTATTCTTTTTTAGATTAGTATTTCAAATACATGTTCAAAATTCACATTTCACTTTGTTTAACATTTTCATTTTATTCTCCTAACAGGCTCAAAATGGAGCAGGCAGAAAAATACATTACTATATGCCTACCACATTACATGACCTAAATTCACAAATTTACTATTGAAATTTATTTTGTATTGCACACAAAAGAAGCAAACTGAACCCAATAAAAAATGAGAGAAACACAAAATAATCACTTACCTTACAGTTTTTGTACATGATTTAAACTGATTTCTGTTTTTACTTTGCTTGAACTCATTTGTAAAACAATTCCAGAATTTGACTCCAGAAACACACATATTTTCAAGGATTTTCTTACACATGCCATTTTGAAATGTAGTTCCCCTCTTAATTTATATCCGCCCTCTCTTTCTCCTATTTTTTTTTTTTTATTTGAAAGTAAGTGATTGCTTGCTTTTTATATTTATTGTGCTATTTTGAAATTGACAAAAATCCTGTGGGGGTTTTTTTAGGAAGAGGTTTGTCCTAAAAAACATTTGTTTTTCAGCAGAAAGTACTTCAGAGCTCTCGGAATGCACAGATGTTTTTATTTTGGTGTTTTTTTATCCATACATAGATAGATATAAAAATACATATATTAGGCGGGACGGTGGCGCAGTGGTTAGCACTGGTTCGATTCCGGTGTTCCTCCGGGTTCTCCAGTTTCCTCCCACAGTCAAAAAAAACATGCAGCAGGTTAATTGGAAGAAATTGGGAAAATTGAGCGGTTAATGGTTTTCTGCCAGTATGTGTGACCCGATGATTGACTGGCGATCAGTCCAGGGTGTACCCGGCCTGTCGCCCGATGGCAGCTATAATAGGCCCCAGCATCCCCCGCAACCCTGAGTAGGATAATAGGATAAGCGGCAGACGATGGATAGATGGATGGATTGATGGATATATATATATATATATATATATATATATATATATATATATATATATATATATACATGCATATATATATATATATAAACCCATCTGTGACACGTTTCTGGAACATGTAGGATCCACAGGAATAAACAGATTAATGCAAACCGGAGTATCTGTTCTGATGCAAGGCTGGATTACACAAGGGGACACAATGGACGTAGTTTTATGAATTTCGGGGGGTTTTCATGAAACCTGTAACCGTATCTTGGTGTTTTTAAAGTTTCCATTTGCTATGTGGGGGCGAGTTAAAACAAAGGCTGAGATATAAAAACTGTGAAACTTGATGTGTTAGATTAATAGGGCCCCATTAACTGCTTCCCAGAATTATTAAAAAAAAAAAAGAATTTAGGTGTGAGTGCACTGCTTTTCAGCCAATGCCATCTGTTGGTGGCCATAAGTTTGTGATTCCATCGCAACGCTCTGCAGGATTCAATAATAGGATTTCTCGAAGTAACATATTTCCATTTTTCATTTTCAGGCTTTGTTTCTTTTTTATATATTTATTTATCAATTGCGAGACCCTAAGATCTATATTTCCCGTCTTATGGCTCTGGTACTCCAATCAACGTATATACGAGTCGCCAAAGTAGCATGTGGAGACACTCACACTCCCCGCACCACCCACAACACACCAGTCTTCATGTGTTCACGCCATCAAGATGGTCTACACGTTCAGTTGGATGAGAGGTTTCACAGCTATTTTAAAATGCACAACCAAACAGCAATACTTTCAACATTCGTCTATAAATTGGGATGAACGTCCAATCAAAAACAATGAAAAAAGCAGAGGCGGGACAAAGTTTTGAAATCTATTGCAGTGGTTCCGACCCTGAGACTGATAACGCATTGGAATTAATTCATTCATTCATTCAATCATTCATCATCCATACCGCTTATCCTGCACAAAGAGTCACAAGGGTTGAACCAATACAAGCTGTCATTGGGAGCGAGGCCTCGGTTCCCATTCACTCACTCATTCACACTTCTGGGCAATTCAGGGTCTCCAATGTGCCTACTGTATGTTTTTGGTCTTTGGGAGGAAACTGGACAATAACAGCTGGGAAAGGTGCCAACAGGATAAGCAGTATAGATTATGAATTAATGAATGAATGAATGTTACATCCTAATTGAGTTATTTACAGTGCTTATTGTGCACAATAACAGGGGTTGCTGAAGGCTATCCAAGAAGTCATTGGGTGAAAAGAGGGGTTCAACCTGAATGGTCGCCAGTCAATCGCATGGAGACATACAATTATTCATTCTCACAGTCACAGCCAATTTAAGATTGTGAGGGTTGGCCTTATGGCAGTCATGCGCTTTCCAGGCACGCGGCAGTCCTGGCAGCACACCTGCTGCACATTTCCCTGCATAGGTGCACGGCTGGTGCTTGTTACCAGCAATCAGGGAGAACCTAAAAGCTGCCCCCCCCCCCGCCCCCCCCCGTGTCATTGCTCTCTTTTGTTTCGCTGTTTTACCGTCCTACCAGTCACCTTTGTTACCACAGTTCCCGTGTAACCTCTACCCCGCCTCTGTCATCAGCTCCAACTCCTCTTCTCACTCTCTTTCTTTTGGCTGCATCCCTCCTCATCTCTTGTCCCGGTATGCTTTTGCCTTCCGCCTGGCCGCCCATCCCCGGCCGGGCTTGTCTTGTGAGTGTATGCTAGTGCTTTCCGCCTGGCCACCCATCCCCAAACAGGCTTCTCTTGTCGGTGTATGCAAGTGCCTTCCACCTGACTGCCCATCCCCGACCGGGCTTCTACTGTTGTTGTATGCTAGTGCCTTCCCCCTGGTCGCCCATCCCCGACCGAGCTTCATTCGGCGGTGTATGCTGGTGCCTTCCGCTTGGCTGCCCCTTCCCAACCAAGCTTCTGTGAGACGAGTTCAGATGCCAGGGTTCGCATAACACCACCATCCAGCGTCCCCTGGTCCCCTGCCACGGGAGATCTCCTGACTCCACGGCCCAGCGGTTGACCCGAACCCCAGCAGAGGTCAGGGTTCGACCCCAACACTTAGCACCCAGCTATCCACCATTGGCCGGATTTCTACTGGCACCATGTCCCAGTGGTTTGGCTGTCACTGGAACCCTTATGGAGGTCAGAGTCCTCCCGACGTCAATGCCAAAACTCATCGGCCAGCTGGACACAGTGGCCGGAGTTCTCCCTTTGCTGACCCCTTCAACAATCGGATTCAGAGTAATCTCGCCTCTGTTTTAGTGCAGAGAGTCTTGTGTCTGCGAGTGGTTCCGAACTGCGATCCGTAACAGAGGTCTCCAATGAACCTACTGTATGTCTTTGGACTTGGGACAACATGCAAACTCCACCAAGAAACACCCCTGTCAGAATCAAAAAAGGAACCAAGCATTTGAATATTAAACTGGGAACGGGAGGTAAAGGCCAATCGCAGATAATGAATTGGAGCGGACCAGGGACTCCGCAGCAATTATGATTCCGAAAAATGCTAAAGGTTTGGAAGGAGATTTTGGAATGATTGATTTCATTCAGGCTAAGCAAAGAAATGGAGTCTAAGAAGCAGGGCCTTGTGGCCCATCTTCCAGGATTATATCAAGTATTTTGACATTTTGGAGCTCCAGAAGAAACCCATTACCAATAAGGTTGGAGAACTTAACCATTTGGGGAGAAAAAAATCTTCGTATATGGCGGCTATTAGCCCACAAAATAATCACAATGCATTAGCTTAACACCGTCCACCGAAAAAGTAAGCAGCAAAAGAACGGGAAGGTGGATAAGATGAAAAAAAAAGAAATAAACAAGTTCAAGAGGTTCACCGGGGCTTTTTAGTTATTTTAAAAATAAATACAGGGTGCTCATGAATCAAACACCCACTCAATCATGCTTTTACAAGGTGGAGAAATTTTTATGACAAAAAATCACCTTTTTTTTTTTTCCGCCCGGCTCTCATTCATGTTATTCATAATCGGCTCCTCCTCGGACGGGTGGGGAACACAATCTGCCATTCTCTGCTCCGATGACTCGCAGAATTCGGTCTCATAGTACTTACCGAGGCAGGTTTTTCTGCATATGTTGTGATTAAATTAAAATCAGAAAGGTGCCAATGGGTTAGTACATACACCCCCCGGAGAGGTCTGAGTCAGATGGGAAATTTATTCATAACCTAATTTGAAGGATTGGTGATTTAAGCTGGAGTGGAGCGGGAGGATTTAAGGAGGATTCTGCCATTGTGTGCTGAGATACTGAACAGGCTGAGAGCTGGGTAAAGACTGGGATAGTTAACACAAGATGGGGACATTAAAAAAGAAAAAAGAAAAAAAACAGGAGCCGCAAGCAAAAACTTAATGCAGGCTGAAATATGTCCTCCTGTGTATCTTAATTCCAGCATATTTTTCTTTCCCAGATAGCACAGTGGAGTCTTTGAGCCATTACAGTGTTGAATAAGAGAGAGAGGAAATCATCAACCAGGTGCTGTCAGACCGTGGCAATATGACTGAAAAACGGGTCATCCAGGATTTGTTATACACCTTTATTTGGGGGAAATTGTTCTTTTCTCGTTGGGGGGGAGTTTTATACCTCTGCTACTATGTTGCTGTTAAAAGATACATTTATTCATTATCTATAAAGCTTATCCTGCACTCGGGGTCACGGGTGGGTGTCGGGGGAGGGAGGAGGCTAGGGCCTATCCCAACTGTCTTTAGACAAGAAGCAGGGTACACCCCAGGTCGACCACAGGGCCACACTGCAATGTTTTCTGGTCTGCGGGAGGAGAACGGAGATCCCTCGCAGACAGGTGGAAGATTGGTGGCACCTCCTGTCTGCGTGTCAAAGTGCACCAAACCAAGTTAGTCCCGGCAGCCTGGTTAGCAACCGGTATGGCAGTTCTGCCGCCATCGATGTGAATGCTATCTCGTGTGAAAGAGACATACGAATTGCAACCCTTTACAATTTCGATGGGGATACCATGCAAGTGGAGGGTCGGCGGGTCAATTTCCAACTCCTCCTGTCTGTTTGTCAAAGTGTCCTTGGGCCAGACACCAAACCCAAGGCTGCTCCAGATGACTCGGTTAGTGCCTAGCATGGCAGCTCTACTGCCATTGGTTTGTCAATGGGTGAACAATATTTAAATACAAACCCTGCTTTTATTTATGTTAGGTTTAAATACAGATACTGATGTTGATGTAGACATGACGCTCCATGTTCGTCAAAAGTGAGGAGGAAGGGGCGTCTAGTGCGTCGGTATGTGACGCTAACATAAAATTCTTCATTCATCACATGGTTGACAAGTTGGGTTTGAACGTCTTCATCTGGTGAATACTTTTCATGAGTGTGAGATGTTTTTCTCACAGTGTAGACTCTCTCTGTTTCCTCTGTATGTCAAATTCCACCTCCTCTGTATATACTGCATCTCTTGTACACTTGAAACTTTCTGACCATCAATGTTTAGTTCCAAATCTATACTTATTGTTTAGAGTATCTTGTCTTCGGGCCCACTCTTAAAGCATGTTGAATACAATGTTAATGTTAAAATTAAAAGGAAATTATAAATTGAAAAGGTGATGTACCGAAAATAAATAAATAAAAAGAGGGAATGAATCACATGATTATTCCCTTTAAAATGGCACCACAATATTTGTTTGTTAAACAGATTTTGATACACATCTGAGGAAAAACATTTGGAAAACATTTCGAAACGTCATGCAAAAAAATGTTTCTGTTCTTTATGTCTTCTTTTTTTGGAGCACTTTTGTTATGCGGATTTTTTGGTTTCAAACCGTCAGTCTCGCAGTGTAAGCCTTTCATTAGCCTTCAAAATACAAAATGGCAACAATTAGGTAGTTTGTTTTGATTAATTTTGACAGGTAATACAACAAGAATATTACAAGACAACTCAGTGATTTGCAGAAACCCAACATCCCCCAATGATCAAGCACTTGGCGACGGTGGCGCGGAAACATCGTCTTTTTAACCTGGTGGAAACCATGGACAGATCCAAGGGTACCTTTTGGGCGGCCTTCTGCCACGACCAGCTGGGATAGAAGGAGAGAGAGGGTAAGAGAAGGACAGAGAGACAGGAAGACAGAGGAGGTAATAAGGTTGATGATCTTATGCCAACAACAGCACAGAAACGGAAGGAGACATGATGCTACTATCATGCACCGATGAAGGGACATGAGTCCAGACAGGACCGGAAGCGTCGGCGGAAATTGGAGAGGTGCATCATGGGATATCCATGGGTTCCCATTGGGTTAGCAGGCAGACCCAATGGCAGCATAACTAGGGGCTAGCCTGGCGCCAATTGTATTGCTAATTGTAAAAGTGCTTTCTCAAAACCAAAAGTTTAAGCCTATATTTCAATGTAGAAAGAGCGTCTGCCCCCTTGTTCAAGATTGGAAGATGGTTCTTAAGAAGAAAATAAACAAAACTTTATTTTATCCAAAAGATAATTATTATCTACGTGGCGGTCGTGTTGGTGAATTGCAATTGAAATGTTTACCCGACGCAAAAAAGTTAGTTATCATCAATGTTTTTTATAAGCATACCCACTTATGTCTTGCATCTAACGAAAAAAATCTCACAAGTGTTCTGTTTATGTTTGTTCAAGGAGTTACATTTCATTTTCACATCTGCCTCACAGATTCTTATCATTATGAAATGGAAGATTTGTTTTTTTTTCGGGGCAGTCGGGCAGTAATGGTCTTCCGAAGATTTTTCTTCAAACCGTAATTACTTTTTTTTTTACCCCGCAGGCTAATTATAGGGTTCACTGTCACAGTAAATACACCCTTTCAAGCAAAGAATTGAAGGGTGCATGTCATGTGTGACCAGCTTATTGAAGGTAATTAATGCTACTCTCCTTGACAGTTGAAATTTACATATAACCTAGATAGAGACACCTGTCACATTGAAAGGCTCTTCTCTTTACTACTGCAGTGACGGGTGATGATGGGTTTCACTCATCATGGAGTCAGGACGGGGGCGGCGTGAAAAGGAAAGCCAAGATGTAAAAGAATGGCGAGTAGAAATGCTGGGATTCTAAAATAATGATTTATTGTTATTCAGTGGACCTCATAAAATAAATGTTGGGGACATATCCTCCCAAAATTGTGAAAAAGTATGGAAAATCACATCAAAAAACTAGAAACTGGACAAACTTAGGGCAAATGTCCATTGAACAACAGTGTGTGTGTGTGTGTGTGTGTGTGTGTGTGTGTGTGTGTGTGTGTGTGTGTGTGTGTGTGTGTGTGTGTGTCTGCCTGCAGTACTGGGGTTTTGAGGATTCAAGCTTCGGCTGTAGCTCGGAAGCTCGGGATACACAGAAATCGAGCAGGAAAAAGGGTGTCGGGGAAGGTGACTGGTTTTATTTGATTTTATAAACTTTTAAGCTTTTAAAGGGAACTCCAGCTGGGAGGAGTAATTGGCATAAATATGCGTTAATGTTTTTCTCGTACTAGAAGTACTCTTGAAAAAAAGCATGAAGAATTGTTTTTTTTCTTTAAAAATCCCAATTCATAACATTGTGTCTGACTTTCACTTTCCGCTACTGTTAACTTTCCCTATACATAATGACATAATAATGCCACTTTGTGCTGCATTTGGGTGCAGTTTCAAGTCCAAGGGACAGGAGGGGTAATGTTAATCTACACAGCTTTCGATGGGAGAAGAACAGAAAATGGGAGTAGGAAAGTAACGTTGGGCGTACACAACTTCCTCTCAGGGTGCATTTAGCCAAGCTAAGCTGCTGAAAGAGCTCACAGGTGCTGCTAGTTTTAAACAGAGACTAAAACAAAATGCCGTGCCAACAGTTTCCTTTCACAAGGAGAAGAAAAGGACCTCAGGAAACGGGCGAAGCCCGCTCGAAAAAATGCAGGAGTCATCTGTGCAGCCCTTCCAATTTGAGCCCGCAAGGATAACGCTGAAGACAAAAGTCAAAAATAAGCTTCTAAATGAAGACAAACAAAGACGTGATGAGGTAAGAATCGGCCAAAGTCGCTGGATGTTGTCCTGCAGATGTAGCCTCTGGTGACGAAAGACCAGGCACAAGCACGATCACACCGGAAGCTGATGATGAGTCACCCAATCAGTCAACGCAGCAGCAATTTAACCAAAGGAGGCTAGTTTAGACTAGATTAATGGACTTTCTCAGTCACTTAGGTCGAGGTGAATTCTTGTCAAAAATCTTCTTGTTTTGGCAAATGGACTTGAATTTCTACACTTGAAGACATTTCATCCCTCATTCGACAGGCAGTCCATAGATTAGCTTACCTTGAACAGAAGATGACAAAAAGTAGACCTCAATACAAGAGACGCGCTCTTGGTGTGCTCTCTCTCTCTGTTGGTGTAGCAACGGAGTTGTCCGACAGACTTTGGTCGACTTTTGCCTCTTTGGCATTGGAAGGGTTGCAAAGATGACATGGTTTTGCACCGCAGGGTGAAATGCACGGGACCGAGCCCAGCGCAGCCATGTGACCTCACTATCCAAAAACCATTGCGACGTAATCAACAATAGCGACCTACAAGAGAATAGTTGTTTCCATTCTGATACAAATTTTATACAAACTGAGGCATGTTTTTAATGTAGCTGGTACAAATATTGATCAAATAGGACAATCCTTATCCTAACAATTACTACTATAAACTATTATTTGTGTTATCAGACAAAGAACCCGGCATGGAATCGAGCTGCAGATTTCCTTCTAGACGGAAGAGCACAAAGGCTAACAAAAATTCACATTCCCACAGGAAGTGAACTCAACAAAATAAAAGACTGCGATTAACATATTGAATTTTTTTCAAAGAAAGCCTAATCCGTTTCTTTTCTTCAGTGTTGCGCCCTGTTTGTGATTCTGCATAAAAGTAACAGATATGAGAATAAATAAATAAATAAATGACTTTTAATGTTTGTACTGCTTAGTTTGTTGCCATGACCGCCTCAAAAAAGATCTCATAATATTGATGGAAATCAAATAAAAAATGATTGTTGCTGCTTGGCCTCCAAATGCAAATGGGAACTAACGATAGTTATGCAAATATATGAAAATGACTTCCGAGTAGCTTCACTAGATTCTGCTGGGAACTCAGCAGAATCTAGTGAATCTCTTCGTCCACCAGTTGGATATACGGGAACGGATGATCGACCTGCTGAATGTTTGGTTTTGACTTCCCTCTCCACTAGAATGTACCTGATATACACTTTCGGGTTTCTTCCGCTGCCGCCTTGCGAAACCCTCCCAGCAGTAATCAGCCAACCGGGTGTTATTTTATTGTTCAAAACTGTGAGGGCTTATAGGGTGGACTGTGTTGGTTACTCCTGTTTGATTGATTGAAAATATATTCATATTCATTTATATACACACAGACATCCATCCATCCATCCATTCAAGGTAGTGTTCCCAATTTGTTCCAATTAACCTGCTGCATATTTTTGGAACGTGGGAGGAAACCCAACGCAGACAAGGGGAGAACATGCAAACTCCACACAGAAAGGTCCCCTTGTCGGAATCGTACCATATAGATATAGATATAGATATATAGATTAAAATATATAGATATATAAATATATAAATATACATATACAAATATACATATATACATATATATATATATATATATATATATATATATATATATATATATATATATATATATATATATATATATATATATATATATATATATATATATATATATATATATATATATATATATATATATATATATATATATATATATATATATACACACACGTATATACACACATATATATATATATAAAAAATGAATTAAAATAACCTTCAGTCTGAGTGCAGTGGAGATGAAAACAAGTTAGATAAAAGCACCTTTTGGTCGGGAGCACAAAAGCTTGACAAGAAAGGAAAAAGCCCGAGCCACTCTTCCAGCTAAGTGTGTAGGAGCATTTGATTGATCCGGCCGTTTCCTTTTGCAATGTTTCAGAACATCACTTGTGTATTTAGATAGTGACTCTAAACAAAAGTGTCTTTTTAGCTTTTTCATGGAAATTAATTGCCATATGTCTTTAACGAACATCAATTCAAAATCAAATCTACGTGAGTCGACATATGTTATCTTTCAGCAGAGCCTTGCTGGCGGTCCTCTTGTCTTCAGGGTCCGCCTGCCGTCCGTGGCAAGCTTTCATTTCTCCTGTCTCCCGCTATCATCGTATCACTTTGGCATTTTAAAGTACCCTAATGCCAGCAGACAAGGAAACGCTTGTCCTCATCTCCTCCCACGTTTTTCTCCACCTCGGTGTGCTTTGGTTGCGCCCGCCTTGTCGCGAAGTTTAACTCATTCTGAAGCTTTAACCTCCCACACGGGCTCATCCGTCCCATCTGGGGAAAATCATCGCGTCTCCTGGTAAAAGTCCCATCATGATAACTATGTGAGCAGACACATGGTGCTAGCGTTTGCCCAAAACAAAAAGG
Source organism: Fistularia tabacaria (assembly GCA_901007705.1). Taxonomy (NCBI): domain Eukaryota; kingdom Metazoa; phylum Chordata; class Actinopteri; order Syngnathiformes; family Fistulariidae; genus Fistularia; species Fistularia tabacaria. The sequence continues at coordinate 197,276 of CAAKHD010013827.1, read as the reverse complement.
ACTGGGGAGATTTTACTTTGAGCCACGACCTTGGGGCAATGGCAGCGGAAGAGGGGCAATGTACTATTAAAAATCCAGCAATCCCATATTTTATCGCGGTGGCCAGGCGAAAACTATTTTATCAATCTCAGTGACGACCTCAAAGACTTTGAGAAGCATAATTTCATTTCTTGCCCTCTGCACTCCAATAATAGCAGCATGGGACATTTCAGTGGACTGCGACATCTCAACACCTTGCTCCACTTAGAATACATTTTATTTATAGAAAGTCCTTTTGTCGGTGGCACTAACCCGGCCAGGTCTGAAGGCATGCGTGGGATTTATTAGAATATTCTCCAACGCCTCAGGCATAAGGTGCGTGCCTAATGTCCGCAACAGCTACCATATTACTCATCTTATCCCTCTACATCTATCCACCCCATTGCCTTCATCCATTGATAACCCCCCCAACACACACACACACACACACACACACACACACACATACACACGTTGATTTGTGCGTACATAACCGAATAATCAAAGAATTCATATCGCCACGACAATGTCCCTGGTACCGGATGCAAAGAAATTCCAAAAGCGTAGTTTTAATCCGCAAAAACATATTTTTTCATTTTAATGTGAGATCGTTCACCGTGAAATCCTTCCGCAAATCGATTATTGGATCCGTGATCGTCTGTTTCTTACTTCAGAGACACGGCTCAGCTCTGACTGATTTGCTGAAACCTACAGATCCATCAGCATCTTGGATTGCGGCGGTATTGATCAACACATTGATCACCGGTAACAGTGTTACCAAGATCTTGAGCAAGCGACTTGGTGGCGCAGTGGTTAGCGCCTCCACGTCACAACATGTGGATCCCTGGTTCAGCCATGACAGGGTGGCTTTCTGTATGTGCATGGGTTTCGTCTGCGTTTTTGCCCTCATGTGTCCGTGAAAGAGTAAATGGTCTCCAAATGTCTCCTGGGATCTGCCCTGAATCACACTAACTTAAGATAATGAAGGAAATCTAATATTGATCATAGCTTACATTCGTTACTTCCATACCATGTGTATAATGCGACAAAAACAAGTTTTACATTCACATTTTCACAAGTCCTTGGTGAACAAGGGTATTTTTTTTTAAAGGATAAGCGGATTGGGCCTTCAGCCAAAAAGATCTTAAAAATGTAGCAAACGTAGTATTCCGTGAGGAAAAATTTACTACTTAAGAGAAAGTTCGCATTGACGCAAAGATGCTTTTCTTTAAGATCAGAAGTTAGCGAAAAAGAAATCCAGGGTCTCGTTTCAACTATCAAGAGGCTCAAAAAATCAGGTTCCCATGGAACTTCACGTAGACTTTTTTTTTTTCAGAATCTGGCAGGTTTTTCAAAGACAAAGTTGCCACAGCTAGGTCAGACACTAATAGTTTTGATAATAAGCTTGCTGACACACCTCAAAGCAGTACTCAAACTTTGAAATGTTACACCAATTTCTCAATTACTGGCCTCTCTGAGATGATAGCTCAAACATTGTCTCAATGTTCTCTTGATCCAGTCTCTGGTGAGTTCCTCAAGAGTGCCTGACAGCTTTTCACCGTCTACACTAAAATAATGAGCACCAAACTACAAAGGGGTATCTTTCCAACTGTCTGCCAACTGCCTTATTTTAATAAAAAAAACAAAGTCGGATTTAAAAAAGGAAAACATCCTTGGAAATTACCAACAGGTATTCAATATATTGTTTATGAGCAAAGGCTGTGAAAAACAAGCTTAAATCTTACGACAGTCTTGCTTGCTGAGAAGAGTATTCGAGAGACGTTCTCATCTGGTTTCATATCTAATTGCAATAAACAATCAAATTCAAATTATTAATGATCTTAAAATTGCCGCTGAGGCAGTCCTTATTCTTTTAGATTCAGGTTTTGATCTTGATAATCAAGCTCCCACAAAATGTCACGCGACTCAATGACGCACAAAGACGCAATCTCGCTCCCTCATGTATGTTCTCTGTGTGATCCCACTAGTTTGCATTGCTGAAAAATACAAGATAAATTTTGCAACATATGCAAATGACTTGCATCTCAATCGTCCCTGCTGAGTGAGTCAGGCGGCCAATCATCTGCAGGCCTCTGTATGATTGACAACCTTTTAGACCTCAGAAATTAAAGTTCTTCCTGGACCAAAATGTGATGGTTTAACAAGCTCGGCAAAAAGAACAACTGTGACTCCGAAATTAGTACGACCAAGATGTTTATTCCATCAAAGAAATGTTCCAGAAGCAAAGTGATTCTCAACAAAGTATTGCTTTTATGGTTAGCAGGCAATGCCATACTCATAACGAATAAAGGGGCAAGAGAGTGCACTATTCTTGTTTTATGTACCCCGCACTGCCTCCTTCTTATTTTAAAAATGATCTTTGGGTTGTTCTCAATTGTTCATACATTTAAATATACGTAATCCCTTATAAAGCAACAAGAGCTTGTGGGTCCTCTGTTCTTGTAATGTTTCTCAAGAGAGTCCTCAAACCACTGTGGAACTATCTTCAGGTGCTCAAAGCTGTATTGCTTTTGCAATCTATATCTATGTTTCTTTTGTTGGATTCGGTAAGTGGTCTTACTCAAGCGAGTATGCATCGTGGCACTCGTGGCCGGAAGGAGATTCTGAGAAATGAAAACTAAAATAACATACGCCAACTAAATCTTAGCAAATACGTTTTTAACACTCTCGGAAGAAAAAGAAAATTAGAAACTGAAACTTTACCGTTTTCTCATTTTGTCAAGACTTGGACGAAGACCCAAATGAGCGAAGGCCGGGATCAGGATTATCATTTGTAGCAAATGTTAAGTGAAAAAAAAACACGACAACACAATAATAGAAACGCAAAGGCAAAACCAAATACAGAAAATAATTGATAACTCAGTTGTGGACAAATCAGACAATAACAAAGAAAAATCTCAAGAAAATAGGGAAAAGCAAACAATACGACATAGATGACTGTCCCCCAATAAAAAACAACAGGAGGTACAGTTTGAAACAGCTTGATCTTTTTTGTTGGATGTTTATTTTCTTCTTGTTGTTGGTTGGTAGGTTGGGTAGTTGGTTGGTTAGAACTGTTTGCCTGTTTGTTTGTTTGGTTGGTTGATTGCTTGCTTGCATGCTTGGGTGGTGAGTGGTTGGTTGGTTGGTTGGTTGGTTGGTTGGTTGGTTGGGTAGTTGGTTGGCAGGTACTGTTGGTTCTTTGTTTGGTTGGTTTGTAGGTGGGTTGGTACAGTTTGTTTGTTTGTTCGTTCGTTCATGCGTTCGTTTGTTTTGTTCGTTCCTTCATTCCATTGGTCGGTCGGTCGGTCGTTCAGGGGGTTGGTTGGTTGGTTGGTCGTTTACACGTTCCATCAGTCCTTCCTTTTATCATAAATTTGGGGTCAACAGGCTCAACAGGCTCAACAGGCTCAACAAGCTTGTGGGGAAAGCTTGCTTGGTGGTGGGACTGAGCCAGGTCCATCTTGAATCGGTGGCTGTGGAGAAGGTGAAGGACAAACTGAGAGCTATCCTGGTTAATCCTTTCCACCCCCTGCACGACGAGCTGTGGCTGATGGGCAGCTCATTCAGGCACAACTCATCCCACCCCTTTGCAGAACTGAACGCTTCAAACTTTGTGTTCACGGCCATCAGACTGTATAACAGCAGTCTGGACAGCACACAACTCTGCCTGTCTGGAGGTGCATCTGTGCGACCATCACCTCCCTACTCACTCGCCCACGCATGTCGTTCCCTTAACTCGCTTGTCCACTTCACCCTGATTGATATCACTTCATCGCATCCTGTTTATTTTATCGTTGCCATTGTTCCATTGTCGTCACCTATCTGTCCTTATCCTTGCACTTGCTGTTGTCAATTTTGGTTCGACTCTCACCCTTACTGTTTACTTATTTATTCTACTCTCGCCCTTACTGTTTATTTATTTATCTTATATAAGTGTATGTGCATATGTGTATATGTATATTTGTATATATGCATGGATGTGTATGTATGTATATATGTATGTATGTATATATATGTTTATGTGTATGTATATATATATATTTTTATTTTTTTTTTACCTTCTGTCTTTTAATTGTTTATATTGCTTTTTTTTGTTTAGTGGTTATTTATATTTTGACTATTTTTTTGATATTGTTATTGTTGCGCTGCTGCGAAAAAGGAATTTCCCCTATGGGAATTAATAAAGTATTATCTTATCTTAGCTTATCTTATCTTAAATCTATCTATCTGATCACCCAACTTCTAGTTTTTCCTCCATCATTATTTCCCATCATCCCCATCTGTTCATTTTAATAGGACGAATTAATTGACTGTCCCCCGATGGAAATTAACAGTTTGAAACAGCTTTATATGTTGGTTTGTTTACTTGTTATGTAATTCATTTCCTTCCTTCCTTCCTTCAAGTTTTTGTTTGTTTTGTCTTTTCCTGCTTATCCTATTTTATTATTTTTTGGTCAATTTTTTCCCTCATTATTTCCCTCTATCCACATCTGGTCATTTTATTAGGACCAATTAATTTGGTGATAGGTTTATTTCTTCATTTGAGGTGTTTGTAGTTTCTTCCAGGAAAGTATTCAGTCAGAGCCGGATGTAGAAGAGAAAAAAAAAAAAACCTTCAATGCATGTTTTGAATGCTCATGCCTCTGGACGGTTATTAAAGCAGCTGCAAAAATTAATTTTGTGCTGCTAATGCACAATTAAGTATTTGCAAAAAGTCCTTCACGGTGGCCAAGATCCTTTCCAAACGCTGTCTGAGTAAGCACATCCGGAACGACGATGAAAAAAAGCCTGTAAGCTCATCCGCTCATCATAATCTGATTCTTCCCAGGGCTCCATCAGATATTTATCGTCAGGTTTGATCTTAACATGACATTCTCCCGGCTTGTCACTCACACACCCTCGTAGTGAGTAAAAAGAGAATATTGCGAGAGAAAACGCCGCTCGAACCAGGGCTAATAAGCGCCTGAGGCCACGAACACTCCCAACAACTCCATCGCTGAAGTCTTTTAATTAGCAGAGATAGGAGGCTGTTGCAGAATAAACCAACCTATTGCTGTTAATACCCAAGGAGATCTCTGATGGAGTATTCATCGGCCGCGGTTTGTATCAGCTCAGGCTCACCTACATGAAATATAATTTACAAAGAGCCGGATAATGAGGGAGCTGGTACGCCGTCTTTCCGGGTTCTGCTGTTTACATTGTCAATTTCCAGGTATGTAACCCGCAATGAAGAGCCGGCCTCGAGAGTAATCACAGAACGCGGGTTATGTATTATGAAGACGCTCGGCGGATCAAACGCAAAAAACTTTGAGAGCGACGCGGAGAACGTGTTTGTTAGTCATCTGTCGGCCAGGATCAGCCGTAGACAAGGTTTCCCTTTGTTCGACCAATGTTCGGCCGGATGCGACACTTTTTTCCATGGCGGGAAGGGGGGGGCTGGAAAAAAAAGGCTTGATTCAGTTTTGCGACAAATTCACCGCGAACGTTGTTTGATGTCTCCCCCGGGGGCTTGGAAACCGTTTCCGCGAAGTCAACTCTTACTTGTTAATCACATACTTACCTCGATCTCAAGAGAGAGGGTTGGCAGTCACTTGCTTCATGTTTATCGCCTAATGGAAAATACTCCTACACCCTCTCCCCTCTAATGGAATATGCACTTAGCTGTGTCTTTGCCTGTTTATCAAGTTATAATATATAGACCCGCAGCAGTGCCGAGTCCAAGCGTATTCCCATGATTGAAAGTCTAGTCTGCAACAATAGCTTACGGAGGAGTGGAAGGGTTGGAGGGGCGAGGCTTTAAGTTATGAGGCTCTTGATTGTGATTTGATGCTGGCAAGCAATTTGCAAGACAATAACTGTGCGGAAAACAGGTCGGCAGGTGGAGAGGAAAATAGAAGATGGGCAACTTTAAAAGAAACACAACTTCCGAGACCCTGATCCGTTTTAACGGCACTTTCCCCTTGTTAAAAATAAAAGTAGTGATCTAGGTGAGCAGAACTTTTCATGGAAGTTTAGATCAATTCTGCTCTCTCATCCCAGATTTTATGCGTCACGCCAACCTTGCACAAACAAAGGGACTCATTACAATTTGCGTGTCAGCTTTTATAAAGATACCAGTTGTTTTGGAGGCGTTTTCCCAGCATTCAGAGCCAATGCAATTATATTGAAATGGGAAAAAAAATCACCTCAAAACCTTCAGTGAAGCAGATGAGGCCATAATATATTCTGAAACCGGTGCTGGAGCCGCTCAAGCGTGAATCCCGTGAATCCTGTATCCCTTCGGCATACAGACAGCGGCGAGGCTATAACTGCCTTTTATCGGTGCAGAAACGTCCGAGAGTCCCATCTCAATGTGGGCGGCCTTCTGCCTCGATCGGTCAGGGTAGAAAAAGAGAGAAAGAGTGAGAGAAGGACAGAGAAAAAGAAACCAACAACATGATAGAGACCGAGAGGAGTATTGGGCTTGGTCAAGATGGGCACAACGATCTCTTACTAATAGCGATACTAACAGTAACATGGTAATATCTGACATATTAATAGATAGCTTTCGTGTTCATGAAAGCAAAAAAAAAATGGTGGGCAAAGTCATACCGTATGTCGATTGCTGTTACCACATATAACAACCAGAAAAACCCACCACCGGAACCAGACCCCGGTGACTACCACCCAAGCCACAGTCCATGTGATCCAATGAGTTTGTTTGTTTGTTTTTCTGTTGGGTCCTTTGTTGCACAGTCTTTTGGTCGCATCTTTTCAGACTTTAATCCAGGCAGGAAGTTTTACTTTCGTTCCCACCTAACAATACCCCCATTAACACAGCAACCCCCTTGTTTTTGCCTAGTTTCTGCAAAACAACTTTCTAATTTACATAACAAACCATCACAAACCATCTTGCTCCCTTATGTATGGAAGTTGCCTATCTTGCGTGCCGCCACAAATAGCAAGCGCGGAGACACCAGTTTCTCTCGGGTTACGTTCCCAACTCCTCTTTATTTTTCCCTCCTTCCACACTCTGTCACAACTCCGCCCAGCCTACCACAATTCCTCTTCCTGTGGAGCCTTCAAAATAAGAGCTCCAGACATCAACCGTGGTTACAGCTTAAAACAGGAATAGGTTCCGAAAGATATGTAACACTCCCTTCCATGCTTCCACTAACTGTGTAAAGCTCTTTCATAAATGAAATTTAGCTTTAACATATATGCAGACATACGGTTGAACCTCAGCTTACGAATTTAATGTGTTCTTTGACTCTGTTCATTAACCGAAATGTTCTCAAACCGAATAAATGTATCCAATTGAAATCATTGTAAATCCCACTGATCCGTTCTCCAGCATCAAAAAACATGCAGCACTCTTCTGAAACATTTTTTGTGGGTTTATTGTGGCAAATATATAGAAAGGAAGTAAAAATAACCCTAATTATTTCTGTGTTTCTGGTCTTCTTTCTCTTCTTGCCAGCACTTGTACTCTGCATTTCCTTCACTAAATGAGCAAAAGTAAAGCTTTCTCGCATATGAAACCCTCGCGAACACTGTCTCCAGCAAGCTGTCTTTCATTAATCGAAGCTAACGATAACTTTGCTTCGTTAACGTAGTCGCCTCTTTTGCCACATCAGCGTCTTTAGCGCATCTTTGTTCTTCAGGGTTGTGCAGATGGTTGACTTAGCTATGTCACAGAGTTTGGGGACATCTGTAACACCAGTTTCACGTTTAGCTTATTATCTCATTCTTCAGATCGACTGAAATTCTTGATTTCTTCTTAACACCACTCGCCCTTTTAATCTTTTTCTGAACCATAATTAGCACTAACTTACTGGAAAAAAAGCACAAAAAAGCATTATAACAATAGAGCACAATGATGAGTGATGTAAGCACACACATCTGAGTGCCGCTTAGCTACAATGCCACAATGTGGAAAGCCTGTGAGTTTGTTTGTTTGCGTGTTCATGCACCGAGGCTTGTTCACAAGTCAATTCAAAATTTGATCAAAATCTGCCGATTTGTTGATAATTTGGGGCATTCAAAAGAATCATAAAAGAAAAAATTCAATAATATAAAACTGAACTTTTCATGTTTTGTTAGTTTTTTTTCTTAATCAGACTTTTTATTTACTGGGTGCCCCTATAAACACTCATCCCTTCAGATTTCCATCACAATGGATTTAAAACTTTAACAAAATGTTTTTTCTGCAAAAACATTTTAGAACCTACATATTGCGTGAGGCTTTTTAAATATTCGTTAAACATTCATTCGCAGCAAAAAATTGACAATGACGGTTTTAAAATCTTGAATTCTGGTTGTCATGCCATCACCGTATCAATTGAAAATAGTTAGAGAAAAACTATTTTTCAAATAGTCATTTTTCATGAACTCTACTTCCGATCATATTACAGATACCATTATAATATTCCAACTATTGATCAAACATAGGTTTTTAGTGTAATGTTGCAAACAAATAAAATACTACGCTGAGAAGCAAGATTTGATATTTTGGGATGAAAAAAAAGGATAAAGGTAAAAAAAAAAGGATAAATATAGTGCAAAACAATCATGTCCTTGCATCTGTCATTTTAATGGTAACTATTTAATTGTGCATTATGGAAAAAAATATATATTTGTATATTTGGGCTCTAGAACTTAAGAGGTGATTTTGCCTGGCCTTTCACTGCTGAACTAAGGATAAGGATAAGGAGAAGGTTAATACTTTATTGATCCCCATAGGGGAAATTCGGGTGTTGCAGCAGCAACATTACAAAAAAAAATTAAAAAAACAAGAAAGATATATACACACATACATAAATGCATACACATATGCACATATGTCACTATACATGCCCACACACACGTATACATACAAATACACACACATACTCATATCTACATATAATATTTATACACATATACACAATATGCACATACACATATATACAAACATATATACACTTTGATAGCACACACAAGCAAGAATAAATAGAGTCAGTGAACCAAAGTGACCGTAGTAGTTATGGGCAGCACACGTGTGAGTGGGTGACGGAGTGATGGGGTGACGGTCGCACAGATGCCACCCAGGCAGTCAGGTTTGTGTCCCGTCCAGACTCCTGTTATACAGTCTGATGGCCGTGGGCACACAGGAGCGTCTAAAGCGTTTTGTTCTGCACCGGGGTGGGATGAGCCGCTGGCTGAACAAGCTGCTCATACGCCACAGCTCGTCGTGCAGGGGGTGGAAAGGATTGTCCAGGATAGCTCCCAGTTTGTCCTTCAACCTCCACACAGCCACCAACTCAAGATGGTCAAGGTTCACTCCCACCACCAAGCAAGCTTTCCTCACAAGCTTGTTCAGCCTTTTAACCTCACCAGTCCTGGCACCGCCCCACCAGCACACTATACCAAAGAAGAGTGCACTGGTTACCATAGACTGGTAGGTCTTGAGGAGCACGCTGCAGACACCAAACGACCTCAGTCTCCTCAGGAACAACATCCTGCTCTGAGCCTTCCTGTAGAGGGCATCTGTGTTGTGTGTCCAGTCCAGTTTATTGTTAATATGGACCCCAAGGTACTTATAGGAGTCCATAATCTCCACCTCTTCACCCAGTATGGTGATGGGTTTAGGTCTCCTCCTATTCTTCCTGAAGTCCACTACCACCTCCTTAGTCTTGGAGATGTTAAGTAGGAGGTGATCCTACTCCTCATCGTCATCGTTGGTGATGCATCCAACGATGGAAGAGTCTTCAGAGAACTTCTGGAGGTGGCAGGAACTGGACTTGTGTCGGAAGTCAGAGGTGAAGAGAGTGAAGAGGGAATGGAGACAGGACAGTACCTTGGGGCACACCCGTGCTGCACGTCATGGCCTCAGAAACACAGCCGTCAACCCTGACATACTGCGGCCATCCTGTGAGGTAGTCCAGGATCCAGGCAGTGATGTCAGGTTGAAGTTGCGCATTCAGCAGCTTGTCCTTGAGGAGGGAGGGCCGGACACTAGATCGCAGCTGTTGGATTATTCAACCACTGACTTGTTTTTTGAATAATCCAGTCAGATTTTCCAGGTCCCAACATTGACACAAGAGGCTATCGAATCAAGAATCAAGAATCAAGAAGCTTTGTTGTCATCGTACAGTGTCAAATACCACGAAATTACTGTTCTGCTGTCTGCAATGCATTTGGCATGCGACTGCGGAGCGAACAAACACGTCAGCCATGTTGTGGCGACAACCGAATGCTCAAGTGGGCAAAATCACATCCCATTTCTTTGTTGTTTGTTTGATGTCATATGCAGACTTTGTTTGTGATGTACAAGAGCATGCTGAGGTAAGAGCAATATTTATTTTATTTTTTTAAATTAAATCGAATTTTTTAGAGCTGCAAAACCCCTCAAAACAATTGATCTCACAGGGGGGAGGGAAGGATGTTCTCGCTGCCCATTCCCCGGGTAGGTGTTTTCAGGCACTACTGCAGGTAATTTACCAGATAAAAACCAATCGAAAACCAGAAACTCCTTTCATTTCATGTGAGGGCTAACAGCCGAGGCCCTGGTTCTGCAGTGTATTTACGGCTATTTACATCGTGTGTTTACTTATTCATGTATTTAGCCCTCATTAAATGAACTTTATCATCAGATGGAAAGAGGCAGCCACTGCATAATTTACTTCATTTCTATGCAAATAGAAATGGAAATTGGGGTCCAATTAAAGATTTTTATGGATGACAAGCGCACATACACACATAAATACTTCTGATCCCCATGCACAGACGAGCACGCCCACAAGCGCGCGCACCGTGGCATATGCTTGTATCTACTCGACTGAGAAAGATTGCAACAAGAAGTTAATTAGAGTCTGGAATCAAACCTGGGTCCTCATTGATTATTCCCTACGATATGAGGAAGTAACAGGTGTGCGTGTGAGTGTGTGTGTGTGTGTGAGTGTGTGTCTGTGCGTGAGTGCGTGCGTGGGTGCGTGTGTTTGACTCGAGCTGAATGTGCGAGTCAGTGTAGCGGTTGCAGACTGATCAACTGTGTTGTTGATTAAAATAAGTGATGACCTTGACTTTGGTCTCCTCAGGCAGCACTTACTGATTCCAATCTTCACCACAGTAATTAACACCTTCTCTCAGTTGTTTTTTTTTTTCAAGATCCTGCGCAATCACTCTTTTCAGCTTTTCAACTTTGTCACTTGATGATCTCGCTCACACCTGCTTGGTTCGTTGTAGTTTATGGACGAAGTTCCATGTGATCTTAGACAAAATGTAAAATCATCCCACGCTATGGAGCAGACACCTGAATTTCCCCAATGGGGATCAAGTGTTGTGTGTATTATGATTATAATTATTATTGATAATAATAATGATAATAAAAACAATAATAATAATAATAAAAACAACAACATTCTAGGAGAACCGAGAAACAAGTAGTTAAAATGGAAAACTGTAAAAACTGAAATGTATAATTTTCATTTATATAAAACATCTTAACACAATCTGATATAGATTTTATGTAATTATATTAGTATTAATACATCTAATTTCCCCTGATTCTTTTGTTCCTGTCATTTTTGTTTCTTTGTTTTGGTTTGATTTGTTTGCGACTTTCTACTGATGACTTCCTTTTTTTCTGATGAAACTGAAAACACTTTTGTTACAAAACACTTGTTTGGTTGGTTGGTCGTTTCGGTTGGTTGCTTTGACGATTGTTTGTTTCGACTCAATAGTAGTTTTGACTCATTACCATCTACAGCGGGGTCCCAACACAAAGACATAAAAAGAGGCTTGATCCATCAAACCTAAATTACTGACAAGGACTTTGTCCTTCAGTTATTCTGGTGACGTCTGTCTAGTTTTAAAACGCACATTGTAAAACTGTTGTTTTTATCAATGTTATGGACAAAAATTGGAATGTTATTGCAAATTGCCCACTGAATACTTGCGTGAAGGTGCATATAAAATGGCCAATGAATACAGGGCTTCTGCAGAAATGCTCCATCAGTATGTGCTGATGTCTAAATATGTAGTCGTATAAACAAGGGGTCCCGGTACCGGTTCGCGGATGATTTGGTACTGGTCCGCAAATAAAAAAAAAATCTTGGTAAAAATTAAAGTTTTTTCATTGGACCGACCGCATCTTATTTTGGAAAACGACTGTTTCCGCCTTCGGCTTACTGCCACACTTATCTCTGTCGCGCCATTTTACACATCAGCTACCACAAGCTAGCCCCTATAAAAAAAATGAGCCGGAAGCAAAAGTCGAGGAGGAGATTTTTCAGGAGGAAGCGAGCAAACGATGAGACTGCAGAAGCATTGCAGGCTGCCAGCGAAAAGAAAGCTGCATTCAAAAGTAAATATCAAGATTCCTACCTAAGCTCCGCGCCCGCGATGCATTATTTGCGGTGAACGGCAAGCTAATGTAGCTGTGAAACCCTCGAAACTGCTACGCCACATTCAGACAAAACACCTAAATGACAAGCCCCTGTGCCTCTAACCGGGCCGCAGAAACATTTCATGCATAAAACTGGTCCCTGGGACCAATGGTATAAACTACTCAATGAATGATGGAAAATAATTTGGGTTGAGCCTTGAAGCAAGATGGCTCTGGTTCCAAAATGTTTCATTTGGAGGTTGCATGTTCTCCCCATGTCCAGTGTGGGTTTTCTCCCACTGTCCGAATGGAGAGAATGAATGAGAGAATGAACGGCTGTATGTCTCTGCATGCGGCCCTGTGATTGACTGGCAATCTGTCGAGGGTGTACTCTTGCCCAGTGACAGCTGGGACAGGATCCAGCACCCTCTTCCCAGACCCTGAGTGCAGGATAAGCTGTTTAGATAATGGATGAGTGAATTAATGACTCTCTTATATTGATGTAAGCTCACAAATTATTCTCCAAATCGTACAAATTGTATTGGGGGAGACTCTTAAATCTATGGTAAAATCCATTGAAAATGTCTTCTCATCCTACCAGATCATCAGCCCCTGCACTTTTCTTTGTTGATACATGTAATGAACACAACATTTAACGCAGGACCCAGTAGTGGTGGAAGTCAGTTAATCAAAAAGCGACTACCTATCTTGACCGATATGATGTCACCTGCAGATAATGTCGTTCAAAGGTCATGTCCACAAGGTCTTATGACCAGAATCAGAATCAGTTCTATCAGCCAACCTTGTTCACACACACGAGGAATTTGGCCTCATTTCCTCTTACACCTTGCACAGACATGAAGGTAAACAACAATATCTAAGTGATAGAGCAGAGTGGTCAGTGAGGCAGTGCAAAGAGATAAATTAATATGGATCAGCATGTCTGTATTTACGCAGTAGTTACATTATTTTCAACATGGATATGTGTCATAGGAAGTGCAATGAGCAGCATGTGGTGACTGTATGTGGTGAAATGAGATGAATGAAAGTCTGCATTTTGATTAACCTGTAATCTGTGCTGAGGAAGTGATGTTCGGATACAGATGTTGTTGTTAGTTTATGACATGCTTTGTAAGGGGTTGTGGGAAAAAAAATAGACATTCCTATGGTCAGATTCTGGAAAGGTACAAGTCCTGGATAGTGGTGGGCTCGGCATCTTCCGTTCTCTTCGGTCACTGAGCTGTCTAATATCATATTTCAGACTATTTCTATATTTATAGAACACAAAACGCGGCTCAGAAGACCCTCTATGACGAGCAACAACATCGAACCTAGTTTCCCCCTGCCTGACCGCGGGTCACCAGGCACCCCCCCATGGAGCCAGGCCCAGGGGTGGGGCTCGATGGCGAGCGCCTGGTGGCCGGGCCCGCATCCATGGGGCTCGGCCGGGCGCCGCCCGAAGGGGCGACACGGGTGCCTCATCCCCTGGGCCCACCAACCACGTGAAGGGCCAAGGGAGTAAGATGCATTGGGAGCCGGGATGTTGCCGGAGCAGGGGACTTTGGCGGTCCGACCCTCGGCTGCAGAAGCTGGCTCTTGGAACATGGAATGTTACCTCTGTGGCGAGGAAGGAGACCAAGGTGCGTGAGGCTGAGAGAGCCTGACTAGATTTAGTCGGACTCGCCCCGACGCACAGTGTGGGGTCTGGAACCAGACCTCTTGAGAAGGGCTGTAATCTTCTTTGCCCCAGAGTTGCCCCCAGTGACAGGCGCTGGGCAGGGGTTGGCATATTGATTGCCCCCCGCCTGTACGTGGGGGTTCAACCCGGTGGATGACAGGGTAGCCTCTCTCCACCTTCAGGTGGAGGAGGCAATCCTGCGGGGGGTGCTACGGGAATATGGGGTACCGAAACCCCATTATATGGTCTGTTCGGTCCCTTTATGACCGGTGTCAGAGTGCCAGTTGTAAGCTGGACCCGTTTCGGGTTCAGGACTGCCCTTCGTCACCCATTCTGTCCATAACTTTTATGGACAGTATTTCTAGGTGCTGCCAGGGCATATAGGGGATCTGGTTTGGTGCCCACAGGATTGAATCTCTGTTTTTTGCAGATGATGTGTACCTGTTTGCTCCATCAGGCCATGATCTCCAGCTCTCACTGGAGCGATTCATAGCCGAGTGTGAAACGGCCGGGATGAGGATCAGCACAAATCCGAGACCATGGTGCCTGACCAGAAACGGTTGGAGTGCCCACTCCGGGTCGGGGAAGAGGTCCTGCCGCAAGTGGAGGAGTTCAAGTATCTCGGGGTCTTGTTCACGAGTGAGGGACGGATGGAGCGGGAGATGGACAGGTGGATCATTGCAGCGTCTGAAGTGATACGGACTCTGTACCGGTCTGTCGTGGTGAAGAGGGAGCTGAGCCAGAAGGCGAAGCTCTCAATTTACCGGTCGATCTACGTTCCTACCCTCAACTTCGGTCACGAGCTGTGGGTAGTGACCGAAAGAACGAGATCGCAGATACAAGCGGCTGAAATTTGCTTTCTCCGCAGGGTGGCCGGACTCTCCCTGAGAGATAGGGTGAGAAGTTCGGCCATCCAGAAAGAACTCGGAGTAGAGTCGCTGTTCTCAGCGTAGAGAGGAGTCAGATGAGGTGGCTCGGGGAGCGCGTTGGGGTCCCCCCAGAAGAGATGGACCATGCAGAGAGGGAAGTCTGGGCCTCCCTGCTACAACTGCTGCCCCCGTGACCCAACTGCGTATAAGCGACAGAAGATGGATGGATGGATGGAATTATTCGTTTATTCATTTGTTTATTTTATTATTATTTTTTTTTTACTTTTTACTTTCATATTTATAATTTTTATACTTTTTAATACATTTTTATAAATTCATTTATGGCATAAATGTATATTTCTTTCTTTTTCAGCCAATTGTAGCAAATGAATGAATAGATTGAGCCAGCAGATGTTACCTTTTCAGTCCAAAATGCACACGTTCAGCAACACAGGAGCTCAGTTCACTCACAATCAGAATCCGGCCTTTACAAAAAAAAATGAAAAAAAACAATTTTGCCATTATTGAAAGAATATTGCAGGCAAGATAGCGAGTATATTTATACATGGCAGGGGAACTATAAGGCCATCACTGCTTTCCACGCTTATATTTAAAAAAACATGTGATTCTCAATCACGTGTTTGCTTAATCATCATGCAATGGAAGGACAGTGCTGAAAGTGTGTGTTATCAGTTGACAGGGGATGTTTATAAATGGCAGGGGTATGGCAACCCTGCTCACAGAATCATGTTTAGCATGAAAACATGAAAATAGGAGCCTTTTCATTATTTGAATAGCTTTGTAGTGGATGCATAATAACAAGGTACTTTTATACATGGCACCAGGTCTGGTGCAATATAAAACACTATACAATATAGAATAGGGGGCTCCATCTTTTCATGAATTTGGGGGTCAAAAAGTTGATAACCCTGGCATGCAATGTAATAAAATATTGCATTTTGTAACTATTTTTTATGAATTTGTACTTTACTTTACTTTTAAAAACTGACATACAACACAACTTAATGAGTTGTTTAAATAATAACTGATGCAATTTTGACACTGGGAACCACTTTGAAATGTAATTTTGTTTTGTTTTGTTGAGTTTGTTTTGTTTCTCTCCGTTTCGTTTCGTTTCGTTTCGTTCAATAATTTGTACAATGACGTTGAGCAGAGGTATCTCAGGGGCTGATGCAGAACCAAACAGACTTGCAAATTTTCATTCATTTATTCACAATCTGTACCACTTATCCGACTCTCTGGGTCGTGGACCGGGGTGGGTTGGGGGGAGTCATTGAGAGGGATGGAAGGTTCAACCAGGGAAGGATGAGCCCACGCAGACTTCGGAAAGGCATCCTGTCAGAATTGAACCATGGACTCTCTCTCTCTGTGAAGCAAGGTAAGAGGACAAAAGTTTGAAGCTCTCCATACGATGCAGTGACCTGGTTTGACTGTGAATGGGAGAGTGAGCACTTATATGTCTTCGTGTGTTGGACTGGCGACAGTCAAGGACTGACCTCACCTTTCTCCTTGAGTCCGCTGGGATTGGCCGCAGCTCCCCCACGACTGCGTGAACACGATAAGCGTTTATGAAAATGGAAAGAAACGGCTGATCTGATCTCTGCAAGGGCTAAAGTTTTTCGGGGGATTTGAATGGTTTCTCGGCACGGCTATCAAATAATAGGAGGGTCAAGCTGGCACTACATGAGAACAAACGATTTTGACCGCCTGCTTTCACCGCCAGACGGATTCCGAAAGGCCGTTAAAAGCAGCTTTGCGTCTCCGACGGAATTTCTATGATAATGCGGCGCCCACAGCTGTTTGATTTCGCTTTTCTGATAGTTTGTAAATATTTATTTTCACAGATACGAGAACGAGACGTTCAACTTTGATACAGCGAGTGCCTTTTTCCGCGCTTTCAGGACAGAAATCCTAGGAGGCCTTGATTCATCCGTCGGAGGGATCTCGGGACGCAGTAACGTGGTAAAGAGCTGTTTGATCATCGCAAAGCTGACAAATGGTGTCCTGATCCCCCCTTCCCCCCCACCCCGAGCCTCTCAAGGAGCAGGTCGTCGAACAGCACACAAAGCAGTTCTGCTAAACGGCCCACAGGAAGAAGCCGGCGCGAGCGGGGTACATCTTTTATTAATACGGCTGTTGATATTTCTGAAGTGGCTGATCTGTCGGCGTCTGAGCAAATCGAGGAGCAGACAAACACGTTCCAGTTTACTCTTGTTTACACCGACGGCGACAACAGAGACATGACAACGCGCATGTGTGGACGGTGGGGGGAGGGGGAGCGCAAGCGCCAGCGTGTTACTTGGGATGAGGGAAAAGTGCACCGTTGGCATTATGGCCGAGGTCCCGGCAGTTAATTTAAAATCTTTATCGTCTGATATAAAGTTCGGCCAAGGGCAGGACGAGTACGACGAGGCCGATATGATGACTTGCACTGTGTGCAGTCAGTATTTGTAACACGATGCAGTTATTAATTATTGCGATGTGACAAATCGTATGCATTATTGCATCACGTAGGAATACATAAATAGTGACTTTCTTTTTCTATGTGTGTGTGCCTGTGTGTGTATGTGTATGTGTATGTGTAGTGTGTACGATTTGTCACATCGCAAT